>VSWD01000007.1:48141880-48500033 GCA_033119305.1 Pinctada imbricata | reverse complement strand
GATTGCCACCAACCTGTGATATTAACTGAATTGTCGAAGGATGTATACCAATGTCATGGTACATCGTAGTGGGATAAATTGTTATCACAGTTTCGGAGAACTAGATTGAACTTTAATTTTCGTATTTAGCAAATTTAGATCTCAAAGTCTGATTGGACAGTGTATAAAATTATTTGTATATCATTGGTCCTGATGTGCGAGTGTGTGAGTATGCAACTTGACTGAAAATATTTCGATTTCGTCTTTTCAGTCAAATGGATCTGTGAATTCTGGAAAATGTTTTAGTTTGTTTGAGCGAGTCATTTATTTCGAATTCAAGCCTCATTTTAGAGTAAATAATGTAAACAAAATAGAACGTATGTTGTGTGTTACTTGTTCCAAAAACGAAAGTCCGAACCCCTACCCAACTTACCAAGTTTGGTATTCAGATTGATGTTAGCATGCAAAAGCAATGTTCCTGTGAACATTTATTATGTCATATTGCCGCATATTGACATGAATAAGTAGCAGAGTGACATATTTAATTTTCATACAGAAGTCGCATGTTGACATAATTTACCAAAAAAATCATACATACACACGTAGAAAGCAGAAATGCGAAAAGCTGCCGATGGATTGTTTCCTTCGTAAATATAGCAGGTTCGTCCAGTATGAATCCTGTTCAATCATACATACTTACTGTCCTGTTCACTAATTCCAGAGCACCCTGTTTTCCCGGTTTTCTCTAAAATATGATAATGTCATCTTCCAAAAAGATATCAATTTTGTAGTACTCCTTTAGTCGTAACAGAAAATACTATTCTGTTGGCTGTGCGTCAGCTAAGTTAGAAATAGGACGGAAAATAAAAAGTCTACGGGGATTTTCTATAGTAAAATCGCTGAAAGTGCGTGACGTCGGGAGCTTTGACGTCACTTTACCACTGTTGACACGGAGACAATATGGCGGCGGCTTGAAAATAACATGGAAATTTCCCGCAGACATTTTATTTTTTCATTTTGCGAGTTGAAGGCAGCTGATAGGGTAAGTTGAAGTTAATTTCCAGTTACGACTAAAGGAGGTCAATTCTCAGAAACAATAATTTATAGGAAAATTCTTCAGACGACAGAATAATCGCCCAAACAGGGTGTTCTGGAATTAGTGAACAGGACAGTAGTATAGAACATATCGTCCTTGGCCATTACACCATGTTACATTGGAGGTATAATTTTGCATTCTTTCAAAATGGGGCATTCATCGGTGGAATGTATGCATTTCCTCTAAATATTTTATCATTTTGTACCAATTTTTGGTACATTTATGTTTTGTCATGGTTGACCTGTTTTTGGAGTCAAGAATTTGATGGCCACATAATTGCGATATTTTTTCTGTAATTTACAGATATAATTAGATGATGTTTGGTTCGTTCTAGATGTTCCTATTTTGATGGGAGTCATGCCTCTTGGTGGCTGTCGGTAAAGGACATTGATATTCTTTACATATAGATAGCATTGTGTTGTGAGTGTTCTATACAGAAGTTGGGAGTTTCAAAATTTATTTTGACAAGGAAATACATACGAAAATCATCTAGAAACAATTTAATGAAAATCTAAAAACTATAAAAATCATAACATAAAATGTAAGACAAAATCATATGTAAGTATTGAAACATAAAATGGATTTTCTTTCTTTGGCGAACAAAAATAAAGGGACTGGACCAGGTTGTAGATATATAAATAGTTGGTATCTATAATTGAGTGACAAGCACGCAGTTACAGAGGGATCTGACATTGTCACTACAGGCCCCTCTCGGGCATTGTCGCTGGCACCAAGTGTCCGAATCTTCTAAATCTTTCAAAGGTCCTACAGCATAACAGATTACCCTTCTACTTCTACTTCTACTACGGGGACAGGACCTTGTGCGCATGCATATTCCTTCAGGACAATATTGTGACCTAGAACTGGCAAAGTTTAAAGCGCAGACAGAGTCTAATGTGTTTAAATCAAAATGAGCTGTGAGACTTTCAGCGTTGCGACGATTAGCCACACAACCGTAGCATCTCCTGCGTCGCCGACGAGGAGGCAATGAAAAGAATGGTGGCCTGGTGATAGGTCTTCTGACGTCAGACCGTACGCCGACGGGAGCTGAAGTGACGGTCTGTAGTGTGACAGGTTGTACGGGAGCTACAGGCGAGGTGGTTGTGGGCCTCCTTGTTGTTGTTGTTGGAGCTTGTGTTGTTGTGGTCAGCATTGTTGTTGTCGTCGGGGTTTGTGTTGTTGTTGTCGATGTTGTTGGCTGCTCAGTAGGAGTTGTCTCTGGTAATATTGGTACCGTATTTATTGGTTCAGGTAGGGTAGCTGAAAAAGGATAAAAAAACACATGAAAGACGTTGATTAAAAGGGAAAAATATATGTTTGCATTGCTTTCATCATGTTTTCAATCACTTCACAGATTTTCTTAAATTTATGGACCGTTCTTTTCCTTCTCATCTTTATATCTTTATGCCCCCGTAATCTGAGATTCTGGGGCACATAGTTTTAGGTCTGCCCGTCTATTTTTCCACAAAAACTTTTATCCTGGCCATAGTTTTTGAATGGCAAGTGGTAGGGCTTTCATATTTCACATGTGTATTCCTTGTGACAAGACCTTTCTATTGATACCAAAATTTGACCCTGTGACCTTGACCTCAAAATGTGAACCACTTTTGACATTTCAACTGTTGTACTGAAAAAGATGCCAATGGGGGCATTCCTGTTTCACAAACACATGTTTTTGTTGTTGTTTACCTTGAATTGCTGCTGATGTATCACAAGCCAACATCTGTCTGAGCGGTGACATGGCCGCTGCTAAGTAATCCCTCAGAAAAGTAACGCTGTTCTCCCCGCAGGCTTTCCTTGACGTCTTTATGATACACATAGAAACATCCTGACCCATTCTGTATAGAAAACAATACATTGTATCAAGTTACGGCAATTTTTCCCTGTTAATGCTTTTCTCAAAATTGCTGTTTAATTGATAATACGATGTACCTTCTCAATTTCAATAAGAAACAAAATTAAAATAAGCTACCTCATTCAATTTATTCTAAAAGATACATAATTAATCTATTCTCACAAACATCATCTTTTTTAATTATATTGCTAATTGCTATACTGACCTGCACATGTCTGCGGGGTCATTGGAACCGGATGTTGTAACCGTAGATCTCATGACGTAATCGACAATTCCAGTAACAACATTCGTTGAACAGCCCTCGGAAGAATTTTTGAACTTCTCCGAGAACAAACACTGGTAGTTCTCAACAAAACCTATAATAAATGAATTGAAAATAAGAAAAAATAAGTCCTGTCAAACAATAAAAATTGAAAATTTCCATTGAAAAAAAAACTTTCACAGGTTTCATGATGAAAATTACCTCTTTAAAGCCTTAAAATAAAGTTAATCGTGAAACAGTGGTATCATTTATTTATGATATGAACATAATGACGTAATTTTGACTCCTTGCAAAAATATGAAACTTGAAACTGTTATGTCATTTTAGTCATTGTATGAACATATTGAAACTATATGACGCTTTGCAAAAAGCATGAAGCTAAAGACAGCAGTCTTCTTTTGTTAATGATATGAACATATGCATATTGACATTATTTGGACGCCTTTCAAAAATGAAAGTTTGAAGTATGTGTGATCATTTGTTTATGATATGCCACGCAAATGTGTTCTTTTGTTCATGATATGAAGATTATGAAATTAGGGGGGAGACTTGCAAATATGTAAACGTTACCTCGCCTCCCATTCCCATTACATAAAAATCTACCAGCAGACACGGCTGTATCATACAGTAGTCGGCGTTTTCCCTTACAACCCATCAGTTTGTCTCCTATACACATGAAGGCAGCGTCCATAGATCTAAAACAAATCCACTTTGAAGTTTTCATTATGTATACGAGAAATGAACAATGTGTAATCCAAATATATGCCAAGAATTGTATATTACGCTGATAATACAATATGTCGTTTCGTTACCTATTTTCTAAGGATTATGGAAACGGAAAGAAAAATGTACTGCCGGGCATAGGAGAAGTATGAGAAATGTAAGAAACATGAGAAATAAAAAAAGGTATATTAGGTACCTGCATAATGAATCGACGGCTTGAGCGGAGTCTGCTTGATTCTGGTTGACTGCTGCTTGTTGAGCACGTGATAGAGTTTGCAAACAAGACACAGAATTCATGATGTCACATTTTGGAGTTGATGGAGTTGGGAAAGTTGGATTGACGATGTCCATATTCCCAGTGGAAGGGGGATTCATAACAACATCCGGAGTGCTTGACTGCCCTCTTATGCATTCCACTAAAATAAAATGAATTAGTCTTTTAGTAAACATTTGTGGGAAATTAAAAATGTTTATCTTAAATATGAAGTGATATCTGAAAGAAAGTAAGTTTGGAAAATTCAAGAAAACAACTATATTTAAGGTTTGAATTAACACTCCCCTGAGGCTATATTGCATTAAATTAAAAAAAAAAGGTCATCATATCGATACCATTCATTTTGATAGCAGAAATTTAATGTAATGTCAAATTCAAAGGTTCAGAATACAGTATTTACAATATCTAACGTTCGAAAATGAGTTTTTAAAAAAAAAACATTTTGAATACTTTCTTGATGAATACGACTGAAATTGAAAAAGGCGGTTTCAGGAATGTGCATATGTCATGTTTTAATAAAAAGTAGGACCCTAGACCAACATTTGAAATTTAGAAAAATTGGATGAAACTTTAGTGAAAGAGTATAAGAAATATAAAAAGGCAATTTAAATACTGTAGTGTATGTCCGTTCAATTGAATATTTGTGAAGTAGAAAAAAAATACAATTTTAGAAAAATGGAAAGATTTTAACTAAAGTACATAGTTCAGAACATTGCAAATTTGATAAAGGAATTTCAAAAGATTCTAAAATTTACTTACCTGAAATAATACAAATTAGAAAGGAAACTAATTTCTTCATTTTGTCCATGTGAAGTGACTAAAATTCTTCGTTTGCAACAACCTTTTGGCAAATGCAACAGCTTGGAATTTTATATATACAGAAAAAGTACGTAATCAATGCCCAATCCCTTACGGCAAAACATCACGCTTCTTATTGCCATTGGTCGTTACTGGAGTGAAGCGGTACGTCAATGACGTTATTAACGTCGGACGATAAAAAATCGGCTGTATTTTACTATTATACTGGCAGGTGAGAAAACAATGTCGATGGTGGTTATGGGTGAAACTAGAAATATGCCAAAAATATTACTAGTATTTCGTACCTGAAAGGGAATTTTATATCAATTTTTAATTGCCCCACGAGTACATATATAAATAGATATGTTACGAAATTGATCTGAGGTCAACCAGGGCAAAACATTTCATCTTTTTCTCTTAGTATTTGTTATGAGGATAAAGATTTTTACACTATCTGACGGAGAAATGAGATCATATTATGATGGATATCCAAGTGAATCTCATTTTTATTTGGTGAAAATACGTAATTAATAAACAAAAAAGGAAGATAGATCGATCGGCCGGTCAATAAGTAGATACATAAATGAGCAAAGAAATATAATCATAGGTAAACAAACGAATAAACAAAGAAATAAATACAATGGAAATGAGTAGTATAGGACAGTCAGAAAAAGGTTATTATAACCTGTAAGGCTATACAAAGTCGACGTTAGGTGAAAGTGACACAACCCATGTCAACGATTTTATTCATACTTATGGAATTAGAGAAGGATGGACAAAATATAAAGTGAATGAAAGGAAATGTAACAGGGACATTCAACACTACATTTAAATAAAACAAACGAGTGTCTCGAAAACCTCCGTCATGTGCAAATGTTTCGTAAACTAAAAAGCATCAAGATGCCCCCAACCTCCAATCTTCTTGAAATTTCATTCGGCCGAGTATCCCTCGAAGTCGTCTAGATCACAATGAACTCAAATAATTGAGGAAAACCTCTTAATGAGAAGGTACCTCATTATATATCATTGACAACTTGCAGAAAAACTCCAGTAGAGCACATGAACTAGGCTTTTTACGCTGGGCTTTGTTAAGCAGCAGACAATGGGATGTAACGTAGACCAAGAGGCCGAAAACTTGTAGACAAATTGAGTGTTATGTTCTTATTCATTCATTATAGCAAAGGACTTCACTTCCTTCTTGGAATATGAGAAGATTGATTTTAAAAAAGGATATGCATGTACATTGTATGTATTTTTGTACTTTCGTCTGTTTGAATTTATAAAAAAATTCATCTATCATTTAACAAATTGTGTTGTATATGACAAATTTATATAAAGTTTACATTCATCTGAAGCAGTCGTCTTCCAGTAGAAGGAGGCGAACAATCGATCTTGTCTTATGGAAGACACAAAGCGGAGGTGTCATGGTCATTATAAGTCTGGGTTTTTGTTCATATTATAAAGTGGTTAGGATACTGAAATGGTGATTTTATGGGGATGTCTTAATTTCATGACAGGAAAGTTACATGATAAATTATAGGTTACATGATTAAGAACAGTTTGAAACAGAAGGCTAATTGGTAGGTTTTATTTCTAAATTTCATAACATGCAAGATGACTAAAGAAAGTGGGAAAGGTACTAGTAATCATAGCAAATGCTATGGAGATGAACTTGGGAAAGTAAAAATAGAAAAGGCTACGGAGGAGAACTAGGTAATAAAAAAAAAAGAAAATAAAATGTCTCGTTTCAGAGGATTGCCACCAACCCGTGATATTAACTGAATTGCCATGGTACATCGTTGTGGGATAAATTGTTATCACAGTTTCGGAGAACTAGATTGAACTTACCAAATTTAGATCTCAAAGTCTGATTGGACAGTGTATAAAATTATTTGTATATCATTGGACCTGATGTGCGAGTGTGTGTGTGTGTGCAACTTGACTGAAAATATTTCGATTTCGTCTTTTCAGTCAACTGGATCTGTGAATTCTGGAAAATGTTTTAGTTTGTTTGAGCGAGTCATTTATTTCGAATTCAAGCCTCATTTTAGAGTAAATAATGTAAACAAAATAGAACGTATGTTGTGTGTTACTTGTTCCAAAAACGAAAGTCCGAATTTTTAAACCCCCACCCAACTTACCAAGTTTGGTATCCAGATTGATGTTAGCATGCAAAAGCAATGTTCACATGCAAGTTGATACAGTTGCATGTGAACATTTATTTTATTAAATGATCAGGAATTACTGCCGATTTTACTTATTTCTGATTGTCGGAGACACTGTTTGATAGAGTGTACCTCAGAGTGAGTTGACCGCTAACATTCCAAAGCGGTCTATTCGGGATTAGCGCGTGCGGTACCAGCGCGTGCGTTGATTTTTGTAGTGTTAGATCTTTGCCTTCGCATTTCATTACAATGCAAATGTTAATAAAATCCTGATAATTTAATAAAGCAGTTATCGGCCTTCGGCCTCGGTCAACCAATACCTGACCAGGTCTGTATAGTCACGAGACGACCTCATCAAAAGTCAATAATTGTATAATATATGCCGCATATTGACATGAATAAGTAGTAGAGTGACATATTCAATTTTCATACAGAAGTCGCATGTTGACATAATTTACAAAAAAATCATGCATACACACGTAGAAAGCAGAAATGCGTTACAATACTCTTGTGTGAAAAGCTGCCGATGGATTGTTTCCTTCGTAAATATACCAGGTTCGTCCAGTATGAATCCTGTTCAATCATACATGATTAGTATAGAACATATCGTCCTTGGCCACTACATCACGTTACATTGGAGGTATAATTTTTCCTTCTTTCAAAATCGGGCATTCATCGTTGGAATGTATGCATTTCCTCTGAATATTTTATCATTGTGTACCAGTTTTGGCACATTTATATTTTGTCATGGTTGACCTGTTTTTGGAGTCAAGAATTTGATGGCTACATACATGTAATTGCGATATTTTTTCTGTAATTTACAGATATAATTAGATGATGTTTGGCTCGTTCTAGATGTTCCTATTTTGATGGGAGTCATGCCTCTTGGTGGCTGTCGGCAAAGGACATTGATATTCTTTACATATAGGTAGCATTGTGTTGTGAGTGTTCTATACAGAAGTTGGGAGTTTCAAAATTTATTTTGATAAGGAAAGACATACGAAAATCATCTAAACAATTTAATGAAAATCTAAAAACTATAAAAATCATAACATAAAATGTAAGACAAAATCATATGTAAGTATTGAAACATAAAACGGATTTTCTATCTTTGGCAAAACAAAAATTAAGGGACTGGACCAGATTGTAGAGATATGAATAGTATGTATCTATAATTGTGTGACAAGCACGCAGTTACAGAGGGATCTGACATTGTCACTGCAGGCCCCTCCCGGGCATTGTCGCTGGCACCAAGTGTCCGAATCTTCTAAATCTCTCAAAGGACCTACAGCATAACAGATTACCCTTCTACTTGGTGTACGGCGACAGGACCTTGTGCGCATGCATATTCCTTCAGGACAATATTGTGACCTAGAACTGGCAAAGCTTGAAGCGCAGACAGAGTCATAAAAACCAAAATGAGTTGAGGGAACGTTGCGACGATTAGCCACACAACCGCTGCATCTCCTGCGTCGCCGACGAGGAGGCAATGAAAAGAATGGCGGTCTGGCGATAGGTCTTGTGACGTCAGACCGTGCGCCGACAGGAACTGATGTGACGGTCTGCAGTGCTACAGGTTGCACGGGAGCTACTGGTGAGGTGGTTGTGGGCCTCCTTGTTGTTGTTGTTGTTGTCGGAGCTTGTGTTGTTGTGGTCGGCATTGTTGTTGTCGTCGGGGTTTGTGTTGTTGTCGATGTTGTTGGCTGCTCAGTAGGGGCTGTGTCTGGTAATATTGGTACCGTATTTATTGGTTCAGGTGGGGTAGCTGAAAAAGGATACAAAAAACACATGAAAGACGTTGATTAAAAGGAAAAAAAGATATGTTTGCATTGCTTTCATCATGTTTTCAATCACTTCACAGATTTTCTTAAATTTATGGACCGTTCTTTTCCTTCTCATCTTTATATTTTTATGCCCCCGTAATCGGAGATTTGGGGGCATATAGTTTTTGGTCTGTCCGTCCGTTTGTCCAGAAAAATTTTTTATCTTGGCCATAGCTTTTCGATGGCAAGTGGTAGGGCTTTCATATTTCACATGTGTATTCCTTGTGACAAGACCTGTCTATTGATACCAAAATTTGACTATGTGATCTTGACCTCAAAATGTCATCCACTTTTGACATTTCAACTGTTGTACTGAAAAAAGATGCCAATGGGGGCATTCCTGTATTCACAAATACATGTTTTTTTGTTGTTTACCTTGAATTGCTGCTGGTGTATCACAAGCCAACATCTGTCTGAGCGGTGACATGGCCGCTGCTAAGTAATCCCTCAGGAAAGTAACGCTG
This sequence comes from Pinctada imbricata, assembly GCA_033119305.1. Lineage (NCBI taxonomy): Eukaryota > Metazoa > Mollusca > Bivalvia > Pterioida > Pteriidae > Pinctada > Pinctada imbricata. The sequence continues at coordinate 48,490,594 of VSWD01000007.1, read as the reverse complement.
TTCTCCCCGCAGGCCTTCCTTGACGTCTTTATGATACACATAGAAACATCCTGACCCATTCTGTATAGAAAATAATACAGTGTATCAAGTTACGACAATTTTTTCCTCCTTTATGCTTTTCTCAAAATTGCTGTTTAATTTATAATACGATGTACCTTCTCAATTTCAATAAGAAAAAAAAAATTAAAAAGAGCTACCTCATTCAATTTATTCTTAATGATACATAATAAATCTATTCTCACAAACAGCATTATCTTTTTTAATTATACATGTATTGTTAGTTGCTATACTGTCACTGACCTGCACATTTCTGCGGGGTCATTTGAACCGGAAGTTGTAACCGTAGATCTCATGACGTAATCGACAATTCCAGTAACAACATTCGTTGAACAGCCCTCTGAGGAATTTTTGAACTTCTCTGAGAACAAACACTGGTAGTTCTCAACAAAACCTATAATAAATAATTGAAAGTAAGAAAAAAATAAGTCCTGTCAAACAAGAAAACTTGAAAATTTCCATTAAAAAATCACTAAATCTTTCTCTGCGAGGTTTAAGGATAAAAATTGCTTGTATAAAGCTTTAAGATAGTGGAAATCGTGAAACAGTGGTGTCATTTATTTATGATATGAACATAATGACGTAATTTTGACTCCTTGCAAAAATATGAAACTTGAAACTGTTATGTCATTTCGGTCATCGTATGAACATATTGAAACTATAAGACGCTTGCAAAAAAGCATGAAACTAAAGACAGCAGTCTTCTTTTGTTCATTATGTGAACATAAGTACGCATATTGACATTATTTTTTACGCCTTGCAAAAATGGAAGTTTGAAATAGGTGTGATTATTTGTTTATGATATGCCACGCAAATGTGTTCTTTTGTTCATGATATGAAGATTATGAAATTAGGGGGGAGACTTGCAAAAAATGTAAACGTTACCTCGCCTCCCATTCCCATTACATAAGAATCTACCAGCAGACACGGCTGTATCATACAGTAGTCGGCGTTTTCCTTTACAACCCATCAGTTTGTCTCCTATACACATAAAGGCAGCGTCCATAGATCTAAAAAAATCCACTTTGAAGTTTTCATTATGTATACGAGAAATGATCAATGTTTAATCCAAATATATGCCAAGAATTGTATATTAAGCTGTTATACAATATGTCGTTTCGTTACCTATTTTCTAAGGATTATGGAAAACGGAAAGAAAAATGTTCTTCCGGGCATAGGAGAAGTATGAGAAATGTAAGAAACATGAGAAATTTAAAAAAGGTATATTAGGTACCTGCACAAAGAATCGACGGCTTGAGCGGAGTCTGCTTGATTCTGGTTGGCTGCTGCTTGTTGAGCACGTGAAAGAGTTTGCAAACAAGACACAGAATTCATGATGTCACATTTTGGAGTTGATAGAGTTGGGAAAGTTGGATTGACGATGTCCATATTCCCAGTGGAAGGGAAATTCATAACAACATCCGGAGTGCTTGACTGCCCTCTTATGCATTCCACTAAAATGGAATGAATTAGTCTCTTAGTAAACATTCGTGGGAAATTAAAAATGTATATCTTAAATATGAAGTGATATCTGAATTAAAGAAAATAAGTTTGGAAATTTTTAAGAAAAACAACTATATTTAAGGTTTAAATTCATACTCCCTTGAACCTATATTGCATCAAATTAAAAAGAAAGGTCATCATATCGATGCCATTCATTTTAATAGCAGAAATTTTATGTCAAATTCAAAGGTTCAGAATACTGTATTTACAATATTTAACGCTCAAAGAATGATTTTTTTTTTTCAAAACATTTTGAATACTTTCTTGATGAATATGGCTGAAAATGAAAAAGGCGGTTTCAGGAATGCGCATATGTCATGTTTTTAATAAAAAGTAGGACCTAGACCAACATTTGAAATTTAGAAAAATTGGATGAAACTTTAGTGAAAGAGTAAAAAATATAAAAAGGCAATTTTGTAACTGTATTGTATGTCCGTTCAATTGAATATTTGTGAAGTAGAAAAAAATTATACAATTTCAGAAAAATGGAAATATTTTAACTAAAGTACATAGTTTAGAACATTGCAAATTTGGGAAAGGAATTTCAAAAGATTCTAAAAATTTACTTACCCGAAATAATACAAATTAAAAAGGAAACTAATTTCTTCATTTTGTCCTTGTGAAGTGACTTAAATTCTTCGTTTGGAACAATCTTTTGGCAAATACAACAGCTTGGAATTTTATATATACAGAAAAAAGTACGTAATCAATGCCCAATCCCTCACGACAAAAAATGACGTTTCTTTTTTCCATTGGTCGTTACTGGAGTGAAGCGGTACGTCAATGACGTTATTAACGTCGGACGATAAAAAATCGGCTGTATTTTACTATTATACTGGCAGGTGATAATACAATGTCAAAGGTGGTTATGGGTGAAACTAGAAATATGCCAAAAATATTACTAGTATTTCGTACCTGAAAGGGAATTTTATATCAACTTTTAATTGCCCCACGAGTTACTTATATAAATAGATACGTTACGAAATTGATCTGAGGTCAACCAGGGCAAAAAAAATTCATCTTATTCTCTTATACTATTTTTATCTAGGCAGAATTCGATTTTTGCCTGGGTAGAATTCGATTTTTGCCTGGGCAAAATTAATTTTGCTTAGGCAGAATTCGATTTTTGCTTAGGCAAAATTCGATTTTTGCTTAGGAAAAAATATTTCTGCCTATGCTAAATTCGAATTTAACATAGGCAATATTAATTTTGCCTGAGCAAAATTAATTTTGCCTAGGCAGAATTAGAACGGATGTATTTTTGCTTAGGCATATATCAACTCCATATTAACCAATCGCCATGCATGTTACACAGATGCAGTGATGCACTGCAGGGGTGAAACTCTTAACGGATTCGCGCACATATTTCACCTTGTTACCTATGCTTTTCCGACAAAAATGGTAGATCCTTTAATGACTAGTCGCTCATGGCAGACCGGAGCCTATCGCCCTCCCATCCTTCATCGAAATTGACTACTATTTGATATCACGTCGAGCATTGGGTCAAGACCGCCAGGAATTTGCCAAGAGTTGTGTTTTCCCCGTTTTTACGTCTAATTTGGCAGCCCCCTCCCCCAGCCAACGCCTTGGTCTCCTGCCCCCCCCCCCCTTCCCCGAAGGGTCTTAATGGGGTCAGGACCCCAGGATGTTAAAAATGCTTCCCGTTTTTACGTCTAATATTGTTAGCCCCCTCCCCCCAACGGCCAATGGCTTGATCTCACCCCATCCCAGAGAGAAGGAGGGGTTGAAGGGGTCAGGATCCGCAAGGATTCGCCAAGAGTTATATTTCCCCTTTTTTACGTCTTATTTGGCTGTCCCCTCCCCATGGTCGACGACTTGGTCTCAACACCCCCCCCCCCCCCCAAGATAAAATCAAAGCACTGGAGGTACTGAGTGCGAATAGCCAGAATATGTATCACTTATAATGAATGACAAAATATTGTGTTTTCAAAGTTATATTTGTTCCTGAACACTTTCGTAGGTCAGTGAGTTTATTGATGTATAAAGACAGAACTAAAATGTAAAACCATAATGTCGTCTTAATGAATTGAAAGATGATGTCTGACATTAAACTTGAAAATTAAATAACATCACATTAAATCTACCCCAACCCCCTAAAAAATACAACAATCCAATACGACTGTCGATTGATGATACCATATACAAGGAAAGAAGAAGATTCTTATTTTCTAATTTGATCCCCACTCTCTCTTTATCCTTTCATATTCAATGTTAGGTGTGTGCTAAGAATTTGAAGGAAAATTCACTTCTTTTTTAGTATATAAAAACATGATACATCATAAACGGGAATGTATTGATCTTTTATTTTTCATAATTATTAATATCATATTTCATGATGGAAGTTCCCAATTTTTCCGTATACAGATTTTATTTTGTGAAGCAGGGCAAAATAAGCCTACTTGAAGTTAGTTTTACGTTTCAATGATTCAACTTTAAAATATCTTTATTGATAGCACCGTTTCATTTATATATTGTTCATTAAAACGGGTAAGGGGTTTCCAACACACAGCCTGTGTTCATCTCAGTACATACAGATGCAATGTTCATTAGGCCATGCATGTACATAACACGACAGCTCGATTCATATAGATAATTCATTGATTCAGACAGTGATCAGACTTTATACCGATCATGACGCTGAAGCAGTCCCAAGGTACATGTAAACAGAGTAACATCGTTTATACATACTCAGTAGACGGGGCACCCATGAGTGAAGAAATCAGGCAATCGCTATGTGCTATTCGCACAAAAAACCAAACCATATTTTAGATCGATTCATGCACGTTTTATTCTTATAAAATTTTGAATGGTTGAGAAAAATTGATCTGGCTATCCATGTTTACATTGCTGCACCGCATACACTGAGCGTGCGCGTGCATTATATTTATTCGCTTTGCAAGAGGTATTTTCATTGGTTGATATAGATGAACGCTTGCGAATTTTGCCTAAGCAAAAATAATTCTGCAGAGGCAAAGTTATTTTGCCTAGGCATAATTCGATTTTTGCCCAGGCAGAATTATGTTTGCCTAGGCAAAATTCTATTTCTGCCTAGGCAGAATCAATTTTGCTTAGGCAAAAATCGAATTCTGCCTAGGCAGAATTATTTTTGCCTAGGCAAAAATGGAATTTTGCTTAGGCAAAAATAATTTTACCTAGGCAGAAATGTGATCATTTTGACACATATTTCGCGCCATAGACGGAGAAATGAGATCATATTATGATGGATATCCAATCTCATTTTTATTTGGTGAAAAGTAACGTAAAAAAATAAACAAAAGAAGATGGATCGATCGACTGATCAATAAGTAGATACATAAATGAGCAAAGAAATAAAATCATAGATAAACAAACGAATAAACAAAGAAATAAATACAACGGAAATGAGTAGTATAGGACGGTCAGAAAAAAGGTTATTATAACCTGTAAGGCTATACAAAGTCGACGTTAGGTGAAAGTGACACAACCCATGTCAACGATTTTATTCATACTTAAAGAATTAGAGAAGGATGGACAAAAAATAAAGTGAATGAAAGGAAATGTAACAGGAAAAAAATGATAAATTATTCAACAATACATTTGTGTGAGAATGAGTGTCTCGAAAACCTCCGTCGTGTGCAAATGTTTCGGAAACTAAAAAAAAAACATCAATTAAGATGCTCCCAACCTTCAATCTTTTTAAAATTCATTCGGCTGAGTATCCCTCAAACTCGTCTAGATTACAATTAACTCAAATAACTGAGGAAAACCTTTTGATGAGAAGGTACCTCATTATATCCATTGACAATTTGCAGAAAAGCTCCAGTAGAGCACGTGAACTAGACTTAAATTTACGCTGGACTTTGTTAAGCAGCAGACAATGGGATGTAATTGTAAACGTCTTCAAATTAACGTAGACCAAGAGGCCGAAAACTTGTAGACAAATTGAGTGTTTCTTCTTACTCATTCATTATACAAAGGACTTCACTTCCTTCTTGGAATATGAGAAGATTGATTTTAAAAAGGATATGCATGTACATTGTATGTATTTTTGTACTTTCGTCTGTTTGAATGTATAAAAAATTTCATCTATCATTTAACAAATTGTGTTGTCTATGACAAATTTCTATAAAGTTTACATTCATCTGAAGCAGTCTTAGAAAGAGGGCGAACAATCGATCTTGTCTTATGGAAGACACAAAGCGTAGGTGTCATGGTCATTATAAATCTGGGTTTTGTTCACATTATAAAGTGGTTAGGATACTAAAATGATGATTTTATGGGGATGTCTCAATTTCGTAATAGGAGAAGGATTTGAGGTTTATGGCCTAAATTAATGACAGCATTTCAATTTATCATATTACTTCAGCTTTCAATAACAAATACAACAAAAAGACGAGAGCGGAGTAATGATTTAATTTTACTGCATAGAAGAAATTGCTCATTTGTAAATTTAATCGGCAAAATCAATTATACAAATACCATACTGCATGTACAAATGCCTCGACATGTACATCAAATATATCATATTACATTATATGGATAATATTCAAGGCTTTAATCATAAAAGGAAGAAAAATGACTTGTGGAAATTATTTTTTCATGAATGTTTCAAAATCTAGTTGTTAATTCTGACTCTAAAATCGTACTGCGACCGTCAATTTATTATTGAAATAGTTCAAGGAGTATTTTTGAATAGCAGATGATTAATTTCAGTTATGAAATCGTTAATTTTACAAGGAATTTTGAAATTACCTGGATGCAGACAGATGAAAAAAGTAGACCCAAACGTATTTAGATTTAACTATCACTTTCAGATACATTATCCTGTAATCGAGGAAGATCTCATCATATGTAACAGAGGAAATTCTTTATCTTTTTCTTTCTTTTTGAACGATTCGACATCGTCAATAAATCTTTTAATCCTTAGTTCCAAAGCACCATCACCTTTAGCCCATGCTTCTACTTTCTTTCGTTCTTCTACTTTTCTATCTGGTTTTCCGAATTTTTCCTCTTGTTGAATTTTACTGATTTCTTGCAATTGTCGCCTAGATCGCGAATTGTGAGGTTTTCTCAAATGAACACCGGGTATGAAGATAGGCTGAACGTCCATGGCCTCTAGCACTTCACCTTCTTTGGTTTTCCTAGGTTTGGCTCTCGGCCTCAGGAACCTCGGAAGGGGTTCATCCGGTCTTCTGCGAGCTCCGGAGAACGACAGTTGAGCAGATTGGCTTTTACGTCCATAGATATTGAAATCTCGCATTAGATTGACATCGTTGCTTCTATTTAATACTTTCGCTTCCGACATTTTCCTCTTGAAGTTCTTTATATTGAGCTTGAACATGGCAATATTGACGGGCTTCAGACGACATCCTTCAGTACTTTCGTCTTCTGATGTTGCACTATCTTGGTCGTCTGCTTCACGCACTGAAGACTCACTTTTCACATATGAGTTCTCCATAGTTCGATCAGACCTGTTACATTCCTTCGCGGACTTCGATTGCAGCAGATAATCTTGTCTTCTGCTCTGTTGCTTTTTTACTGCATCACTTAATTTCTGAATCGCCTCAGCTTCTCTCCTTGCTCTCTCTAAATTTTCGTCCCTGTCAATACCAGCCTTATATTTTGCTCTCTGAAGTCCAGAAATCCTGCCGTCCAATTCTGACTCCAAAGCGTCGTTTTCTAAATAAGTGTCACTGTAATCCAGTTTTACGCTGCGTTGAAATTCAGCCGATTGAAGACGTTTCATCTTTACAAATTTATATACACCTTCAGTCAAATGATATTTTCCACCTCTGGAAACACAAAAGAAGATGAGTAAAGTAAATAAAGAAATATAGCTATGATTATAATCAAATATGAAATGATCACACTATGTTGGAAAATCTCACCAGGTGCCTCTTTATCCATGGAGCGGCGGGTGTGGCCAGGCAAACGGCTTTTGTGCTGCAGTTGCCCTTTAACCATCACATTCTGAAGTCATCCAAAAACATATTGAATAGAGAAATCTATACGATCCATATTCATAGTACGGCTGACATCTCTTGTATAATAGGTATTCAAAGTTTTGATAAACTTATCGATTTCTTTACAAAAAGCATCATAATCATCTCAGAATTAATAAATATAGCGACTTACAGCAGCGCACCAGAAACGTCACTGACTGAATTTTTTTTACACATTTTTACCTATGCATGTACTCCCATCATATTGCATGTTGAATTATTCTCTTATTCGTTCATTATTAAAGGACGTCTCGCCAAAACCTTCTACCAACAAAATGTTCTCAACTATTCGAAATTTTAAATCACTGAATAGACAGGTAAAATTAAGAGACAGTCTATATTTCCGATTCTTTATAGGACTGGAGTTTAATTTATCGTCCGTTGTAATTGGAGTTTTGTATAAATTTCTAGCTTCTAATTCCGTTTGATTTTGTTATTTAAATTCCATCATTGTAAATAAATGGGATTACATTTCCATAATCGGTAAATGATTTAGACAAAATGAAAGGATGGTGAATCTAGGCTGCTCTTTTCTAATTACGCTCGCTTTCAGTGTGGGGTATTTTCCCGTCAACCTTATTAAGTGTTGAACAATGCTTCTTTGTGAATTGATCAAATATTGCAGAGCATATCCCAACTCTCAAATTGACGCTAATCAAATTTTATTTTTTATAGTGTAAATCAATTTCTTAAGTATAGTCCCAATTTACATAACACTGTCATCAAGAAGTGAGTCCTCATGATAAACAAGCGCAGATCCAGGGATCTAGAGGAGAGTTAGAAACATCCCCTTCCCTGCAATTTTAAATGTTGAATTTTTTCTGTTTTTTCTTTTTATGTATGATTTATTTCCAAATCACATTTTGACCCCCCCCCCCCCGGACGAACTAGACCCCCTTGAAATTTTCTAGATCCGCCAAAGATAAAGGAGTATAACTAAGGTCGTACCCTACAATGGGTAAATTATCTCAAGAGCGGGATCCATGGCTGATATTGTAATATCTACCCCAGATACAAATAACATTGTTGTTAACAAGTCCCTGTAACTTAGATTTACTTCTTTAAGAAGTCTGGTTCAGATGTTTTTCAGTGCATATATTTGTCATTTACTTCGTATTATGGTATGAAGGAGATTTGGGTACCATGGGTGTATGTTCAGCAGTCAGGGAATGACAATCTCATAATCTGGATAATAGGTTAAATGCGATACCACCTGAAAATGATCAAAATTCACTTAAAACTATAGTTAAACGTCATTTTCGAGAGCGTTTCTTTACAAATTTATGTCTGAAAAAAAAAAAACATGATATCATAAAATCTGGGCGCTTTTGAATATAGCCTGAACTGGCTAAACGCATTACATCATAGCAGGATATGGGAAAATCGGTGCATTGACCGCAGCGGAACACACCCGCAAGATTTTTACAAACAATGAACTTCAGACAAAATAATTTCCAAGAACAACAGGGAACAACAACCACACAAAATGGACAAACAAAATAGACAATGAAGACATAAAGATTGAAGGAAATCATCAAACTCCCCTGTCTTCCCCTGAAAGGTTTTTCGGTAACCGATCGCTGGTAGAAGTTTTGGACACCTATGTGCCTCCGGTGGCAACTTTGTACGGTCAAGCAAAGGGTGTGGTTATCCGGATTTGCCCTCCTACTGATCTATTGTATAAAGCCTCCTCAAATTAAGAAGACATCACAAAAAAAGAAGGTACCATATATCTTAAAGCATTTGTGATACAAATGGAAAGCAATATAGTTTGAGTATACCAGAGCTTGATTGAGAATGAACACCAAAATATAAACAAAAGTTGTAAAGGGCAACGCGAAAGATCACTAATAGACTTGTGAGGAAACAATTAAAGATCATTCGCCCGATGATGTAATTAGATATAGGTGGAATTAAGCGAGCAGGAATCGAATGAAATCAATATGTACTTACAACAACAGCAAGAAGATCTCCAACGTGACCGCGTTGCAATCACCACAGCGAAACAAACTTGTACAAAAAGTCCATTACATATCAATAAACAAACTTTAAGACATCAAGTTAGAGACATTTACACAACCTTTCTAACAATCTACGAGATGATCATAAATATCACAAATTCAACAGAAAAATAAGATTACAAAAGTGAATACGCTCACATGAAATGGACTAACAAATAACTCAAACTAAGACGACATAGAGACACGAACACATACAGAACACCTCATGAACAAACTTCACATGGATCAGTATTAGGATGCCTTTGAGCATCTGCTAAATTGAGTGGTTATCCGGGTTACATGCCCACAGTCCTCCCATACATACGGATTTGAAGATATATCGTCTTTGTAGAGTAATAGAATTTATCACCCTTTTGTACAGGGAAATCCCACCCTCGTATCAAAGATTTGCAGTCCACGACGAGGCTTGCCGAGTCGTGCACGTTGCAAATCTTTGATACGAGGGTGGGATTTCCCTGTCCCTGTACAAAGGGGTGATTGATTATTTTTCTCTCACCATATATTTTCATGAATAAATGTTGCTTATTTTGTGTTAAATGTTGCTCCATGTGACGTCAAACACAACTAAACCTACGTCAACGTCTATGACGTCACAATAGGGGGTTCGAGACAAACATCCGGTGAGGCGAGACACCACCATGAGGGAGAGATGGCGATTTCTCAACCCGAGTGTAAAAAATTGTGCAAGTCCATGACGAGGCTTTACACATTAGCCACCCTCGTTATCGACTATCTAGAGTGTCTGTTATAATCACCAGTTTGCCTTACTTCCATAACGTCGCTTTGTTAGCGATGACGTCGGAGGGTGAGATCAATGACGTCAGAGGGTGAGATCGATTTTTCTCCCATTTGCCTCCATGTGGGATAGAGTTTGCCCATAGCTCGACGCGTCATGTAGGGTCACTGTATCCCACATGTACCTCGCGTGACTTTTGACGTCGGTTGTTATCCAGTGTGACGTCATGATTTTTGCACCTAAAGCGGCGACGTCTTAACAAAAACGTCGTTTTTTAAAAAAAGCTCTTTTTTTACATTCTAATTCTTACTAAACCGACTAAGGCTAAGGACTACGCTTAATTCTTTTAGAATAAACCATTTTTGAGGGCGCTGAAAACGAATATTCCTTTATTTTTTCGAATTCGATAAAGTTGACGATTTCATGATGTCATGTTATTTCAAGAAAGGCCCCTAGAAATGGGAGAAAAACGATCAACCATATGTTTGGCAAGCCTCTTTCCCTGACCAGAAACCAGACCCCTCGGATGGGCTTTTCTCATCCCACATGACAGCATATGATTGATAGTTATATTCTCCCATTTGCCCCCATGTGGGATAGAGTTTGTCCATAGAGACGCGTCATGTGGGGTCACTGTACATATCCCACATGTACCTCGCGTGATTTTTGACGTCGGCCGTATAGTACTATCGTTGTTATCCATTGTGACGTCATGAATTTTGCATCTAAAGCGGCAACCTCTCAACAAAAACGTCGCAGAAAACGAATATTCATTTATTTTTCGAATTCGATAAAGTTGACGATTTCATGATTTCATGGAATTTCAAAAAAGGCCCCTAGAAATGGGAGAAAAACGATCAACCATATGTTTGTCATATGGAATGAGAAAATCCCAGCCTTGGGGTCTGGTTTCTGGTCAGGGAACTCGGCAATCCTCGTTCCCTGACCAGAAACAAGACCCCTCGGATGGGCTTTTCTCATCCCACATGACAGCATATGGTTGATAGTTATAATCTCACCCCAGGGAAATTTGAGAGTTCTCGGTCTCAAGTGGGAGAAAGAGTTGTCTCAGAACGGGTAAATCGGTAAATATCTCTGTCCGGGGTGAGAGAAAAAGCTCTTAATGGAACGTGGCATTGCAGACAAGACCATGCATTAGATTCAGAAGCCCTGATTCTGAGCTTATTACACAAGACTGAAAATTTCTTGTGTCTCGGTTCTCTTTATCCCATATTTCATAAAATTTACTGTTCCTCAGTAACTGGATATCCCTTTCTTTTCATGGCGTGAAGAATGTAATAAGGTTTGACGTTACCTGTTCTTGATTAACGATAGGTTGATAAGAGCATAGATTTATGGAGATTAAACCTCAAGATAAAAAATTCAAACATCAATACCTGATGCATTCCCTCGAGTGCATACAGTTACGGAACAGGAGGCTATTTGTTCTTTGGTTGCATTATACATTATGCATCGGCATATACCTTGAGCCTGAAAGTCTATATACAAACGACGTTGCTATTCAATATTGATATTATTTATACTGAAACTGATGTAGCGCTTTCGTTTCTTTTTATCCGAAAGAATTCAAGTTTTTTTTTCTTCCTTATCCATGTAAGAACTTCTATAATTTGTTGTCATATTGATTAAATGTTCAATTTGGTTTGAAGAAAGGGTACTACTGATATCAGAAAAGGAAGAAAATTTTGTAGGTCTTTTGATCTTTTTTAATGTTTTCCCATTTTAATCGCAAAAGTCATTGAAGTGCAATTATACAGAATTAAATTCCTGGCATCATTGTAACTTGCCTAAAGGAGAAGAAATTCCTACCAATTAACAGCAATTCTCTGTAAGAACCAAAGAATTTCAAAACATGTTGGCACGGCATGTCATGGATTTTTGAGATTTTTGGTATGGAAGTTCAATATGAAGTACTAGTATGTAAATCAACCCCAGTTTTTTCAAAAAGGTTGTCGTTGCCATGGTAACCGTGTCTGAAGTTTCAAAAATCGGGAAAATCTATCGGACAAGGCATATTTGTAGGCTTCGTTACCATGGAAACAGGTACATTTTAAATCTTAAATTGCTTTGATTATTTTCTTTTAACCCTTATTATTATGCATATTTGTAAAGTTTTTTACATTCACTTGGATGCCTTATGTATACAAGATGAAATATTAGGCCAATACAGGGTATCAAAAGGCTTTGTTTTGGGCACTCAAAGACCCTTTTTTGCATGTTTTTCCTGTTTTACAAGGTTGAAAATTTCATAAAAGCACCAATTTTTGAAGTCCAAATTCTAGTTATCCAATTAGTATCATCTTTGAACTCTACATGAATATAAAAAATTAATTGGGCTAATTTGTCCTTTTATATGCAAAGCAGCATCAAATTTAGTTGCTATGGCAACAATCGGCTGAAAGGTTTCAATATGATGAATTTAAACACGACCTTTATCAAACTATCTACGCATGATATTGGAACAGAAGTTCATGTATACATCTATCAGAGGCATTTTGAAATAAAAATGACCTTGAAAATATTTCAAGGTCATCCACTGAGTTTTCAAGGTCATTAAACTTTAAGTGACCAGATTTGACGAAAAATCCTGATTTTTCATAAAATGAAGGTGTCAATATTTTAAAAACCTTGAAATATTGAACTTAACAGTTATTTGCCATAAAATGATAAATGTATCACTTATTTCTTAGAACTATTGATTACGTTTCTTTACGTCTTCGAATATCTAAATTCTTGGTGAGTATTTTGATAAAAAAGGGACGAAATCTGTATTTTTCTTGTTTTTGGACAGAAAAATATTTTCCTATTGAATTGCTACAATTCAATAAATTCTAAGATTTGTCTTTCTTATGTTCATGTGCTTTCATAATATATATAACCTATGAAAATATTTAAATAAATAAATCACTAAAATCGGTAACAAAAATATTTAAAAACCAATATTTTATGCAAAATTTTAGTCTCAAAGTATAAATGACCTTGAACATCAAGCCAATGACCTTGAACATTTTAACTGTTCTTATGTAAAAGATTTAAGTCATATCTATACATGCATACATTTTGACAATCTTATGTAACTCTAAAGAGGAATAAAATCAATTTCAAAGATGACATGAAACAAGCAAAAAGGTCTAATGTTGCCATGGCAACGGTCTTTGACGACAGAATTTAGGTAAAACTCTGAAATATCCACTCCAATTTTTCGTTCATTTTATTTGTCAATAAACATACATTTCCATTGATGAAAATCACTAGTCTCTTATTGGTGCCTTTTGTGATATTTAAGATTGAAAATGGTCAAAAACACACTAAATTGGCACTTATTTTCAACTCTATTTTTCGCTTCATTTTGACTTATTTTGGCTTAATACAATGAGCTTCCTGTAATAAATATCACATATCTAAGTGTACTAAGTAAGAATGGAAGTAAGGAAGAATATATTACATAAAAATGAACAAGCTGTTATAGTGGTATCCATGGCAACGAAGTCTCCAGAGCTGGCTTATTTCATGGTCCCAAATGTGCTATAAATAGAATGACGTCGTTACCATGGAAACAGAGGTCACATTGGCTGAAAAGTATTATTTTTATGGTCAGTACTTAATATATACCCATTACACCGAAAATCATCAAAATCCATGACATGCCGTGCCGAACGATTTTGGTCCTTACAGAGAATGGCTATTTTAAAAGATTCTTCAAGATTTCGAAAATTGTCCCATAAGATCAAGCGCACAAGGTCAGTAGTGTTTTGTATTTTTAGGGGGGGGGGGGCGTCATTTCACATACAGAGGTTGTACGTGGAAATAGAAACAGGCAAAATAATCGTAAGAGTCGCTAATGAACAAAACTTGGTAAAATTCAATGTATCGATTGTAATTAAAAAGGAGATTTACTTTTAAGTCAATCAGAGTCCTCGGTGGTCATCTTTTAAAACTGGTTTATTGATCAGTTCAAAAGAACGGATTTTGAGTAGCTTGATCTTTTTGATAAAATGTGTTTCATTGCATGATAGGTACGTTTACATGTATATTCAAATCGAACCAATGTCACAATCTCAAATGAAGAGAAAGCAAATACATATACACGTGCACTCATAACAGAAAGAAACTATTCAGATATTCTATTTAACTCTATTGATCGAATCACAAAGGAAATCAAACAGAGACATGTCATAGTGTCATATTCAGGACTACTTAAGGGTTTAAGCGTGTACATGTGGAGAAACTCTGTATAAAATTGCACGAATTAGAAATTATGCTACATAGATATCAGATTTTTATATTTGCTTTTAAACATGATACCCACGCGACAAAACCTTATCAATAGCCGAAATGTTATACTTTATTATTATACCTCTACTGATTTTTTCCTATATAAAAAGAGACTCATTAAATTTAACTAAATCCCTGAAAATCGCCTGATAAGACTATTTCCCTGCGAAGGGGTGCGTTAGTTGAGAAGACTATTTCCCAAGGGAGTTAGTTTCAAAATGGGGCGGAGCTTCTTTGGGGGTGTGTCAGTATAAGCCAATCAGCGCCGTTGAAGGTTGATCGGATGATGTGAAGATTGATCGGATGACGCTATCAATACGCGAGCAGAGTAATCCGCCTCCTATCCGCTTAGCACATAAATTCATCCGCAATGAAATAAAACAATCAAAAATTAAACATGTATGAGTACGATAAATGATGTTTCTGTTTATCTTATCATCAAAAATTAATATTTTCCGTTACTCAGTCATTCAGTCGATAAGGCAAGGCAAAATCATTAGAATTTCCATTTGAACCCTGTGAACCTAAAAGATATGTTCGTTTCAGTATAATGTTTGTTTCTGTATACCTAAGACATATGTTTGTTTCAGTATAATGTTTGTTTCGGTATAATAAAACAGTTAAAGTATACCATTGAGGGAGTTAGCACGATTCTGGTTCCCCTCGACCAGACCTATTTCCCTCGGCTTCGCCTCGGGAAATAGGTCTGGTCTCGGGGAACCAGAATCGTGCTAACTCCCTCAATGGTATACTTTAACTGTATAATGTTTACTTCCCTTTCTCTTAGACAGTACAAAACTTTGCCTGAGTAGCCCACCTCCTTTTTGCTATGTGCTCTTTAATACTGATGCAACGTGGAGGTACTAGCTATTAGTATTTCTCGAATAAGGGTATCCCAACCATACACCTGGGAAAGCCAGAGTATTGTTTATCACCATGTCTGGCATGTAAAAACGAAATGGTGGCCCAGGCAATTTACGACAGTTTGCTGAGAAGTCCATGCTACAAGGGCGGATTGATATGTTGTGAGCCTTGTATTGAAGAATTTGAATTTTTCCAGACATTTTGCATCATTTTTCTACCTAATCCCCTTCAGTATCTATACACTTTTGCCACCGGTCTTTCAGGGCCTCAATACCACTTTTAAAGAACTTCTTATCTTGACTGGTCAGAAAGCATTTCACTGCAAATATGACGTCATCATCGGACTGAAAGTCGGTGCCGGAAATAGCTGCTTTCAGTTGGGAATAGATGAGTCTGATGGAGCAAGATCAGGTGAATAAGGCGGATGCTCAATCAAATTAAATGTAATATTTCCCGTAACTGTATCAAAAGTGAAGCATACTATGTGTCATTGATTGTATGTCCTTTTTGGAGATTCAGCAGAAAACCTGCATCCCAGAAAATCGAGGCTCACAACATATCAATTAGCCTTATTTTTTTATTAACAATTTTTTCATGGACTATTGATAACAAATACATGTTTGTGAAACAAGAATGCCCCCGTCAGCATCTTTATCAGTAAACAGCTGTTTTTCAAACTCCAAGGTCAAGAATTTTGGAATTCGTGGAAAGGTTTTGTTACAAGGAATACACATGTTAAATATCACATACACAGTTTCAATAGTTATTGCTAAGGTGAAAGTTTTCCTGAAGAAGGTCAAACCCAAAGGTCAAGGTCACGAGGTCAAAAATTTTGGTATCCATAGAAAGGTCTTGTCACAACTCACAAGGAAGAAATATGTGAAATAAAAAGCCCTTTCATTTACCATTCAAAAGTTATTGCCAAGGTTAAAGTTTTTGTAGAACATCAGACTAACAAACCAACCAACGGACACGCCAAAAACAATATGCTCCGAATCTCCGATTATGGGGGCACAAAAAGTGATATAGTGAGCGCATCCAGTGATACTTGGACATATGAGCTAGTCCCCTATCCATAATGAAAATCATACTATGGCCTCTACCTTGACCTTTGTCCCCAAAATCAATACGGATCCTCTTTACAATGGTAATCTTTGTGTGAAGGTTAGAACTTCTTTGAAATGTGGTGAAGTAAAGCTGTTAAATACTGTTTTCTATACATGCTAAGTTTTGACCATGACTTTTGACCTCAGTTATTTGCAAGGTTAAAGTTTCTGATAAAAAAATGTTTGTAGATCTAGACATACAGGACAAAAACCACATGTCCTGGTATGAGTAATATATGAACTAAATTTATAATTTGACAAGTATAAAGTGATTTCGTGTTTATTGTATTTTTCTCCACATTTCATACATGTATAATGCAATAATAACCTCTAATGAAACAAGTTCATGGTAAAATTTTCACAGTTCATACACATCTTCTTATTTACAATTTCTGACTGTACAAATAGCACTATTTACATTATTCATTGTCATTTGGAAATGCACCTTTTTATGAACATGACGTATGTATAATTTGCATGTATAACTTAAAATCTTTAAGGCAAGATTACTATACTCGTAACTTGTAGACAATCATTCTGGAATTTACATGGTTTCATGTTTTGTATTTCCACAAAGAATTCAGGTATTGTATCACAATTCAAACAAGTCGATCAGTCAGGACTATTTCTCAACTTTCCTCAATCACAGATTTCTTTCTCAAAATATGGCACTCACACTAATTTGCAGCAGGCAAATGTGAGCCATAGGGGCAAAACTTAACCCCAAAATTCTTCAGTGAAAGACATGTATTGGGTTGGGTTCCTGTACATATTCTTTAAACATGATGAAAACATGAGAAAAAGCCTCGTTTTATAGCTATTTTGAAGTAGGTCAAGTTTGAGCTTATAATACTGTGGGTGTTGAATATACGTGTATATGACCTGCTGTTCAGGGAATCAAAATGTCACTTATAAATGTACGTAGATTTCACCTCTACTTAGTCTGTCTAGATTGATGTAAAAAATCATAATAGGGATTGCAATGGAATAGTCAGAATCCATGATGGCTAAATGAAAGTTGGGTGTACAGAACAAAGCTTCAACACCCAGAAAGTTGTAGGGAATTCATTATCAACTTTGGCAAATATGTCGCAAAGAGGGAAACAAGATAGGGGGGGTAAACGAACAAATTTCTGACTAATTTTGTGAAGGCATTGTATCGTATTTGGTGAAAGCTAATAGCTAAGACTTATTGAATCATAATCTTAAAACGTAAGTTGATGGGTTTAAATAAAATTGTTGCCTTTACTTGCAAAATATTTCATTATGCATATCAAAATGGCTTGATAACAAACAAGAGAAAATAAATGTTGTAAGTTAAATGATTTAAGGAATACATGTATGTATTTACCCTAGCATTATAAGCTAAAATAAAGAGCAAGTCAACAATTTTCTTGTATACCTTTAAATTGTAGCTTGGATAATTTAAGTTTTCTACATATATTATGCTTGATATTCATAAAATGTAAATAGCATAACTTCATCTACTTTGTCTTCTTAAGGTTAATTGTAAAAGGAAATTAAAATACCAAGCATTCTGACAAAAACAACCATTCTTAAAATTCCAGAATCTATGGTAAAAGGGGTTAAACACATTGTCATTTCTTGTGTATTTCTAAAAAACATTAAGAGACCTTTGGATGAAATATAAAAATATATCTGGGTAGCAACCATTGCCATCCTCTCTATGACATCCTCTTCCTTTTTTGCACACTTACCCTCTATCTCATTCTCTATTATAAAACATTTAATCACTTTACTTGCTAAGACTTAAGACTACATTCATAGTGACTAGAGCTTAAAACCATGGCCAGCATGCTTTTTATCTATCTTGATCTACATAAAATAACGTTTGTGAAATGTGAACATGTGGAATTATAATCCATCGTGACTAAATTATCTAAACTTCGGTTCGTAACAAAAATTCCGGAAAACAATACAAAACAGTACAACTACGTGTATCTCTAACAATACTTCTATTCCCTTTATCATACATAATCTCATCACATTTAGTTTTATAATTACTCGTACAAACAGCGGCAGTTTGTCCATAGAATCCTAAATTGTATAAATTCTTGATTTTATGAACAAATAGATAAAATGTCATTACAAGGAATTGATACTATACAAGATGATACAAATGTACCCAGTCTTTCAGTAACATGCAATTTAGCAGAAAAATAAATAAATAAAACAATTATGTATAGTACTTTCTTCATAAGAGATGGAAATTGTCATCATTCTCTGCTCGTTAAAAGGAGTTGAAATAACATTCTACCTAAATACATGTACATGTCTAATTTACAGTAATAAATAATTATTTGACAAAGCTCTCAGTTCTGTAGTACTTGTACCTTAGCAGAAGTCCACCAGTCAACACCTTTACAGTTAATTAACGATCACAGGTATCTTATACATATACTGCTTTTACTGGTACCTAATAATCATGGATAAGACCGTGTCAAACAAATTTTTCTTTTGATTGTCAGCTACATTTTGGTTCATACTTGAACATTTTGCGGATATTTTATTCCAGCTTTCGGTACTTTTACTCACATATGTATTACAACAGTTGGTGAATCCATTCATATCACTTACAAAAGTATGAATAAATCATAACCTATTTTGTATATCCTTTCTATTCATATAAGCGTATGTTGACGTTACTGCATCTCTGCTTTATTCATTCTCTGACTAATATTATCGGACATTTCTAATAAGGGTTAGTATAAGACATTCCATCAAACTCCTGGTTCTTTTTTTCTGATTATATATTGTAGCTTTATTGGTTTTCTTCTCTCAGGGTTCATTTTCTGCAAGTTCTTCTTCCACCTAGAAAAAAAATTCAATAAAAGCAATGAAGAAAAATCATATATTACAAAACAAGAGGCCCAAGGGGGCCACATCGCTCACCTGAGTTGCAGACAAAGGGTTAAAAGTCACAAAAATACTTCTACAGATCAAAGCCCTTGACATCCATATTTGTTGACCTATCGACAAGAAAAACACAAACTTGGCAGAGGACCTTGAGTACTTGCTTGCTGCAAGGTTTCGTGAAATTCTGTGCAATGGTTGCAGAGGAGATTTCGAAAATGTGTCTGCCAATCAGAGTCCTCAGCGGCCATATTTGTTGACCGATCAGCACAAAATACACAATCTTGGTAGAGGATCTTGAGTACTTTCTTCCTGTAAAGTTTCATGAAATTCTGTGCAGTGGTTTTTTTGCAGAGAAGATGTTGAAAATGTGTTAGCCAATCAGAGCCCTCTGCGGCCATATTTGTTGACCAATCGGCACGAAAAACACAAACTTGTTGGAGGACCTTGAATACTTCCTTCCTGTAAAGTTTCATGAAATTCTGTGCGGCGGTTGCAGAGAAGATGTTGAAAATGTGTTAGCCAATCAGAGCCCTCGGCAGCCATATTTGTTGACCAATCGGCACGAAAAACACAAACTTGGTAGAGGACCTTGAGTACTTCCTTCCTGTAAAGTTTCATGAAATTCTGTGCAGTAGTTGAAGAGCAGATGTCAAAAATGTGTCAGCCAATCAGAGCCCTTGGCGGCCATATTTGTTGACCGATCGGCACAAAAAACACAAACTTGGTAGAGGACCTTGAGTACTTCCTTCCTGTAAAGTTTCATGAAATTCTGTGCAGCGGTTGCAGAGGAGATGTCGAAAATGTGTCAGCCAATCAGAGCCCTTGGCGGCCATATTTGTTGACCGATCGGCACAAAAAACACAAACTTGGTAGAGGACCTTGAGTACTTCATTCCTGTAAAGTTTCATGAAATTCTTTGCAGCAGTATCAGAGGAGATGTTGAAAATGTGTTAGCCAATCACAGCCCTCGGCGGCCATATTTGTTGACCGATCAACACAAAAAACACAAACTTGGTAGGGGACCTTGAGTACTTCCTTCCTGTAAAGTTTCATGAAAGTCTGTGCAGCTGTTGCAGAGGAGATGTCGAAAAATGTGTCAGCCAATCACAGCCCTCGGCGGCCATATTTGTTGACCGATCGGCACGAAAAACACAAATTTGGTAGAGGACCTTGAGTATTTCCTTCCTGAAAAGTTTCATGAAATTCTGTGCATCAGTTCAAGAGGAGACGTTGAAAATGTTTCAGCCAATCACAGCCCTCTGCGGCCATATTTGTTGACCGATCGGCACAAAAAACACAAACTTGGTAGAGAACCATTAGTACTTCCTTCCTGTACAGTTTCAAGAAATTCTGTGCTGCGAATGCAGTGGAGATGTCGAAAATGTGTCAGCCAATCAGAGCCTGTGGCGGCCATATTTGTTGACCGGTCGGCACGAAAAACACAAACTTGGTAGAGGATCTTGAGTACTTCCTTCCTGTAAAGTTTCATGAAATTCTGTGCAGCGGTTGCAGAGGAGATGTCAAAAATGTGTCAACCAATCACAGCCCTCGGCGGCCATATTTGTTGACCGAACGGCACAAAAAACACAAACTTGGTAGAGGACCTTGAGTACTTCCTTCCTGTAAAGTTTCATGAAATTCTGTGCTGCGGTTGCAGAGGAGATGTCGAAAATGTGTCAGCCAATCAGAGCCTGTGGCGGCCATCTTTGATTTCAGATCGGCTCGAAAAACACAAACTTGGTAGAGGGCATTGAGTACTTGCTTCCTGTGAAGTTTCGTTAAATTCTGTTAAGCGGTTGCAGAGGAGATGTTGAAAATGTTAAAAGTTTACGCCAGACGGACAGACGGACGACGACGACGGACGGACGGACGGACGACGGACGGCGCACTATGACAATAGCTCACTTGAGCTTCGCTCAGGTGAGCTAAAAACCAAATGTTCCTTCATGATCTTTGCAAAATACATGTAATGCAAAGCCAAAATGTGCATCACAGTGACATACATGTACATGTATCTATTATTTCCCTATTATATTTGTATCATACACAATACTGATGGCACAGGAAAGTTGTTTTTACATGTATATTCCACTGTAAAATTCAAACAACAGAAACATACTTGATATTCAAAGAAATACCCTTTACCTTTACAAATGAGTGGTCCATAAGCTGACTTGCAGTCCATCGGAGACTTGAATCAAACTCGAAGCAGTGTTCCATGAAGTCCTTACCCTCCTCACTAAGATGTTCAGGGGTCGGGGGTCTACCACCCATACCAACTTTAAACATAATCTGAGCATTGTTCTCCAACTCATGCCATGGACGCTGCAGAAGTATAGAATGTCCATATTTTGAAGACATCATAAAGTTGGGATCTCTTAAGTTCTTAAAGGCATACAAATTAACCATGCATCCATACCATTGTATTGTTATTACATAAAAGAAGAAAGAATTCTTGAAATAATTAAAATTTTGAAAATATATTCTAAATTGGAATCTGTATCATACATGTTTATGTAGGTATACAATGTACTCTTTACTTTGCAAATAGACCACTTGCCAAAATTCATAATGGCTGACAAAATAATGAAAAATGTCCGAGGTTGGCAACTTTTGCGCACTTTTTCATTTTTACATTTCAATGAAATTGCATCTTTTAAGGTATCCGTTGTACAAATAAATATCAAGTGTATTTTATAGTTAGAAACATGGCATATTCTTAACTAAATATACCTAATACAACATAAATAATGGTTTCTATCATCAAAGGTCAGCATGCCGACCGTCGCTCAAGCCACGGAAACTATCGAGATACTGACGAAGATTACCGAGATCATTTTAACGCTGTTTAAATGGACGAGACGTACGCGAGATCTTCATTTGTACATTGGATACGTTAACAGTGACGTCATAATGATAAACAACGACAAAAGATGTTGACTCGGGACAATATGAGCTTTCAAACAAGATTGGAAAATGGTCTATTGACAATCTCACTAGTCTCAACTCTGTAACAATAAGTCAACACAAGGAGGAATGATACATGTAGTGCAAACTTCAATAACTACATAAATACCTTTCCTGTAGACAGTTCTATAACAACACAGCCTAAACTCCAGATATCTGCTGCTCTTCCATGTCCCTCCCTTGTATTTTTAGTGATCACCTCTGGTGCCATGTAAGCTGTATAAAAGATGGTCATTGATTGGTTAGCTACTTATAAGTTACCAATAATACTATAAGAAGAGGAAATACAAGATTTACAGAATTTGTCCATGAATGATCATTTACATGTATCTGTAGATGAATCAGGTATAAGCCAAGATAGTTCAGATGTTAAGTTTGTCTACTAAGACAGCAGAAGGTATCTGGTTTGATTCCCAGTCAAACTACATATTTTCTTCTTCTGTTACACAGCAATAAACAGCAAAATCATACTCGTTCATCATAGTTAGATTGGTACAATGTGAATAAATTAAATACCACTTATACTGCAAACATTCTATTTTTTATAAAATGCCATGGAAACATATCTCTTTGCAGATGATTTTCCCTATATTCAAATGAGATAGCAAAATAGGCAACCAGAGTTATTGGAGTATTGAGTCCATTTTCTTATATGATCATATCTGACACAATGTATAATGTAAACATAATTGAAATACACTCACCCATAGTTCCTACTATTTTGTTGAATTCCCCCGGCATAGTGGCATGGTTTTTAAGTTTGGCAGAGCATCCAAAATCTCCTAATTTCAGTGTACCACTCGATGTCAAGAAAATGTTAGCACCTAATAAATATAATCGAAGACCATTTTAATAAATGTAAAGGTTTTTTTAATCAAATTGGAAAATCACTTTCAGGAATTAAAAATAAGCTCAAAATGCATCGAAGATGCAAAATGCCGAGTTGCAAAACTGGAATGTAAGTATGAATATGCAGACTAACATGAAATGTGTATGGTTTGTAACTACATTTTGTGGTCCTAAATGAAAATTTCTGGATCAAGAAATGGTCTTCTCTTTATTCTATATCAGCGTGTAATATATTTTCAAGGATACAGATTTTCAATCTCATCATACAGAATACTTTATGTATTTGTATGTACAATATGATTTAACAAAGCATACTCTAAAGATACAGGATAAGGTACAATTCATATCTTAAATCACGGGAAACATTTCTGGCAAGTTTCATGATTATAGGTGCAATACAGGCTCAAATATGGTTGGGAAAACATTTTCAATCATCTGAGTCCTGTGACCTTGATCTTTGACCTTTTGACCCAAAAATTAATGGCAAGTTTCATGATTATAGGTGCAATACAGGCTCAAAAATGGTCTGGAAACCATTTTCAATTACCTAAGTCCTGTGACCTTGATCTTTGACCCTTTGACCCCTAAATCAAAAGTGGTCATTTTCTATTCACTGGAAACATTTCTGGCAAGTTACATGATTATAGGTGCAATACAGGCTCAAATTCAGTCGGGAAACCATTTTTAATCATCTTAGTCCTGTGACCTTGACCTTTGACCTTTTAACCCCAAAATTGATAGTGGTCATCCTTGATCCATGGGAAACATTTCTGGCAAGCTTCATGATTATAATTGCAATACAGGCTGAAATATGGTCCGGAAACCATTTTCAATCATCGGAGTCCTGTGACCTTGACCTTTGGACCCCAAAATCAATAGGGGTCATTCTTAATTCATGGGAATCATTATTGGCAAGTTTCATGACTTTAGGTGCAATACAGGCTAAAATATGGCTAGGAAACCATTTTCAATCATCAGAGTCCTGTGACCTTGACCTTTGGACCCCAAAATCAAAAGTGGTCATTTTCTATTCACAGGAAACATTTCTGGCAAGTTACATGATTATAGGTGCAATACAGGCTGAAATATGGTCCGAAAACCAATTTCAATCAACAGAGTCCTGTGACCTTGACCTTTGACCTTTTGACCCCAAAATCAATAGGCCTCATCCTTAATTCAAGGGAAACATTTCTGGCAAGTTTCATGATTATAGGTGCAATACAGGCTGAAATATGGTCCGGAAACCATTTTCAATCATCTGAGTCCTGTGACCTTGACCTTTGACCTTTTGACCCCAAAATCAATAGGCCTCATCTTTGATTCAAGGGAAACATTTCTGGCAAGTTTCATGATTATAGGTGCAATACAGGCTGAAATATGGTCCGGAAACCATTTTCAATCATCTGAGTCCTGTGACCTTGACCTTTGGACCCCAAAATCAATAGGGCTCATCCTTGACTAATGGTGAGTAAGTGTATGAAGTTTCATTGTTATAGCCTCTTTCGTAGTTGACTTATAGTCCGGAAACCAATTGTTGACGCCCTCCCGCCCGCCGCCCGCCCGCCCGCCCGTCTCACATCAAATTAAGAGCCGAGTTTTGCAACTCGGCTAAAAAATCAAAATCTTCTTCTATTAGAATTTTTTGTTGATCACTTCATTGCATATATGTAATTAGTATGTCTGCTTCTTCATTACAGGACAGATTTTTATACAAAGTTCAAACTATTAAGATGACAAGAGCTGAAAGTTGCCAACAGTAAAAATTTACTTTATCTTCAAGTACTTTTATTCAAGAAATCATCATTTTGTTCAATTTTTACAACCAAAAGGTAATCATGAGAAATTAATTATATAGTATAAATAACCTTTAATGTCCCTATGTATAATATTATTCTCATGTAGATGATTTATGGCCAGTAATATTTCCCAGGTGTAGATACGTATATTATGCTCTGGTAGACCCATCCTGGCCGCCTCCTCTAACGTACCCCGATCACAAAACTCCATAAACACCAACATCTCATCCTGATGTATAAAAGGTAAATATCATACAATTTTAGATTAAATATAAATTTTCAAGACATCTCATGATCTTCTTTTCATTGTTCACTGGTTACTGCAATATTTGCCTTATTCTTTATATATCGTCAGTATCTTTTCACTAATAAATTGGAAAAAGATTATGATATGTCACATTAAATTTGAATATTCATAATAATGTACGGCCATTCAAAATGTCAGCATATACATGTATATTCAAAATATTTCAAGTTGATTAACTGATGAAACATTACAATAGTCTATCTTCTAATTATTCCTCAGACCTGACATGACATATTTTGGCAAACATTTTAATTATGACGTCATAAATAAATCCTTGGAAATCAAGAAAGCAATGTTGAAGCACCTGTTATCATTTGTGAGGTCACAATTCAAAAGTCCGCAAAATTATGTCATATCGGGTCTTTTGCATTATAGAATCTAGGTTCGGAACGGTAATTCTGGTAATTGTGGAAATGTCTATTTCATTTATTTTGATAAAAAACACTGTATGCTACTTAATATTGAATTAAATAAAGAAACCCCTAAACTATACAAGCAAGATTCAAACTGGTGTTTTGTTTATCAACATGTATAAGTACATGTGTATCATAGTTCATACTTACCCTATGTACCTCTACACCATAATACTTGACTAGATTCTTGTGATGTATGTTCTCAAACATAATAATCTCATCTGCCATTTCTTTAAGAGCCTGATGATCATTCACCTGGAACTTCATCTGTGAAAAAGACATACATATATATAGGATCTCAAATGAATTTTCATTTCATACGATGTATTATGAAACGAGTTGTGTGTTTTATATCCCCGAGCCTTGGTATTTCATACGATGTATTATGAAACTCGTTGTGCGTTTTATATCCCCTCGCCAAGGCTCGGGGATATAAAACACACAACTCGTTTCATAATACATCGTATGAAATGAAAATTCATTTGAGATTCTTTTTATCACATGATATTGCCTAAAGATGTATATTTCCAACGTGAAATCAACGTTTCCGAGAACTACAGAGGCGAACCACGCCGTGATCTTGAGGTCGTCTGCTACGCCAGGAGAAGTAGTGTCCCCATCGTATAGATATTCTGTGCGTAAGAGGACAGTTTTTCAATTTTGAATAGTTTTTTAATGCAAGAATTAATTCAACAACAACAATTTCAATCACTGATACTGACTCTTAACAGTTGACCGATATTTGAAAGGTCACATTTGTCAAGGTTAACGTGATTCGGTTCCAAACTTGACCAATCGCGTTCAAGCAGAGCGATATGTAACGTGTTATCATATCATATATTTATGAAATGGCTTTATGAAACTGCATAACGGGTGTATCATGTGATAAATACATGTATGTATCTAACATATCCATTATAAACATCATATCATCTTGAAGTTGAATGATTAAGAATGTTTGATAACAGGTACATGCATGCTGCCTCCTATGTCTGACCCTGAATATGTGACTTTCTTTTGGTTTAGAGTTTATCATGCCTTGCCACGCATGAAAGTCTGATGGAAGTACCCTACCCACCTTTACTAAGTACCCACCTAATACTTTCCTCGTTTTCAAAAAGGACAGATTTTTGTTCAATTTTTTGAAAATCTGAAGATTATTCATACTACTATCAATTCAAGTAAATTTCCCAGAAAAATTTCTGTTTTATAAATGTTTTGCAATTTTTTTCCATAAAAATGTCAATTTTGGACAGAAAAAAAAACCCAAAAATATTAGAGAATATTTTCCATTTTTGTGAAACGATAAATGAAGCAAACAATATAAGTTGGAATATTTTCATGCATTGTTAAGCTCAGAAGGGAAAATATTGAGATGAGCTTTCCCTGAAATTTCTAATGTTTATCATGTTTATACTACCTGGATACTTATTTATGTTGGGTAGTTTATAATGCATATCAGTGTAGATGTATTATTTCCCTTGCCCTCATCCTGTACCAAGTCACTATTTAAATGATAAGGTAACAAAATTACCCCCTTCCCAAATGATTTGCATGTACATGTATATTAATGCAGCCAATTTATAACTGAGAGCTATTTGGTGCCCTTGTTGATTAGGCTACTACATGTATATTATGTGATGTCGTAGAAGCCTGGTATAAAATTCTAGGAACCTGGTATACACATAAAAGATATACCACATCTTCAAATGACCATTCCGAGCTAATCCCTACTTGGGATTTTCCAGCTAACTTGTCATATTACTTGCGTAATATTAAAACTATTGTAAAATACAGGAAAGAATATCAGTTTAATATGTAGACTGAATAAATTCATACCTCTTTCATTGCCATAAGTTCACCAGTGTCAACATTGACGGCTGAATACACTTTTCCAAACTGGCCTTCACCTAAGGACAGTAAATAAACATTATGTTTATAAAATTTGTTTATGCATTTACTTAATATAAGAAGATTCCACTCCAGTAACATTTATTCACTGATTTTTTGAAAAACATTTCTACAGCAAAACAATAACTTGCCGACAGTAAATTGTGCATACATTTGGGCTTTCATACTTTACAATCTTGAGCAAAGATTTTGACCTTTTACCTCATATACTCCTTAACATACTCTTTAGACCTTGGACTATATTTATATATATTAATTCTTACCAATTTTAATGCCCCTCTGCCAGCGGAAGTTGACCCTCCGAGCGTTGATTCTGTAATCAGGCGTGGTTTTATGACTGGTCACATGACCTACGACTCTGTGGTCCTGCAGCATTATATCTCGTTTTCTCTCCAGTTCTAGTATTTTTTTCTTCCTCTCGGCGGGACGAGCGTGCATACTCACCATGCCACTCATGTCACCGGAACCTGCTGGTGGTATATAAATAAAGTTATACAGTCCTATGTACGTTTTTTTTTATGCATAAATTCTTGTTAAATATGTAGTTCTTTACGTAGGAAAAGAATTCTCTTTTTGTCAATCAAAATACAATGACAAGCAAAGTAGTTTCAAGCTTCATCGGGCTTCTTTTTTAATGTGTTCTAGGCATTTATTATCTGGTTCAGGTGTATGCATATTCTGAGAATCAAGAAGCTATTCTTGGGAAATTTGCACACAGCCAACTTAGGAGTATGCCATTGATTCTAAAATGAATTAAATGAATTTCTTATGTTTTCATTTTCTGAATCATATACATGTGTACTTGTAGCTATACTTAATAATGTAAACATAAATGTACTATTAAAATTCATATATATTTTCATACATGTAGTTCAGAATTTCTCCTTATAAATAATACTTCTACTTGTTTTTAAAAATTTCCTTTTTTGTCTTCAAAATGTCTAAAGAACTACATTAGTAGATGTGATTACTTTATGTGTCACTCAATCTTTCTGCAAGATTTGTTTTTTAAAGAAATCTTTTTCGTGTTAAGAACTGCAGTGTGTGTAAGCTAAATACATACATGTTAAAGTTCAGCTTATATATGTCAGTTTCAAATTGGCAAAGAAGCTCTTACAGATTTACTGTCTAAGCAGCTCACTCTGGAACTTCATATGATTTCGTTTCGTTTATCAAAAAACTTTTTTTTATCTAAATCCAGGCGCATATCCAGATTACTTTTCAAGTGGAAGCACTTTCGTTCAAGGGGGTCGGGGATCGCTTTGTGGCTCTTAATGGGTCCAGGGTGAGGCCCTTGTGGTATTCAAGGGGCAAAGGATTTTACATATTTTACAGGGCAGTGATCCTTTGTGCCCTCCTTTTTTTCTTTTTTTTTTTGCAAAACAATGTGGAAGCATCTGAATACGCCTGGCTACACGCCTGAAATCAATAGCTTCTGATGAACATAAATCTTTTTGTAACCTTTTACCACTGCAACATTTCATAAAGTGAAACTCAGTTAAACTGAAAGGCAACCATGCTTGCACAGTGGTCAAACAAAGATATCCAAGAGACAAATATTAACTGACATTTTCTTTCAATAATCATTTCAGACATTCTCTAATCCTTGACCATACTCATTTGTTGAAATCAAATGATACCTAAACCAACCTCCCTACCATTCTAATAAAAAATTATAAGTAAAGAGAAATTGCTTGACTGCAGCCTTGAGGCTTTATTTCATATTGCCTGTATGAACCTAACCATGTGACCTTGACATTGACCTTGACTCGCATTGGAAAATGACTCTCATTATGCTGAACAAATCTGAAAGTTTAAGTGAAATATGACGCATACCAAGTAGATAAAAAGATATAAATGTAATAAAAAGAGGACTATAACACAGATGCTAGACGAAGTGATTCCTTTACAATGTTGGCGACATGAAACTATATTTTCCTATTTCTGAAGTGAGCTGCATAGACAGTAAAAGCCAATATTATAATGTTCAGCTACATCATAATTATAAATGTTAAGAAAAATCAAACAGAGACATGTTTCATCTGAAAATGATAGAAAGACATCTTAAAATTCCTATTAGCAGTACATTTAAAGACTTCTTACTGGTAGGACTACACAATTTCATCTTTTTGTGAAAAGAATGAGTATTAAACTTTCATTAAGCAATCTATTTTTTCATATGCACTGAATACATGTTCACCTTGACCAGTCCTATATAAATTTCTAATGTACTATTCCTAAAACTACTTGACTGTAAATATATGAAATCTACAACTATTACTAACTAAAAGCATTTTCTACCTGTGCTGTCAAATTTTGCTAACAGAAATATTCAAATATAAATATATATATATATATATATACATGTATATATGCTGAGGAAATTATACAGGGAAGGTAACATAAAGAAATAGCACATGGATAAAAGAATTTTCCCAATTAGCCTTTGTGAAACACTCATGATTTTTTTAAAACTTGTCTTCTAACAAAGAGTACATATACTTATAGGTGACAAATTTATGAAAAAAGTTCTTATTCCAATTTGATTTTCAGTCAAGTTACAAGTACTCTATAGCAAAATACACTCAGCATTGTCCCTACATTAGGGATTACCAAGTGTGTTTTACCAGAATTGACAGGGCATCAGCTAATCTGATACAGCCATATAGTAAATATGTATCACAGTCAGACAAGCCAAACTGAATGATATTCTGTACAAAACAGCATAAAAGATAAAATATGGGATATTCACTTCTAAAATAAATCAATTGAATTTTTAGAAATAAGCTTCAATAAGCATATCCATGTTCCCTATAGGAACACTGAAATAAATGTTCAATATGACTACCTCGACTTCGTCTGCGAGTGTGTATATCCAAGATAATACCTCCATCCTCCCCGTCGTGAATGTCAACTTCTGAATGCGAGTGGTGAGGAGCATCGATGGAATATCGTTTTTGGCCTGTGGGCGGTAGACATGCGTTATAAAACAACATACATGTAGGATCAATACGAGCCATGGTCAAGTGTGGACCTTAGCCTGTGGTTGACAACATATGCACTGGATAACAATACTACAGTGTATAGCTCACTTATTTATGTGTATTTAACTAATGATCTCTTGTTTATAGACTATACAATTACACATAACTGCACAGGAGAAGTTTACAATGAGTTACAATAGAAAAAAAGTACAAATAGAATATACATGTATCTATATTCATTTTAGCAGAAATGCTATATAGCATGTAACATCAAATTCTGAGGTAAATGTATACCTGAACACCACAAGAAATTTCATAAGCACCATGCACCTTTAATATTAACATTACAGCAATAGACATAGATGGACAAGAGGAAAAGAGAATATTGTGAAAGGTCATTCAGTAAAGCACGAGTCAATATTGATCACACTAGCATAGCAGCACAGTGCTTAGCACATCAGTGTAAACCTGGCACTGGCAGACTACACAGATATACCTATACACAAGTACTTACGACTGTCTGGTGGGAGCACTCCTGGAGTAGTGGGCGAGTCACTCTGAGCAGATTTACTGGACATGTTAGACGAGGAACGTGAGTATTTGCCAGGTGTGTTCTCGTTAGGCCAGGAAGGATAACGCAGGTATGGCTGTCTCATAGAGTCCACACTTGAGGATCGAGGCATACCTACAATAAAAGAGTAATGTGGAAAATTTAAGTTCTTAAAAAGTTCATAGTTTTCTAGATTTGATTCAGAGTTTAACTCTAATGTATATCTAAAATCTTCAAATTTAATGTAAGTTCTGGACTCAATATGTAATTACTGTATTTTTAATATTTATATAGTTCAAGTACACTACCGGCATCGCGTGTTTTTACCCTGTCAAATCATCCCCGCAATCTTTTTTGACCCAGGGTTTTAAATCCCCGCGGTCATGGATTAACAATGGAGTTGACTCAACGCGGACATCGATCCTGGCAATTCACCGCAACGATCGCCGGGATACGCGGTGGCGATCGCCGCAGTTCTCAGCGGCAATTAATAACTTGTTATTTACCTGTAACAGTACTATAACCATTCTTTTATATTTTACTTATTCTTTTAAAATTTACGTCCTTTATTTTGATGTATTGTTATCATTGGTTACATAAAAATGTCCTTTAAAAGCATTACGTTGTACATACGAAAAGAGAACCGTATGACTGAATGATAGAACTAGTTATAATGTCCAGCTGTGTTTATCTAGGGATTAGAGAACAATGGACAGTCAACGGGAGCGGTACGGTCAAGCAAAAATGGGTTTAAAGTCTCCGTCTTTCGACTTTGAGAGCAGTGGCGGATTCAGGGGGGTGCGGAGGCGGCGCGGCGTCCGCCCCCCCCGGCACTGACCCAAAATTTTCCAAAAAACCCTATATTTTGGCCCATTTTCAGATAAAATCGCAAAAATTCGCCCCTTGACCCCCCGGCAAAGGGGGCGCTGGATCCGCCTCTGGAGAGATACATCGACTGGAGCCGAGGCTTTACGACATTTTTTGTATATCTTTACTGTTCAAGTCCAAAGCATTGGAGACCTTTTTTTGTAGATTCTTCCGTTTGAGATTACTAGTAAGCGGTGTTTTATGTTCGCTAGTTCGTATGTTAAAATGTTGAAAAACGTCCATCTCCCAATTAGTCAAATATAGCCTTGATAGCCTTATTTAGTAATTTATTGTTTATTTGGTTGTTTTGTTTGCGCAAGTGAGGCGATGTATAGTAAAACGTTATCCAAACAAACCAATTAAATATATACGAAATTACGAAGGTGGTAATTAGGTGTGAAACGATTTCAATAGATAATTCACAATGTCCTGCAAAGTTTACAATTATAGAAGATTTTTTATAGATAACATGTATCTAGAAGTTAAACTCCCATTTCACAATGCATATATATCTTTTCATAGAAAAAAAGCTCCGTTTTTATGCGCCAGGGACGCAGGACTCAGAGGTAGATTAATCACCTGCGGCCGTCCGGGAGAAGGGGGGGGGGGGTACTTTTCTATAAAATGGTAGAATAAATTTTCTAGCCTGTCCGTTTATTGACTTTATACATACTATTTTCATCTTAAAAAACATTTTGCGCTGTAATGCAACCCCCCCCCCTCTGCCCATGCTAAGTGTGAAATCGCGACACCCCCCCCCCCCTTCATGATTCAAAAAGGCGTGAAGCCAAAATTACTAATTAGATCATTAGATTAATACAGGGGTAGACGATGTTTGTGTGGATCGAAATAATCTGGGTGTCTTCCTGTCTCTTCGACTTCCGTAAAAAATATGTGTAAACACTATTTTATTTCTTTCTCAAAAAAAAAAATTATATCGTACGTAAACATTATATACAGGAAACCTTATTAAACTTTGAGCGTAATTTTATTTTCTTTCTGTCACAATATGCCTAATTTTCTTCGGACTAAAAAAAATCTAGACATTATGATAGATAAGATTTGAATTGAGTTATATTTGGTCACTCAGTCTTATTTTTAGATTTTAATCATATATATCATTGATTTTATGTATTTAAAAAAAAATCTCAATTTCATGCAGTTAAGGAACATGTAAAATTTAAATTCAATTCTTCGGAAAAAATCCAGGTACACGTACATACGATGTAAAATTTATTTATTATATACGGCTTAGTCATGTTGGTACAATGTTTGCTTATTATTTTCTTACTTGAAGTAAATAATTATCATAAAATTGCATATATTCTGGAAAAGTCGCTTACGTCGATATTTCCATATATATGTGACCACAAAAAACCTCCTTAGTTCTGCTTGAGTGACGACGTGTCGCGTGTACGTAGCTGTCAATATTGATGAGGGAAGGGTTATAATCTTATATATGGGCGTGCCTATATGTCTGGTCTTTATACAAGGTGTGAAGACATCGCCTCTCCCCGTACAGCGGATGATTGTTATACAGGTAGAAGCGCAGGGTAACTGAAAAGGTGTGAACAACTTGTGAGGCATCGTTTGTTGATTTAGTTTTGGTTTGGCGTTCACCGGTATACTTTTGGAATTCAGTGCGAAAAAAAAAGGGGGGGGGGGGGGTTATTGTATTACATTTGTTTTATTATTAGGCTATTTTTTTTTTTTTTTTTTGCTTTTCCTTGTATTCCGGTCTTTTTTTTTTTATTATTATTTTACTTTGTTTACATGATTCATCTTTGTCTGGATACACGTCCTTCATCAATCGATTTCTTTTTTTTTTTTGCGGACTTGTTTGACCAGAACAAGGAGCACGCACTTTTTTCTTTTCTTTCCTTTTTTTTTAATTGCATTATCGTATGGTCTTCAATTGGTTTTCTCTGAAAGTCCAATCATCGTGAATCGAATTATTGCTAAGGAGCGATACTTTTACAATCAATGGGCAGATCTTACTTAAGGGGGGGGGGTGGGGGGGGGGGGCTATGAAAATCAGCTTTACTATAATGTTAAATTCCAGGAGGTGGGGACTGGATCCTGACCTCCTATCTCTAGATCCGCGTGTTGAAATACAATTCAAAGCTATACCCGTTTAAAGACGGGTGCTTATAAAGCGATTAAAAATGGTAAAAACCCCATCCATTGATTAAAAAAAAGAGAATTTAAAAAAAGGGGGGGGGGGAGGGGGAGTGGCGCGTTAATGCAATCGCATTTGATAGGTAGGGTCTTCCATCTGGTTCAGTGGGGATTACTAATTGACGTGTTTTCACACCTTATCGGCGTATCATCTACCTTCAATCGCCGTTTGATTTACCGTTCTGGAAATCTGAAGGGGGTTGGGGGGTTGGAATGCGACTTTGTCAAAAAAAAAAAAAAAAAAAAAGAAAAGTGACTTAAAAAAAATAAAGCCTGTGTTTGTGAAACACGAATGCCCCCGGTGGCATCTTTGTTAGTATGAACACTATTTTCTGTTAAGTACATGTATGTGAGGTCACTGGGATAAAGGTCAAAGGTCAAGAGGTCAAAAATTTTGGTATAAATGGAAAGGTCTTGTCACAAGAAATACACATATGAAATATGAAAGCCCTATCACTTACCATTCAAAAGTTATGCTAAATGTTAAAGTTTTTGAAAAGAAGGTCAAAGGTCAAGGTCAAGGTCAAGGTCATGAGGTCAAAAATTTTGGTATCAAAGGAAAGGTCTTGTCACAAGAAATACACATGTGAAATATGAAAGCCCTATCACTTCCCATTCAAAAGTTATGCCCAATGTTAAAGTTTTTGAAAAGTAGGTCAAAGGTCAATGTCAAGGTCACGAGGTCAAAAATTTTGGTATCAATGGAAAGGCCTTGTCACAAGGAATACACATGTGAAATATGAAAGCCCTATCACTTCCCATTCAAAAGTTATGCCCAATGTTAAAGTTTTTGAAAAGTAGGTCAAAGGTCAAGGTCAAGGTCACGAGGTCAAAAATTTTGGTATCAATGGAAAGGTCTTGTCACAAGGAATACACATGTGAAATATGAAAGCCCTATCACTTCCCATTCAAAAGTTATGCCAAATGTTAAAGTTTTTGAAAAGTAGGTCAAAAGTCAAAGTCAAGGTCACGAGGTCAAAATTTTTTGTATCAATGGAAAGGTCTTGTCACAAGGAATACACATGTGAAATATGAAAGCCCTATCACTTCCCATTCAAAAGTTATGCCCAATGTTAAAGTTTTTGAAAAGTAGGTCAAAGGTCAAGGTCAAGGTCACGAGGTCAAAAATTATGGTATCAATGGAAAGGTCTTGTCACAAGGAATACACATGTGAAATATGAAAGCCCTATCACTTCCCATTCAAAAGTTATGCCCAATGTTAAAGTTTTTGAAAAGTAGGTCAAAGGTCAAGGTCAAGGTCACGAGGTCAAAAATTTTGGTATCAATAAAAAGGTCTTGTCACAAGGAATACACATGTGAAATATGAAAGCCCTATCACTACCCATTCAAAAGTTATGCCCAATGTTAAAGTTTTTGAAAAGTAGGTCAAAGGTCAAGGTCAAAATCACGAGGTCAAAAATTTTGGTATCAATGGAAAGGTCTTGTCATAAGGAATACACATGTGAAATATGAAAGCCCTATCACTTCCCATTCAAAAGTTATGCCCAATGTTAAAGTTTTTGAAAAGTAGGTCAAAGGTCAAGGTCAAGGTCACGAGGTCAAAAATTATGGTATCAATGGAAAGGTCTTGTCACAAGGAATACACATGTGAAATATGAAAGCCCTATCACTTCCCATTCAAAAGTTATGCCCAATGTTAAAGTTTTTGAAAAGTAGGTCAAAGGTCAAGGTCAAGGTCACGAGGTCAAAAATTTTGGTATCAATGGAAAGGTCTTGTCACAAGGAATACACATGTGAAATATGAAAGCCCTATCACTTCCCATTCAAAAGTTATGCCCAATGTTAAAGTTTTTGAAAAGTAGGTCAAAGGTCAAGGTCAAGGTCACGAGGTCAAAAATTTTGGTATCAATGGAAAGGTCTTGTCACAAGGAATACACATGTGAAATATGAAAGCCCTATCACTTCCCATTCAAAAGTTATGCCCAATGTTAAAGTTTTTGAAAAGTAGGTCAAAGGTCAATGTCAAGGTCACGAGGTCAAAAATTATGGTATCAATGGAAAGGTCTTGTCACAAGGAATACACATGTGAAATATGAAAGCCCTATCACTTCCCATTCAAAAGTTATGCCCAATGTTAAAGTTTTTGAAAAGTAGGTCAAAGGTCAAGGTCAAGGTCACGAGGTCAAAAATTATGGTATCAATGGAAAGGTCTTGTCACAAGGAATACACATGTGAAATATGAAAGCCCTATCACTTCCCATTCAAAAGTTATGCCCAATGTTAAAGTTTTTGAAAAGTAGATCAAAGGTCAAGGTCAAGGTCACGAGGTCAAAAATTTTGGTATCAATGGAAAGGTCTTGTCACAAGGAATACACATGTGAAATATGAAAGCCCTATCACTTCCCATTCAAAAGTTATGCCCAATGTTAAAGTTTTTGAAAAGTAGGTCAAAGGTCAAGGTCAAAATCACGAGGTCAAAAATTTTGGTATCAATGGAAAGGTCTTGTCACAAGGAATACACATGTGAAATATGAAAGCCCTATCACTTCCCATTCAAAAGTTATGCCCAATGTTAAAGTTTTTGAAAAGTAGGTCAAAGGTCAAGGTCAAGGTCACGAGGTCAAAAATTATGGTATCAATGGAAAGGTCTTGTCACAAGGAATACACATGTGAAATATGAAAGCCCTATCACTTCCCATTCAAAAG
The DNA here is from genome assembly GCA_033119305.1 of Pinctada imbricata. NCBI lineage: Eukaryota > Metazoa > Mollusca > Bivalvia > Pterioida > Pteriidae > Pinctada > Pinctada imbricata. Next base: position 48,453,643 of record VSWD01000007.1, on the reverse strand, counting down.
TTATGCCCAATGTTAAAGTTTTTGAAAAGTAGGTCAAAGGTCAAGGTCAAGGTCAAGAGGTCAAAAATTTTGGTATCAATGGAAAGGTCTTGTCACAAGGAATACACATGTGAAATATGAAAGCCCTATCACTTCCCATTCAAAAGTTATGCCCAATGTTAAAGTTTTTGAAAAGTAGGTCAAAGGTCAAAGTCAAGGTCACGAGGTCAAAAATTTTGGTATCAATGGAAAGGTCTTGTCACAAGGAATACACATGTGAAATATGAAAGCCCTATCACTTCCCATTCAAAAGTTATGTCCAATGTTAAAGTTTTTCGGACAAACAGACAGACAAACAGACAAACAGACAAACAGATAAACAGACAAACAGACAAACAGACGGACAGGCCAAAAACTATATGCCCCCGAATCTTTGATTCCGGGGGCATAAAAAAAACAATATCGAGAAATAAATCTTACCAGCCCGAAGTGCTGGCGTAAAATTCTGTATTTTATTTTAATAGGCAGCGACTGAAGAAAATATGTTATTGCAGAAATATTAGATGCCGCAAATGCATGTTCACGTAGCTCCCTCTTGCTATTTCTTAAATTTTACAGTAAAAAGCTAGGGGAAAGGGAGGGTTATATAATTCCAAACTCCCCGGTCGAGCTCCCTTGTACATATCTATATGTCGATATCACAACTCACTCTTCAAATTTGATTACTTCAACTTGTACCCATTGACTGACCACTTAAAATGACATGATAATCTTACGGACGAACGCATACACAAGTACCTTTACGTAGATAAGATACGTAAGTGGACGTTGGACATTTAAATCTCGGGCGCAGAACGAGGATAAAAAAGAATGTCGGAGAAAAATCAATATTGTATCATTATAGAAAAGAACCATTATGGTGAGCGGATCCACACTATTACGTCCCCGGGGTCAGACGAGTACCCGTGACAGTGTAGAGATCGCCGCTCTAATGGCTTTGTTTGTCCAGCAATATACCTGTCACCTGTATAATTAACACTAATTAATTTGTTTGGAAATTTGATTGTCTGGTCACTACGGCGTAATGCTTAACGTGATACACAACGGGGGATTTTGCATTTCAGCTGGAGTAATCTTTCATATAGCATTTATTTTATCAACGCTAGTTTAATATGTTTTTAATAATAAAAAGTAAACAAGGACCGACGATTCATTGCATCTTTCACATGCCTATTATAAGTACCCGTGTAAAGAGCCTACAGACATAATTTGATCATGCTTCAATTTTAATGTGAATAGATTCCGCTTCATCTGGACTTGACGCCAGAAGATGTAAATTTTCATTATTTTGACCCGCTTATCCGATATAAAAAAAGAGTCGGGATGAAAATAAGGTAGATCCACAGGAGCTCGATGCCAACAACCCTCAATGACACCCGCCCCTTCACGTCTCTCTATAGTCAATATATGTAAGGAAAGTAGAGGCGGATATTCTTGTGGATCGTTGGCATCGAGTCAGGTTATCAGAAACATTTTTAGGCTCAATTTACAAAATGTACTTATGTTTCATGTCCTAATGTTTAAATCATCATTTATTTATACATGTCATGCTTAAAAACAAGTTTCTATTCATCCATAAGAAATAGCACCTGGTCAGGTAACACCTGGACAGGTAACATCTGGACAGGTAATTGTCTGAGCGCGGCAATCAACCGCAACGCCACCGCAACTCCCGGCGATCTTGGCACCGCGATGAAGTGATTTGCGGGGGTCAGCGGCGATGCTGAGGTGGAATTCCACCTTAAATAAGCCAGCCGCGATAGGTGGGCTCAGTAAAAAAACGCTTTGCCGTATGTGTATTAAACCAATACAAACTGGTGAACCCAGTTAATGAAGAAATTTTGTTTTCTACATGTATATCTTCAAAATCTGAGATGTGCTCATTCCGTATGAAACATAAAGGTATGAGTATGGTCAAAGTGGTATCAGTACTTAGTCACTCCTAAATGATAAGAAATCCTTTAAATAAACATGACTTTGGCAGGATTTTACAATATTTCACACAAAGCAGACCTACCATGAGTAGGACTGACAGGGGTGGGTCTGGCATCAGCTGATCCTATCACATGGGATATACAATTATTGATACATTTCTTCAACTCCTGAAATATTAAGTACATGTATATACATGTTTCATCATATACAGTAGCATTGTAGATTAAATCACCTTATTCTGATCATTTCGTTATTTCATAAATCATTACTTTACAGTATTACATGAAGTGTATCATACACAAATAAATCAATAATGACCAACAAATAATTCAAATGAGAGTCTTCTGAAAAGATGGCACCAGTTACTGAATATATTCCTTATAAAGATTCTGTATTAAGATCCAGAGGCCAATGTTTCTATACTGAATCCACTAACTTTCCTATTAAATCTTAAAGAATAGAATTATGAAAATTGAAATTTTAAAGAAAGTTTTGATTTGGTCTCAGATTATAATCTTACTTGGTATTCTTCATCTGTAAGATATCCTACATTCTTTGGTTCAAATGCTACGATCAAGAAGTCAAAGCCCTGGCCAGCCCATCTGTAAAGTGCATTGATAAATATAGGTCTTTTTTATTTCAAGTATTCGATTTATAATAAGAATTACCATGCAAAACCAGTACTTTTGTTGATAAAATACTTTTGTAGATAAAGTACTTATGTTGATAAAGTAATAGCATAAACGAAGTATTCCTTGCATTTTTACATTTTTATGTACCACATTTCAACTCAGTATAAGAGATTTGTGGTCCCAACTCCATTAAACCTTCGCTAGATTCGAGCAATATCGGGAACATACATTTTTCAGTCAAAACGAAATGTAAGTACATGTAGTTCATTATACATATAATGCCTTAATGAAGTTAACATACATGTACATGAGCAAAGTAAACAAACTTGCTAATTACTGCAAACTTCTACATCGTATGAAAATGACATTCCTTAAACTAGTGTGTTAACATACTTTGGTCTCATTCCTCTTCCTTTTTCACATTTGTCTGTGACAAATTTCATCCAGTCCTGGGCAAACTCTACCAGCCTCTTACTGAGCTGTTGTCTTGGTTCCCCCGTTACCAGTCGGGTCACTTCTCTTAAGTACTAAATATACATGTATGTAATAGAGATTTTATAATCATTAATTTTCATATTACATTTTATTTTGAGAATTCAATTCAGTATCACATATGTTCACTATAAAACACGCACAAACATTCATTTTCAAATGCAGTATTTTTTCTTTAATTGTGATAGACTTATATAAAGGTTTTTTTTTTTTAAGGAAAAACACCACAGACATGTAAATGATACGCAGACAAGGACTTTTTGTATATAAACACAGAACATTGAAGTTATATGTCGGCCGACCTGTGGTCATAGCAAGGCTCGAACCAGCAACCTTGAGATTACTGGCCTGACGCCATATCCGCTAAACCATGAGCGCCGACGACTTATATAAAGGTCATTTCCATTGAATAAATGACTAGCTGTCAAAGATTCTTTATTGGAACGACTTATATAATTCCATTGAATTAATGAAAAGCTGTCATAGATGCTTTTATGGAACGACTTATATAAAGAATGTTTCCATAAAAGCATCTACGACAGCTAGTCATTAATTCAATTTCAATTTTGACAATCTCTCCTGTTAGAGTCTTTTACTATCAGCATATTGTAATGATTCAAAATATCAATGATAATATAACAAAATTCATTCTGAAGACTTTAAAAATTGCATATAAACATTGGATGTGGAATGAGCCAAAATGAAACTGCCCTGTACATCAAAGGAAGAAAAGGCCCCTCTTATTCATCATCGTTAAAGCTCATAGAAACACTATTTCCATTCAAATATTATCTTCAACAGTTAATCCATCATACCTCAAAACCCAGATTATATCCTTTCAGCATGGTCTCTCTATACAGATTAAGGAGATGTGGTCTTTCAAGTTCATCCATTTTCTCTATATCATCACAGTAAAACTTCTCATCAACTTGTTTGATGGCTTTTACAACTTTTTCTTGGAGATCTAATGCTGCAGCCTGAAAGAAAGCAGAGAAATTCATTGTCTGTTGTACAATAACCTATATGTATCAAATGGTTTTCAATATAATAATATATATCCTTTCAGGTGTTTTCATCTACTAACCACTGGGGCTAACAATAAACATGTCACAGTGACGAGATGAATTTAAAGTAAGGCTCTATTTATTCAACTACTAACAAACAATTCATACAACTTATACATGTATTAATGTTTCATGCTGGCTCTGATGTTCACAAGAGGGGGTCCTTGGAGCAGGAGGACACCAGATGACCTGGTGAGAAACCTCCGAAGACCAGGTGGACAACAGGCTTACTCTCCCACATGAGACCCCTCGTCAAATCTAGGATTCAATCCTAGGGCCTCAGAGGTTAGAAGCGAGTATTATCACTGGTCTATATAACTTGCTGTATGATAAATGACCGTACCTTAAGTTCTGTGAGAGATTCAGCTATGGCCTGATGACAGGACGTCTGCTCATTCACCAACTCCACTGTTTTTCCCATCACAATCTCAAACTGTTTCCTCTGATTGGTCAAGTGTGAGGAGTTAATCACCACTAACAGCAACCCTTCCACCTATCAACAGAGATAATCAGATACTGTATGACCTTCAATGCCAAAAGTGACCTTGAAGATCATATTAATAAGTGAAAATATAACTTCATGTACATGACAGATAAACTGATACAAATATTTCAAATAGTGATTTTTTTTTTTTGGGGGGGGGGGGGGGCTTTTATTCAAAGATGACAAAAAATAGCACTTTACCACATGTACATTCAATTAAGACTCAGTCACATTTCATTGCATAACAAACAAGAAGATTTTTCTCATACATGTACATGATTTTCATACACAACCAAAATTTATAAATCTTCTCATCTCTTGGATCAAACACAAATACATATACCAACCACAATATGTGAAAGTGCAATGGCCGTTTCTGCTGTGGGATCTACTCTAACACTCTCTCCAAACCATAGTGGACACTCTGGGTTGTGGTCAACACCCCCACCACACCTCACCATTAACAGGTACCCCTCGTCTTTAGGCCCAGGCTCGTTAAGTAGGGACACGTCTTCACGACCACACGTCACATTCAGCAGTTGTAGAATCATATATCGATTGTCTCTGATGTGTTGAGGGATGAACATGAGGTAGCCTGGGTCACTAGAGGCATACACCTGAAAAACATGGAGGAAGCACATAGAAAAAATAATCTAGAGAAATTTCATCTGCTGGCTTGAAAATAGTAAAGACAAAGAGGATTTGAGAGATGTGTTGAAATATACATGTAATAGTTTTAAGACATTTGGCTGAAAAAAACAATACTATTTGAGAACTTTCTACGAAATCTTGTATACTTATGAAATCAAAATCGATGTTATTGCCTGTGACTCAAACATGTGAGTAATTATTTAAGATGGCCTGCACTTTGATCATTCCTTTTCCTACTCATCTTCCTGGCAAGAAGTAACTGATTTCCCTTTATCATGTGACAGTCTCTGTACTTCATGTATGAATATCCCATTATGACCCATTTTAATATTTTTAATTTAAAGACATACATTTTCTTTCATATCTCTATTTTACTGATTTTCTTTCATATCTCTATTTTACTGATGTATTATTCTAGTATTTAAAAGATTAACCTACCATAACATGATTGGTTGTTTTGAGCTGAGCCAGCAGTTCTATAGTTGTGACAGCTATATTGAAATCAGAGGCTATCTCTAAATCCTACAAAGATAAAGAAGCACAATCATTCAAAGTAACATTCGAAGTATTTTGTAATCACAGTAATGAATAAGGTACATTGTACATGTATGTTAGAAATCATTCATGAATTGAATTCTGCAGCATTGCAGCTGTGCAGTTTGGTACAAAATGTTGAAAGTTAGCTTGTGAAAAATGTAAGTAGTTCTCACACAGAAAGAGGAAATGTAGCTATTGGTGTACATACTTAATGTTAGATGGGATTAAATACATGTAGGTGTCTTGATTTTTATAAAGGGTAAATAATATTTCTACATGAGATCCAATAAGGTAAAAAATACTTTGTGCATGCCCCCTTACCAAAAATAAAATCCTTGATTTTATGATATATGTTTTAGTAGACATGTACCTTGCGTAGAGTTTTTGCAAATCCTAAGGCTTTTGATGCCCTCTCCCTGGCTTCATTAAACAACTTCTTACAATTACGAGAAGTCTGCTGAAAGGAATGTCTAAGTTCTTGAGCTCTATGTTTTCTCTGTTGATACTCCTCCATGTCCCTCTCATCATCCAGGAGGTCTTTATCCCCCTGCTCCTCAGGCTCCTCCTCAAGGGACCCCTCCTCTTCCTCCTCCTCACCCTCCTCATCCTGCATCGTCCAGTTATACAGAGAGGTGGTGAAATCATCTATACCATTCTCCAGGAAGTCAGAAATGGAGTTTAAAAGACTACTAGCCAATGTGCTGTCAAGTAGAGGTTATACTTATTTAGTATGAGAGTCTAATAAATGCCAGACACAGAGAACCAAGATATTTTCTCCACTATTTCATAAAACAGTTAATCTTAATATCTTAAAATAAGTAGGAAATAAATAATAAGGTTTCATAATTCTATTCCTTGGATTCTTGGATTCAAACCAAGACCACACATGTGAGAAGAGAAAGCAGTAACCACTGCACTTTCCATCATTCCATATACCCTTTTGTTTATCCTGATTCCTTCATCCCCTAAAGTCCTTATATAGCAAGGGAACTTAAGCTTTTGATGACTCTACTTATACTTTTAACTTTTCACACCAAACTTAATATGCAAAAAAAAAAACCTGAATCGTTTGCCAGCCTCTGCCTCTCCTCCTATAACATGAGGACATATCTGCTTGGTAAACTTCCATTCCAGCTCTAAAATGTTCTTCAGGCTCTGAGAGGCCTCTGGTAAGTTTTGTAATGTCAGCAGCCAGTTTTGAAGATACGTAAAATATATCTGAAATGGAGCATAAAAAAGGCATACATCTACAAGATTTACATAGATCATATGTCAAACATAATTTCTGTATAGAAATGCATAATACATAGTCACACTCTGTAAGCTTACAGGAACATATACACTTAGCTGTCTTTTTACAAAATTACATACATGTATGTATGTGTATAAGATGCAAATCATATGATGTAGGTTTACTTCTACCTACTTGAATCATTTTTCTATTCATCATCTTGTAAATACATCAATATTTCAGACTTAACAATTTTATAATTTCAATAATTCAGACTGCAACATCACTCAAAGTTGTACTTTTTGAAAACAAAATTCAATTCAATTTACCAAGTTCTCCCTAAAGCTCTACAAAGTGATAAAATTCTTGCGGATTCATAGTCATACCTCCAGCATGGCTCTCATGTCATCGTCAAACTGTTCCAGGTCATGTGCGTATTTTTCCTCGTGACTCCTCCATTCATTCTCTGATGTCACAGCATCCACCATTGTTTGGTAGTATTGCTTCACTATAACTGATCCTCGTAATACATCCTTACACTCTTTCAAAAGCTGTAAGCAAAGTAGGATATGCATTTTAATTTCATAGATAAGAAAAAGATTCAGTACCTGTGTAGATTTTTTCCTTGTAAGATCAATTCATTTTTTTTACAGACAGCTACACTAACCTTTTCAGTTATTGGTCTAATGCTGAAACTGTTCTCACATAAATGTATGCTAATCATTAAAATAGGGAATTAGGGTAACAAATGTTACTCAATACCCTAAAATCTGAAATAGTCTTGACTGAATTCAATTTTTGTTCTTTTAAACTAAATACTCAATTCAAAATACTTTTAAAAATACATACATGGACACCTAGTTTTTGCACCAATACTAATATGTCAAAAGATATCAAACCTTTTGAACAGCATGTACACATAATATATATTACATAGGAACATTTTATAAGTAACTTACCGGCCGAATACTGAGATACGAGGGTTCTGTAGCCGGCCTCTGCTCTAACCGTAACCTTAAAGCCTCGTGAATAACATCAAGAAAGACATGTAGTAGAAATAAGTAACTTGGTCGGAATGAAGGCAGCCCCATCTCTATGAACTGAGCTGCCCATGTACCAAAGTCTGAGAGGCTTGTACTCTTGTGGAATGTGGGTACTGATGTTCCAATCTCCGTCAGATTCAGATCCAGGGCTGGTGATGAGGACAGTATGGAACAATCTGGCTGTGGGGACTAAAATAAACAAAGATTATAGTAGACATTCAAATGGGTATATTTCTCTTTTTTCAAAAAGGGAAATTCTTTAAGAGTTTACAGTAATAAATAATTGAAAGCACAAAATCTTTATCATTTCAACATTTTGCTTCTTAAAACATTCTTTTTCAAATTACATGTATATATACATGTCTGAAAAATTTCAGTTTTTTTTTCTTAGATTAACAAACATAAAGACACTTCCTTTGACTTAATTTAACCATACTTGATTTTTCTGCTCATTTGCAAAGTTGATGATAAAAGATTGATACATTTAATTTCTATAATTTAAAACTGGACTAACACCTGAATACATGTCAGTAGCAGATATAAATAAATAGAAATTTAAAAGTAACTGGTGTTGTACTTACAGTTACTCCTCCACTCTGAGAATTTGAAGACATCATTTTGGGTTTTTCCAGAGCCTCTCTAGCTCGTTGTAGACTCCTCTCTAATAGGTCTTTAAATCTCATTAATAACTTGTTCATGCCCATTCTTTTAAGAGTTTTGTCCACATACTTCCTGTACACTGATGTCTTGTTAAAGTCATCGAGACTTGCCTCGCTCGAGGCTCGGGAGAGATTTCCAGAGGAAGAGGAGGATTTCTTTGGCACTTTAAGCGGTGTTGAGGTTTCGTATGTTTCTGAGACAGGACTATTGTCCCTTGATGTGTTACGTGAAGATCTGGCACTATCTATAGAGAATTTGACACGTTTGGCACTTCCAGGTGAATGCTTGGTTCCCTCGACCTCCGGAGAATTCTCACCACTATACGCCAGATCTTCATCATTACTAGCATCACAGAGTTCTTCTTCCGAAGGCTCTTGGATTTCAGGGATACTATAGCTCGGGAAGTAACACGACTCGTTGCTGGGTTGGTCCTCCGTTTGACGAGGACTTTCAAGGTCTATCATAGGCCAGTCTACGTCTGGCATGTTCTGAACTCCTAATATACGACCTAAGATCTTCATCTTATGGCACAAGTCATTCGTAATGTTCCTCCATAGATACAGAGTTTTTAATCTTTGATCAAATTCTTTTTCTTTGTATAAAGGATACTCTTTTGCAAAAGCTTTTGAGGACTGGAATAGCTTTTCACAGTTGTCTAATTTGGCAAGCAGTCTACTCACCTGTCCTAACGCTTCTCTTTGTCTATCTATGGTTTCATTTGTCAGCGTTATGGAATTAAATTGATTTTCGCTTTCGTAAGCACTACTATCAAAACCTTCACTTATACTACTTAAATCTGTACCTAAATTCACACAACCATTATTCGTATCACAGGTGCTTGTAAATTCAAATTTGAAATTTAAAATTTCATCTAAAATATCTGGAATTTTTTCCTTCTGAGTCCTCATATGCTCTTCCATTTCTGGAAATGAATGAAAACCAGTTTGTTCCATTTGCAGTTCTAACCAAAAGATGTCCTTAAACCTTTCCTGGAGGAGCTCTTGTTCAGAACTCATCTGTCTCTTGTAAGTATTCATCATTTTTTCCTTTTCTTTTTTGGTATCTTTCTCCTTTTTTGAATGAGAACCCATATTGATCAGAGTGGAAAATATCTTATGGAAATCCACTCTGTCCTTTGGAATGTCGGGATTTTTAACGGACTGTCTGCGAAGCTCACTTCTTCCACTTCCCGACCCAGCGGTAAATGAACTTGAAAGACTACTGTGAGGTGAGATCTTGAAGCCCAAAGATGGTGAGCGAGCAGACAGAGAAAGAGAGGTAAATCTTCCAGATGTGTCAACTTTGACAGGATTTAAAGGTAACGGAACATCTGCAGTATTGGTATCTATGGAGGTCAGATCACCAGAATTTCTCTTGACCATTCTTTCATGAGCTATAGTTTTCTTAAAGCTTTTCTTTTTGGATTCCCTATTATCCAAGCTTTTCTTCTCCTTATCAGCATCACTGAAGTCTCTTTCAAAATTGTCGTCTGAGTCAACACTGCTAAGCTTACAGAAAAGAGGGTCGTAAGCATATCGTTCCTTTATCACACTTACAGGACTTCCTTTCTTCTGTTTCTCTCTCTTCGCCATTCGTAACTCATTTAATTGTTTCTGAGAATAAACCTTTTGTGTGTAGGACTGCTGCTTTTTCTTTTCTCGTTTGATTCCACGTTGGTTCACGGGTGGTGTGATGCTGTAAAGTGCCGTATTAAATGGCTCCTCCACAGAATTAAATTGTGAGTCGCAATCGTTGTCCTCAGAACTTTCACTGCGATCAGCATCATGACCATGGCCTTCATAATCTCCAGGTAAACTGCTAAAAGAAAGCCTTGATAATTACTTGCAAACAAACATTTAAAGAATATTGCTAATATATTCACATGTCTGTCAATGGAAATGTTTTTGAAAAAATAATTTCTAATGGACTGTTGAATAGACAGACAGCCAAAGTTGAAATCTGATTTTCCTTCCAGGCTGCGGTTCATGTTATCATCAACTTTCTTGGGGAAGGTGCCAGTGCTTTTTCAGTTTGGGAAAATTTAGAAACATTTTTAGTCCCCTACCAGCAACGCCGAAGGGGACTCTTCATTTACATGTAGTCTGTCAGTCTGTCCCATTTTCAGTTTTCCGGACTTTTTTTCGCTGTTGTTGCATATATTGAACTCATTTTGGGTATGTGGATATATCTCAATGTGATACAGATCAAGTTTGAGTTTGCTTTTGATTGACCTATTTTTACAAAGAGTTATGGCCCTTGGACGCAGCAAATTTTATGAAAATTTCAGTTTTCCAGACGTTTTTACTCTGTTGTTGCATAAATTGAACTCATTTTTGGTATGTGGATATATCTTAATGTGGTACAGATAAAGTTTGAGTTTGCTTTAGATGGACCTATTTTTATACAAGAGTTATGGCCCTTGGACTTAGCAAATTTTATGAAAATTTCAGTTTTCCGGACTTTTCTTCGGTTCTATTGCAAATAATGCACTGTTTGTATATGAATACATCTCAGTGTAATAAAGACCAAGTTTGAGTTTGTTTTCCATTGGCCTATTTTTACAAGAGTTATGGCCCTTGGACTTGGCAAATTTCATGAAATTTTCAGTTTTCTGGACTTTTTCATGCCTGTTAATTATTTAAGAAATAAGAACTAGCTAGCCGTGGTTTATTGTCCAGTAATTCCACAAGTCGCATGAACCAATCAAATTATCATCCGAGCAGCGAAGCGGCGAGGTGATAATTTGATTAGGTTCATGTGACGAGTGGAATTACTGGACAATGAATCACAGCTAGCTAGTTGTTATTTCTATTCTAATATAGCACGTGAATGGGCGGAGCTTAGCGCACTGTAAGTTTGTTGGAGATTTTACACCAGGCGAGTTCTATGGTGCATATGGGGAGAAAATCTCAAGTCATATTAGAATTGCAGATAATGAACCAATTTTTTGTATGTGAATACGAAAAATTCAGTGGCAGAACGACATTATAGTGTGATGCAGATCAAAGTCGAGTTTAATTTAGATTAACTAATTTTCACAAGAGTTACATGTATGGCCCTTGGACTTAGCAAATTTCGTGAATTCAGTTTCCCAGACTTTTCTTGGCTGTTGTTGCAGATAATGAACTAATGAACAGAGATGCAGGACATAAATTTATGCCGCCGGTAGGGGTCTTATATCGCACAGCAATCATTACATTTTTTAAAATAATCACCCAGTTATAAAGCCCTGGTCACACTGCACCCCACCTCTAGATCACATTAAAAAATCTGCTGGACATGGTTGTAGGTGGTAATTTTGCCCTGGCTGTGCTTTGTACGGGGTATGAATAGTAGCTGCTGTCCCATCACTGAAACACTGCAAAAGTACGACTTACCATGTCCAACTACAAATAAGGCTAAAAGTGTTTGTGAAAAGATGCTATAGTCACACACTATTACACATGATACCAGTACCAACGCGGAACACCTGTCCAATGGCCATGCTTTGATATAAGGCACATCCTTGACCATGTTGACTCATAGGAAATACATGGCGAGTTTCATAATGAGAGGTGCATTTAATACTCCACTGTGATCTAGAAAGCATTTTCAATCATCAAAGACATATGACCTTGACCCCTTACCTTTTGATCCTTAATTCTTAGGGCACATCCTTAACTTTTTAGAGCTTATTTTTTAAGTTTCATGATATCAGGCACAATACATTCCATTATTATCAGGAAACAATTTTCAATCTTCAAAATTGTATTGTATCTTGACCTTTGATCTTTTTGTCCAACATCAATTGTAAATATCCTTAATTAATGGGGAATATTTCTAGGGCTGGGACGATACGGGTCTCGAGCGTATCGATACGTATCACGATATAGTGCCTACGATACGATATGTATCACGATATTTCTGATGTATATTGCTATATGAGTATTCAGGCTGTATAGAATGAAACTCAAGTATAACATTAAAATATTTTGATAAAGACTATATTTTTCTAAATCCTGGTATAATCAAGATTTAAAAAATCCCAAGCAATTAAACAAACTTTTCAAACTTTGAACAATGACATCACAAGTTATTACTGATAGACAGAGGCTAGTTAGCTACAAGTCAACCTACAAGAACAAATCTGTACCCTTTGCAATTATGTTTTCACCTTAACATGTATTTATACTCTTTTTTTGTATGTTCATTTTCTCAGTTACTGCATCGACAAGACAAGCCATGAATTGGAAAATAAGAGGGCCTCATGCTTTCAGTTTGAAAATGAAAAGTTCATGAATTTATGTAACCCCCTCCCCCTTTTTTCAATACATGGAATTACATTTTATATCTCTCTTTTCAGTTCCCCTAATCCTAGACTAAATTTCTTTTTCATGAGGAAATCTCATTTAAAAGTATAACAATCATAACAAACGCTCCTTTCTCTACAATATTGAAAGGATTATTGCATAATTGTTCTTTAAATGTGTTTGATTTTATTCGATGGATACTTCCTGTACTTTGATTATTTAGGACAAACGTTTTTCCGTCGCTGTACGTTTTATTTTATGTACATGTATTAACAAAATTTTGAGAGAGAGAGAGAGCATGTGCGTTAACCACGTGGACGCGATCTACTAATCTTTTATGATTTTATTCTCGAGTTAAAGTTGTCGCTGACATGAATAGAAAATATAATATATATAAAGATCATAGTATTAGTAGACAGACGTTTTTTTCCCCTTTCTTCTTCAAAAGGCTGTTTCTGACGTTCAATCAAGGATTAACACAAGTCGGTTTTATATTAAAAATTTACAAAGTTAAGTAACTAGCATTACATACGATTTCAGAACTTTCAGAATTTTATGAAATCATCTTAAATGGAAGAGATTTAGGTCGAACGCCAGTATCACAAAAAATCGATGATAAATGAATGGATCATGCACGCATGAATAGCTACTGGACATAAGTTATTTCATGCCGTTTTCACGTCGCTCTCACTCTCACCCACTCTATAATCCAGACATCAGGTACTTACTCTGGACAATAGTATCTTACAAAATTGTAAATATTAAGATCGCGTTAGATACGGATTCTGAAAACTTTACTTTCGCCGCTTTAAATTTTTTAAACGAACATGAGTTTGAGTAGTAAAATATCTGTAGATTCCCGCTAGCCACGGAAACGGACAATGACACCGACCAACAAAATTTCCAAGTGCCGTTGGCCGTTTCTGCGGCTAGATTCCCGCAAACCACAGGCTGGATATATGCATATGCATTTCTAAAAAGAATTTAGAAGCCCATACGCATATCCAGGCGATCTTTCCGCCTGTATTGCAAACTATATGCATGTAAAATTGACAATTATACTGTAATGCATTGTGCGAATTGCATACTATCCGGAGCAAACATAGGAAGATTAGTCAAGAAAAACATCTTTACCCTTTTAAGTCAATAATTAGTCACACGTTTCAGTTAGCCCGAAGCTTTCAATCGACAAAGTTACCGAGCATTTTCGTGCCATTGAATGGAGTTAAAAATGGGTCTGGATATAACGATATAGCTCCAACTTATCAATACGCGTATCGTAGAACACCATATCGCGATTTCTCGATATATCGATGTATCGTCCCAGTCCTAAATATTTCTAGCACTCTATTATTCTGTGGACACCATTTTCAATAATGAAAGTCCCACGATCTTAAATCTATGACCAGTAGAGCTAAATCAAAGCACTAAAGGTACTGAGTGTGAATAGCCAGAATAATATCACTTCTAATGTATGAAAAAATACTGTGTTTTATTTGTTCCTGAACACCTTCGTAGGCCAGTTTATGGACGTATAAAGACAGAACTAAAATGCAAATGCATAATGTTGTCTTAATGAATTGAAAGATGATGTCTGACAGTGAACATGAAAATTAAATAACATCACATTAAAACTACCCCTCCCCCCCCTAGAAAATACAACAATCCAATATGACTATCGATTGATGATTCCATATACAAGGAAAGAAGACGAATCTTATTTTCTAATTTGATCCCCACTCTCTCTTTAACCTTTCATGTTCAATATTAGGTGTGTGCTAAGAATTTGAAGGAAAATTCACTTCTTTTTTAGTATATAAAAACATGATACATCCTAAACGGGAATGTTTTGATCTTTTATTTTTCATAATGGTTAATATCATGTTTCATGATGGAAGTTCCTAATTTGTTCGTCGTATACAGATTTCATTTTGTGAAGCGGGGCAAAATAAGCCTACTTGAAGTCAGTTTTACGTTTCAATGATTCAACTTAATATCTTTATCGATAGCACCGTTTCATTTATATATTGTCCACTAAAACAGATAATCACCTGGTAATGGAAAGGGGTTTCCAACACACAGCCTGTGTTCATCTCAGTACATACAGATGCAATTTTTCATTAGGTCATGCATGTACATAACACGGCAGCTCGATTCATATAGATATAATTCATTGATTCAGACTTTATACCGATCATGACGCTGACGCAGTCCCAAGGTACATGTAAACAGAGTAACATCGTTTATACATACTCAGTAGACGGGGCTCCCATGAGTGAAGAAATCAGGCAATCGCTATGTGCTATTCGCACAAAAACGGGGTGACCCGCCGAAATCGGGTCAGTTGACAGCTATGGTATGTTGTTATTCCATTGTATAATAAGAAAAAATGGGCAATTTATATCTATCATACCGCTATTAAGTCAGATTCTTAAAAAATAGCCCATCCTCCCCTTTTTTGTTTTTCGTCTGTGGGACATTGTTCCATCCCCAAGTTCAGAATCCCACTTGGTCAGAAAATCCGTATTAATGATATACACCTTTGGTAAAAGTGGCACTTTGTAACTTGGGTTGGAACAATGTTGCAGAAAACTTTTCCGTTTTCCATTGATTTCTATAGAATAAACGCACATTTTAATCCAAATATCGGTATTGTTATTGATAATTTGTACAACCAGACATTAGATTCGAATATGCATTAAGTTAGTCGATATTTCTACTGAGATTGACGATTTTCTAGTTCCGCGCCACCTATGACCTAGTGGCAGTGCTGAAAACAGGGTGTCATGGCTGTCGAAAAGGGCACAGGCATCTGCCGCTTCATTTATTTATTGTTAATTTCGGGCAGACAGTTCTTCTGGTCTTGCTAATTATCGATTATATATGCTAAGATAATCGTTTTAATATGTCTTGATATATGTATGTCATATAAATGTGATCCTTTCGACAAAATTTAATCATTAATAGCAAAAATTAATCATGTAAAACGTTTAAGTTTCGATAGGTTATGGAAGTTGTTTGATGTCGATTATTTCAAAATATGAGACAAGAAATCACTCATTTGATTAATCTAAATGTCTATAAATATTAATAAAACTAATTAGTTGTGTATTTTAAAGGCCAAATAAGAAATTTCCATCAAAATATGTTAACTGATATATAAAACCACAGGCACATGTAGAAAGAGTGTCAATATCTTGTATGTTACCCCTTTACAGGTCATAAGGGAGTATATGTATAAAGAGACAAGGCTTCCGACGAATTTTCAGCCAGAAGTAGCTTCTGAAATGTTTGCATTTGTCATGATTGAAGGGCAAATTGGGGTATGACCATAAAGATTTATTTGTTTACTTCCTAGATACATCAATAATTCACCCAAAAAGATATCAGAACATAGCCTAATCATCTACCTAAGTTGGACTGTTTTCTACTTTCTGTCTTGAATCTCCATTGCCAGATTCCAACTTAGGTAGACGATAAGGCTATGTTGTGAGATTTTTTTGGGTGAATTATTTATGTTTTTAGGAAGTATACAAATCAATCTTTATGGTCATACCCCATTTTGCCCTTCAAATACAAAAAAAAATGCAGAAATGCTACTTCTAGCTGAAAATTCGTCGGAAGCCTCGTCTCTCTATAGATACCAGTATTCTCTTATGACCATACAGGATATTGACGCTCTTTCTACATGTGCCTGTGTATAAAACAAATGAGGCACAATGTCCTTATTGACGGGAATGACGCCCTGTTTTCAGCACTTTGTCGCAAGGTGGTGCGGAACTGCAAAGTCGTCAACACAGGCTTCCGATGTTTATCTATTAAAAAATATAAACCAACCTTTTGTTGTTTTTTATCATACGTACAGGGAAAGAGGAAAAGGTATTTTACAGAAATCGGGGCGAAAAATTTAACCTAGAAATGTTGACATGTTTTTTTACCTGCTGAACCGTTTATTTTAGTTTTCATATGGAAATCCAGGCATCGTTCGATTCGTTTACACTTCAGCTATTTGCTTCTATAACGCACAAGTCGAAATAATGTCACTAGAAGACACAGCACGGCCGTTTTCCTGCTCCCTTACCGAACCTCGACCTACTTCACCGCTGCCATTGTGGTTTAAATCACGTGATCGCTAATAACAGAAATATGTGCGTGACGTCATAAGACACACCTCCAAACCTTACGATGTATTCAAAGCTTATAAATGCTTTAAAAAATAATAAAGTAGCATAAGTCTAATCTAAAAAATAAGGCAAACAAAATTTTGCAAAACGTTCCATTTTATTTTGACGTTTTTTTATTTATTATATTTTATTTCTGTTTCTTCAGCCCGAAGTTGCACACGTCATTAGCGATCACGTGATTTAAACGACAATGGCAGAGGTGAAGTAGGTCGAGGTTCGGTAAGGGAGCAGGAAAACGGCCGTGCTGTGTCTTCTAGTGACATTATTTCGACTTGTGCGTTATAGAAGCAAATAGCTGAAGTGTAAACGAATCGAACGATGCCTGGATTTCCATATGAAAACTAAAATAAACGATTCAACAGGTAAAAAAACATGTCAACATTTTTAGGTTAAATTTTTCGCCCCGATTTCTGTAAAATACCTTTTCCTCTTTCCCTGTACGTATGATAAAAAACAACAAAAGGTTGGTTTATATTTTTTAATAGATAAACATCGGCAGCCTGTGGTCGTCAATTTCTTCCAATTTCCCATTTTTACATTTGGACTTTTCAGGGCAGATATTATGTCTCATCGTTTCTGCAGCTCCTTTATCTTCGGGCTAGTAGCTGAAAAATGTTTTCGGAAAGACTGTGAATACACAAATTATGCAATATATCACGATATATCTTCTTCTTCTTCCAGTCAGTGGCCTCCGTCATCTGGTTGACAATTCTGCCACGTCTGGATCTATAAATGCATTTAATCATTTCAGAATGTTAACCTTGAATGTAAATAGCCATAGCAAATACGCAAAATTCTTGATGTAGAACAAAACAGTGTTAAAGATTCAGGTGCAAATAGCTGCATCAGCCCAGTGCGTGTCCTACGTCCTGCACTGCTGACGGCCAGATGTTTGCATAACGAATCGGCTGCAACTTCCGTCATGCAGGCACGATCTATCAAGTTAAGCATTGCATTTGGTACATCAGACATATTTCTAGCAAACTGCAGCTAATACACTTACAAATCGTCTGCTAAAGGATTATATCCCTCGTTTGGTGACAATGACAGGGGATCTTTCGTTCCCCTGTCCGCCATGACACCTGCTCGTAAAGTCACGGAAACTCTCGTGCTCACCTCTGAACTCATTTCTGGACATGTCATATTATTAGTTTTTGAGGCGCGCATTTTAAAATAATAATAATAAAGAAGAAAAGCTGTAACATGTTATCACGCCTTGCACTAATTCCAACCAATGACGTCGCAGTATTACGGTCACGTGGTGTCCTACCTTGACGCAGAGGTAGGTCACTAAATTTTCAAACGTCAAAAATTACGAAGAAAACGTTACGAAATGGTTCTCGGTATGATTAATTCGTTATCTATAAGGGTTTATTCCTGTCAAACTCAAAGAAGGCGAATGTAGGGGATGCCTCACCCCCACAAATTTACACACCTACTTTGAGTAGGAAGTATGACAGAAACAAATCCTATAACTAATAAACGTTATGTAGCTGGAGTACGGACTCACTGCCTTTTTTCCAATGAAATCTTAGGTACAAACCTCACACAAAAGGGAATCATTTTGAGTTAAGAAAAGCAATGTAACGGCTTAAAAAGAATGTTCGATGCCGACCTGTTCCGAACCCGCGACCCAGGAGGGGGTGGACAGGGGTGTAAAAGAGGAGGAGGAAGGGGAGGGAGGGAAGGGGAGAAAGGGAAGGGAGGGGGGGAGGAAAGGGGGCTGGAGGAGGAAGGAAGGGATGGGACATCGGGGGATGTAAGGGAAGAGTGACAAGGAGGGTGAAGTAAGGGGTAGGAGGGGGGAGAGAGGTACCCCCTGTCCGCCCCACGTAGGGAGGTGAAGGAGAGCATGATATAACCATTGCACCAACCTTCACCAAAGTACATCGAATTTCTACATGGAATGGGGTCCCCTTGACCTCAGTTTTATTACAAGTACTAGTAATTTGAAGTATGCTTTAGCGATGCCATGGGAGCTGTAAAATAAACTGTTCAGAGTTAAGTTTAAGTCCGCCACTATATATATTGACCTTAGGGAAGACAACTGCGACAGGTTACAAAACAATGTCGTGTAACTCTTTGCTGCAAACAAATATTTTAACAATGAATAGATCTTGAATGCTACTAGAAACACAATAACACAATATTATAAAAAAAATGCCTCCTCCTCGTTTCTTTGGGGGAGGGGGTATTTGAAAACATATACTTTAAACAAAAACGCTATAACTTATAGCTGGAGTACTGACTACAGGTACCTTTCACTCTAACCAATGAGTTCTATGAAATTCCCAAGAAATTATTCTTTTTTAACATTTGAAAAATACGAAGGCAAGATTCGAACCCGCAACGATGGGTACCATGAGCGTGTACTTTCACCACTAACAGAGACTCGGCGCATAACCGAAAATATAACATAACGATGTTGCATAGCACTTAGCTGAAAAGATATTATCCATGAATGTTTTTAAGGTATCCGTTGTACAATTGAGTCATTTTACATTGCGTTTTAATCATCTCCGTTGTAAAGTATGGTAAATTTTATGCCTGGTAAGGTACTATAAACTATATATTTTCTGAAAGGTAATGATGCCCTGAGTTCAGATATAAGACTCCCAAGTCTTAAAAATCAAAGGGGAAAAACTCTAGTACAACTTTGTTATTTTGCATATATTATTGAGAGAAAATAGAAAATTTAAATGCTTCATCAGTTATTCCCCTTTGTTTTATCTGACCCCAAAATTATTATTTTTGAGCAGTGGGCATTATTACCTTTCAGAAAATATATAGTTTGTAGTACCTTACCAGGCATAGAAAAATGCCCTATTGTACATCGGATACCTTAAACACGTCTTCAATTTGAATAGCATCATCAAAGAACAGATAAATTTCCAGCATGGACCAGACATATGCACGTTTCGGGTACTTAACCCTCGTCAGTGATCCTCAATCTAAACAATGTAATATTGCCAAATAGTGTTAAAATTAATTAATATGCTAAAAATTTTACCAAAAGACGTAGCAGGATGGGTGGGATATGATGCTACAGGACCCACATTTTACAAATTTCAAGAAATTTTGATAACAGAAAAGTTCGAATACGATGAAGAAACGATGCAACCAAAGTTGATCGAACTTAGCTGCATACGCCCTCGGGGACTCCTGGTCCACCAGAATACTATTCGTTTCAGAACAGTGAAGGGAAGGACACATTATATAAACAGAAATAAGGGGGATTCCAAGGCAAGATTCGCCGAAGCATGCTCATCTCAATTTGTTCCTGGCTACGATGACCTTGAAATTGCCCTATTATACACAAACGCTACAGAAGTCTGTTCTAATGACACCATACTATCGAAATATGAAATATTTTTAAAATGGCAAATAGCCCAGAGTGAGCAATTTATGAATACACAAAACTAAGGGACGCATTCTTACAAATATTGCATATGTGTAAATGTCTTCAAATTGAATAGCATCATTTAAGAACAGACAAATTGGAAACATGGACCAGACATGCACGTTTCGGGTACTTAACCCTCGTCAGTGATCCTCAAATCTAAACAATTTGATATGCCAAAAAGTATGAAAGTTACTATTTCAAAGAAGCGTACATGCTTGACACTTAATTTTGTTATCCAAACTTCTAACGCTCACATGCATCCAGCTATCTGTTTGTGTCGATCGTCATCTTATGACAATGAGGGGCAAGGAGACTTACCGATAAACTACTGAACGATTTTTTTTTTCACTGCAAAAAAAAAAAAATAAAATTGGACGTTATAATGAAAATATTCTAAAACATTATAACATCTCGTTGTCCCACATGTTGGAAGATATTTCTAGGTTAGAACCATAAAAAATATCGAATTTAACAATTTAAATTACTGGATATGACTTTTTTTAGGTGTTGCAATCAAACAGGAGATGCTTACTCTACCCGTGACCCCGATCTCATCTTCATTGGGGATTCACTTTTGCTTCTTTTCAGAATGTTTAAGTTAATTACCGTCAGTCATGACTGACGGTATACTGTAATCATTCGTGACCTACTTGCACGGAAATAATACCTCTTGGCAATATGATTGGTTGACAATTGCAAAAAATGCAAATATTCGTCTAGGTTATTCAATCCCTGTAGATACGATTCTTTCATAAGGTTGGCTCAAGAGTCTAGGTGACCTTACAATTGGAAGTCATATCGTATCAATGCATTTTCTTCCGAGAGATGCATCGAAAAGTCCTTGTAGTGATACGTCCTAGAAGAATCGCACATCCTCGGTGTAATACTTGTAGAGAAAATATTTTCTACGTTTTTCACTCTTTGTCGGTATGGTTGTCTTTACTATTTGCTTTGTTCTATTTTGTAATAGCAGATTCCAGAAGAATTAGAAATAATTGTGTTTGACAGGCTTTGGGATAATGGAATTGTATTTTTGAATAACAGTGTACATCTAGTTTTTTCATCGAATTTATTCGGGGTGACGCCACTAACAATCAATGTTGGTAGGGGCCAATGAGCGAAACTGCCCCCTTTGTTTTTTGAATAATACGAAAAGAGAAACTAAAATAAGCGTTAAGCCTCCTTTTTCTCTCTGGAGAATGTTCATTAGATTATGTTAACCTTCATGTTTCTATGTAGCTGTATCATTGTCTCTTTTTGTACTGTTTTGTTTTGTTGTTTATTTATTTTTCTTTTCTCAAGAGAAAGTTCTGCTTTATATTTTTTCAAGAATTTGCAAGCCTTTTGATTGTAATTTTTGGAGTCTGATTTCGTCTAATGTTTTTGATTTCCATTCACTGATACAAGATACTAGTATACAACAATTATGCATTCCTCGGGAGTGGTGCACACGTAATCCGGATAACTTCACTATTTGCTACGGTATTAACCGGTTGTCAATGGTCTCATAGGTTTTGTATAAGTATCGTCTTGATTATTAGTGGTTTTTTTTTATGTTTCTTGTCACGTTGGGTCCGTTGTTGTGCTTGTCCCCTTTGTGTTTTCCCACTTGTGTGTGTGTTTTGCTCTTGATGCTGCAACCGGGTCATGTTGTACATCCCCCTCCTTTTATTTCTACTTCTATCTTGTTTGTTTAAAAAAAAATCAAACTTTAATAAGTGAATGAAAGTGAAACACAAAACACAAAATCAGAATTCAAATCTCGCAATTGTTTAACGTCTTCAAATTCAATAGCATCATTTAAGAACAGATACATTTGCAGCATAGACCAGACATAAAAGTTTTGGGTACTTCGTCAGTGACCCTCAATCGAAACAATGTAATATGATCAAAGATTGTGAAAGTTATAACGTCAAAAAAGTACCGAAAGACGTAGAAGGATTGGTGGGATATGATGCTACATGACCCACGTTTTAGAAATTTTAAGAAATTTTGAAAACAGAAAAGTTCGAATGCGTTGAAGAAACGATCAACTGAAGTTGATCCAACTTGGCAACATGTGCCCTCGGGGACTCTTGGTCCACCAGCAGTAACACTCACCCAGTGGTAAACGTCTTCAATTATTCAATAGCATCATTTAAGTACAGATTTTGCAGCATGGACCAGACATGCACTTCACTTTCCAGTTTCTGGTACTTAACCCTCGTCAGTGATCCTCAATCTAAACAATGTAATATGACCAAAGAATGTGAAAGCTATTTTGTCAAAAATTTATCGAAAGACGAAGCTGGATTGGAGGGATATGATAGACCTAAATTTCTAAAACTAAGGGGAATCTCCCTCATTGCATAGCTCTGTCCGTAGCTGGGGTTTCGGTATAATTTTTTTCGGTCATATTTAGAATTAAGCTCCTTGCGCTTACTCTCCTCCAACGATTTTTGGCCATATTTTTCACTTAAATAGTACGCTTCTGAATAAACCCTACACAAAATTTGAGCCGCTCATTTTGGCAAGAGGAAATTAAAAGTCTATATTGTAGATGGCACCAGGAAAATTCACTTTGGCTTTATTTAAACTGTTTGACATGAAGTAAAGGTAGGGTTTAATTTATAGTCTCGTTCGCCTGAGCCTCATGCGACTTCTACAATCACCTCCCTGGCGAGACCTGTACAATCTAGTGCATTCTCAACTCCCTTGGGAATATACAAGCAGAGCTGCCGTTTAGGCGCTAATGCTTTCCATTCACATTACAAGCTCGTCTCATGTGCCAGGTACCCGGTTTACTCCTGGGTGGAGAGAGTGCAACGTAGTGTCTTGCCCAAGGTTACAATGGTTTGCAATGATCGGCGACGGTGAGATTCGAACTCACGACCTATGGATCCGCAGTCCACCGCGCTAACCACTACACTACCAGACATCTACAAGTACTACTGACGAGGATTTAAAATTGGTACTATAGTGTAGAACATATATTTCAATATTGACAATGCTGCAGGTCCCAGTTTTAGAAATTTCGAGAAATTTTGATAACAGAAAAGTTCGAATTCGTTGAAGACACGATCAACTGAATCTTATTTCCAGTAGCAGAGATACAAAACTTGGCTCTTGATTTGATGTAAGATGGAAGGGTAGGCGAATTGGTTTTCGCACCATAAGTCCAATGGTTGTCTGAAATTGTACCCCATATACGAATTAACATAAAATGTTTGTTCAGGATCTTCTTTATCTCATTTACTACGTTCATTATAAATAAATGTAGTGAGCATCCTCTGATTTCCCCAATCAGATTCTGAAATATTTTTTAGTATCAAATGAATTCTGAAGATTTTGCGACAGAGAAATGTAAACATACTATGATTAAAACATCTGTTAAATGATACTGACTGATCAATTTACACAAATATGGAATTCTGACGTTTATAACTCTCCAAAAGGAGCAGCGTACTTTAACATGATTGGAAATTTGAAGATTACTTAGACAAACTAAGGGGAAAAGTTCGGATAATTTTTTGCAGATTTCGGACAACAAATCATCCTTTACCATCTGAAAAAGGAAGGTGAAATTCTGTTAATAGGAAATTTATGTACGTTATGTGATGATCTTGGCGATGATTTTCATTCTCTATTTAAATTCCTTCTTTAAATATTTAGATTTATACTATAGAAGAATTGTTAATACATGTACATTTACATTTTGTCAGAAGAAGATCCAGACGAAATTATCAACAACACTCACAATAGAGCACCAAATTGAGCATCGACGGACCCCTAGCAAGCTAGAGGTGGGACCAGGGCCCGGGAGGAGTAAGCATCACTTGTTGGCTAGCCGCACCCGCCGTCGATGTTCATGCACGAAAATGAAAACAATATATAAAACACATGCACTGTCCGAGGTTATGTCAATATAGAAAGTGCTATGGCGACAATGTGAGGGAAAATATTCAAAACACTTACTGTCAAATCCCTCGCGGGTAAGTTTTTTTACGAGCTCTACACGGCAAAGGGCATAAGTGTGACACAAATGAGTTAAAGAAGGAACAATTTTTCGACATGTAGGAAACTTTGTTAATTTATTTGTGAAATTAATTACCGTGTATAATGCGGAATGGTTCCAACTCTATACCGTCTTGAAGAAAATTTCAAACCAATTTATTATGCACCAGACACGTAATCCTCAGCAGTGATGCTTCCAGCTAAAATTCTATAAGCCGCCAAGCGTCCTCTGGTTTTATTTTTAGAATTTAGAGGAACTGATAAGATGAGGAATAAAATTTGCCCTGAAAAGTGGAATTCTCAAAAATGGGACCTTCAGAAAATTCTTTCAGAAAATTGATGCCAGTTCTTGATTTCATTATAATCAGCAGTTGGATAAGATTTATTGTGCATCATTTTCCTAAATTTTGGGGCAAAATATGTCCTTTTTCCATAGAAATCAATGCAAAATGGAAAGTTTTTTTTAAAAACGTTGCCCCCTAGCTACAGAACGCCTTTTACAGAAGGTGTATATCACTAATACACATCTTTTGACAAAGAGGAGTTCTGTAGCAAGGGCGGACGATGCCCCGAGACGAAAAACTGAAAAAGGGTGAGGGGCTTTTTACGGTTCTGTATTTAAGGTCATAATTTAAGCATTCAAAGTTTCATTTTTTCCCATTTAAAGCCATTCATTTATCTATTCTAAACATGTTCATATGGAATACACCATATTTTCCCATTTAAAGTCATTCATTTTTTATTCTGAACATGTTCACATGGAATACACAAAAAAATGAATGAAATTCTACACAGTGTGTATTTCGCGGTAAGATGCCTACTTCATAGCCAATTAATGTACACACGTGTAAGATACAACCGTATTTCAAAATTTAGGGATACAGTCTAGTCACCAGTCTTTAAAATTTGATGTCTAGTATCTTGTTTAGGCTATATCTAACGTTTTATCGATATTAGCTTCTTGTCAATATGGCTACCCCCTACTCTTTGGATTGTAATTCAAGTTTCTAGATAGCTTACCAAAATTAAATTGTATGAGGAATCTCCAAACACATTACCAAATATATTACATTTTAGTAATGATCAAGTTTTTCTTACGTATAGATCATTGTGTAGAAGAAATACTTGATGAGATTCGGGGCTAAATACAGCCCTTATCTTATCGGCTCCTTTGTGTATTTAATTTATGTATGTCCTCCATATGATTAGGTTTATTTTTTTTAACATTTACTGCATCTCACTATAACTTTAAGTCATGTATCTAGTCGCTCATTTATTCATATTGTACTATCTATTTGCACCTGAATTATTCTTTGGCACCAGCATTGTATATATACCTTAAAATTATATAAACTTTATACCTTTGTAAGCATTGGTTTATGAGAAATAGATGATTGATTGATTGATTGATTGATTGATTGATTGATTGATTGATTGATTGATTGATTGATTGATACTCAAGCTTATTTGCATTGGTTCTGCTTGTAAAACCATCTTCCAGTGAATATACAAATATGCATTCGTCATCTTCTGGATATTGAACAGTGAACAGGTAGGATAATGTTTACATTTCTTTTTGTATTTTTAGAACTGTTTGTATTTTCGCGCCAAGATTGTTTTGGTTGAACCGGTGTTTTCGTGGGCGTTTGCGTGCCACTTGGTCTCGATGGTTTATGTGTAGTCCTATGTGTTCGATGTTTCTGTGTTGTGCGTTGACGTTCCTTGTCCCTTTTGCGTCTCTTTCTTGTCTGCTCTGTGCTTTGCATCGGGTGTTTTGAGGTTTGGCTGTGGGTGCTGCAACCTGGTGTTGTTGGAGATCTCCTCCTTTATGTTGTTGGTGTTGCGATGTAGTCGCATCATTCGGCGCAATGTGTTGCATTGACAAAATGCAAGTCTTAATCTAAGGTTTCGTTTTTCAATTGTATATCAGTGAATGATAGTCAAACATAAAAGCCGAAATCGGATATTCCAAAGATCACAATCGGAAGGCTTACAATTTCTGGAAATAAAAATACAAAACAGACCTGTTTAACGCAAAATGGAAAATTGGACGTACAGACTGTGACCATGACACAACTCCATAGAAACACGAAGGAAAACTTAGCTAGTGAATAATCTCTCGATTCCAGTGCAAGTGCGAAATGCATTGTAGAATACGCAAATATCTATCCAAGTAATTAGGACCAAAAAGGAAGCCCATCCAAATTTCTGTCTTAGTGTTACCCCAAAACAAGAGGAAGTTTCGCATATTGGACACGGTATGTTAATCTAACATAAAATCACCATTACCAAAAATGATTGTAAGTAGCGTCATCCTGAATAAATTCGATGTGTTCAATTGGAAAATGCGATTCCATTGATTCCAAAGCCTGTCTATCATAATTTCTTATTGAATCTGCCACTACAAAATAGAAGCATAGCAAACACTAAAATAATACAACAATCAACATAAACATTCTGTTTGTTTAAATATTTCTACACAAAATTTTTAAGAAGTATCTTTTCTAAATTTGGCGAAGACCAAAAACGTGAAATAAACAAATTAATGAATTAAACAAGAGATTCATTTTCTACAGCGAATGATTCGTTGAAAATGTTGGAACCATTAACAATATTAACACATTTTTTTTCTCGACAAACATGAAGTGCATGTGAACGACCGAGATACTCAGCTAGACAACATTTATCTGTAATTACCATGGTATTTCTTTGTTTGCCGCTGCTTGAAAAGCATTCTAAAACAGAGATACTAATTGCATGTAATTTTCTCTGAAATAGCCAATAGACGTCTGAGTCAAAATTGTATAAATGTGATAAACTCTCTTTCTGTTATAATTTTGCATATCTAGATTCTTTTGAGGCGTGCATCTAGAATAATTGTTTTAAATGTAGGGAGTGGATTGAAAACCTACGTATTTACTTGTAATGGTTCTCTTAAATCGACCCTTGGATATGACTGAACGAAATGAAAAAAAAAGAACTGCATGAAATGCTCGTTTAATTACTTCGCTCATTCTTAATCATATGGACAAATGTTCTCGAATTTCACCAACCAGAATCTGGAAAGTTTTCGGCATCAAATGAATTTTAAAGATTTTGTGTCCGCTACAAACTCTGTGAATTGAGATGATGGATTCATCCCTGCATCGGCATTGGCTTGTGCTATCTTTAAGCTTAAGTTGTCAATTAAAGTGAAGATATTGACGCTAAAATCCTAAGGAAAGTTTAATTTATTAGTGAAACCCAATACGCATACTCTTTTTTGATGAATCGACTCCACTTTATCTTTTATTGACAAACACATTTATTATACCTTTACTGAATGCTAATGATAAAGAAAACTTAACTGTTTCTTCCATTCATTCAGATAAAAGCACACAGACACTAGCATATACTTGTTTCCCTTGGCTTTGACCAAGAGAAAAAGTTGGAACATTTTAAAAAATCAAAAAGTAAAAATTTATAACCAGATTTGCTGATGGTTTTTTTTCTTTTGTATTTGCTAAAGGCAAACGAACCAAAAATCTGTATATTTCAGTATTTGTGTGTTTTATTTCTTTTTTATTATTTGCTAATCATATCGCTGAACAAAGAACGTAACTATGTTATGCCAATTTAAAAAGTATTAATGAATTACATAGACATTAGAAAAATCTTGGTATATAAAGATCTAGTCCAAAAACAAACTCAAATATGATGACAAGGATCAAACTACACTGACAATCTTAACTCTGGGCGATTTGCTATGTGTAGGGGTTGATCCGGCGCTCGATGAATGTTGGCGAGTGGGTGTTGATCGAACACTCGAAGAATCGACCTTTGGCACATATTCCGTCCTCACTGATGATCCAATAAAAGATGTTTCCACTGTGATTGCTTCATCTTGGTCAAAGTGTTCGTTTTCAATTCCGAAATGAAAAGCACTACCCCCGATTTCACGATTTTCTGATTTCCGGCTCTTTATTTCTGTCTTCATTGGAAGTAGATTCGATGACAAATCTCGAATTATGTGTTCCTTGAATTTAACGTCACGGAGAATGGTTACAATGAACACAGGTGTCATAATTGGCTGGCTCCAAGCAAATATCGTCAATAAACGGTACAAAAGTTTTGGCTCTTGGAAGAAAAAGTCAACGATGGTAAGAAGGAAAAGAGGATACCAAAATAATGCAAAGGATGTTATCATGCATATATAAACAAGAACTCGCCGTAAATGAAATAAGTAGTGGGACATTGTCTTACCACGCAAAAATTTGTCTTTTCCATTGCCTTTTTCGTCATCTATTATTTCAGCTAGTGATTCTGCATTACTTGCTAAGAAATCATGGATTGTTCCCCAACGAAACGTCTGCTTCACACAAGAGATGCGCCGATACATCTGGAGGAAGTTTTTGAACGATAGCGCCACGGCACATGTTACCAATGAAATCCATACGATGTGAACGGCATAGCTTTCTTTCTTTCCATATGGAAACATACAGTTTCCAATTTCCTCGATGTATTTGGTATTCGATGGAATAATTGAAACTCCGAGGTTCAAAAGTAAACTCATAAACCATATTATCGCAATACCAAATAGAACGCACCATCCCTCGCCGGCGTAATATGATGACGTCAGTTCGTATTCTTCATGTACCACTAGGGCTAGGAAGTTGTACGCAGATGTCGTCATGAGAAAAACGTAGGTGGATCCGATCAGATTGCAGTAGTCCGTTTTTCTATATCCAAGTAAGTCAAGTCCAAATGGGAAACAGTACAGTGATTTTGACAAATCCAAGAAGCAATGGTGACACAATATTGCCATGGAGGTACACCGCAATCTGCTGTATAAAATCACAGCAATGAGTGACACAAAGTTTCCACTGGAGCTGATAAATCCAACGGTCAGTAGAACGATGGCCTCGGCATAGCGGTCCCCTGTTAAAGGCGCTGTGTCATTCCGCGAGTCAAACAAAGTTCCGTTCATTTTTTCTGGCATCCTTACTCTCCAAATAGCGATTGGTTTGAGAAATGCAGCTTGAAAGCCCAGTAATACCACGGATATCAAAACCTCATCAGAGGAATCAATACTTATGTCCTCGTTTGTAAATTCTCCGGAAATCAAGATCATCAGAGTCGGCAGTCTCAACATCATTAGAGGAGTTAAATCAAGGGATCACTATTCCTGAAATTGATAGACCAAATGTCTACCAATCCTTAAATATATTCCAGAGTTTCTTTGCGTTTTTGCTGTTTTTACCATCCCTCCAAATTTGGACAAATTGATGAAAAACATATTTCAAACGTCAAAGGTCAAAAACATATTGACGAAATGATCGCCGGATGTAACATTAGAAATATATCATTCCATGACAGGAAATAATGAAGGCAATCCTATATGAATCTCAAGTCACCTTTAAACATTTCTGAAAATCTGAATGTGATGAATACTGGTATAATTCTAAATAGAAACAATAAAACAAAATGAAGATTTATATTCAAATACTAATCTAGCTGATTTGATGGTTTTCTAGCAAGTAAACACGGAATTATGCAAATGTACATCTTATTTACAAAAGAATTGCTACAGTGGTCTATGAAAATTGAACTCCGAAAAGCAATTAGCATGATGAAGAAAGATAAATCACTGAGTAATGCCACCGGGAAATTGGTTTGGAAGGAGGTCTATGGGTGTCTCCTGTAAAGCGCTCGTTTATATGGAAATATTATACTTGCCTCGTAAGAGATATTTACTTTGTATGGTTTTGATAGGGACCTTGTGTCATTAGATCAATGTTAGAAGAAATTTCATTTCCGTTCGTCTACCAATCTGTATAATAAGTCTTGTCTCCGAGACCTTTTACTCGAATAACATTCAAAGTGCATGCACATACCAATAATTCTGTACATATGAAATAGAAAATAGTGCAATAAAAAACCTAGAAATCACTGAATACATTGTCATCTACTCGCAGAGTAAATAGGGATGGGAGTTAACGTATACATCTCCTGTTGCGTTACTCCGGTGATAGAATATAACACAAAAATCACATTCAAGCATACCAAAGAAGAAGTACCGTAGTTCATGAGACAGAGATACAGGGGAACATGGCATATACATTGTATGTGTAAGTCTCTATTGATAAGGCAATCACGCCGAATGGAGGCAGGACCAGGTACCCGGGAGGGGTAAGCGTCCTCTAGTTGCATGCAACATCCGCATTCACTTAGATTTCATGATTTAATTATCTTTTGGTTCATGCCCTGGTTGTATTCTTTGCTGCGAGATACTAGTGGCTTCGTCGAAATTTATGTGTGTACATGTATGTTGATATCCTTAGTTTCTGAGCGCTGAGAATTATCTAGATGACTACCAGTCATGGAATAAAGCCAAATATGTCATGGCGTAAGACTGCTTTCTCTGAAACAACTAGAAACTCAAATCAATTTAAATGAAAAACAGTTTATTGCATACATGAGATTCATATATCATTTTTTACATTTGAATCACCGAGTTTTCACTTCTTTGGGACGATTCAACGCACACAGTCTGGAAAAGCTAACATTTTCCATTAATTCCAATATTTCTGAAATAAAACTACTCCTTTTTTCATTTGATAGTACGTACATGTATGTATCATGTTCACGTTCTAGATATATCTTGGATGATTGATGGTTGTACCGTAGTTTGGTTGATGATCTTTACATTTCTTGCCGTTGTCGATGCATTTAGATACATGTATCTACCATTATTGTATAACAATTTTTTTAATGACCCTCTCTTATTCTATCTCATCTCCATTGGGGATTAATCTTTGCTCCTTTGAAGAATGCTTAGGTTGTTGAGTTTGTTATTACATTTTTTTCTGCTTTTGGATACTCATTTTATAATTGTGATTTTTAATATTTGATTTGTGTTTTGTGTTTGACATTCACTTATTAATCAATCTAAATATTCTTTCATATTTATTATGTCAAATGTTAAACGTCTTCAAATTCAATAGCATCATTCAAGAACAGACAAATTTTTAGCATGGACCAGACATGCACGTTTCGGGTACTTAACCCTCGTAAGTGATTCTCAGTCTAAACAATGAAATATGACCAAAGAGTGTGAAAATTATCGTCCAAAATTTACCGAAAGACGTAGCAGGATGGTGGGACATGATGCTACAGGACCCACGTTTCAGAAATTTGGTAACAGAAATTTTCGAATGTGTTGAATAGACCAACGATCAAACGAAGTTGATCGAACTTGGCTACACGTCTGTAGCCAAGCCAGAATACACAAAGCTTTGTATTCTGAAAGCGGACAGGGTTTGAACAGGAGATCACGATTGCAACTTCAATTGTCTCTATTGATGTTCTAAGGAAAGGAGGATACTCGAGATCTTGAGGTTTCTTCGATATATGATCAAAAAGGAATTGTTGTACGAACAAGTAATAAGACCACTGTAGAAAAGTTACAGAAACTAAATGTTTATATTAAAGAATACGTAACACTGAAAGCATAACTTTGCGCTTTGATTTCTTTAATAGTACTCTATTGTTTTGCCGCCATGCAAAGGGGCTGATGAAGTGAATTACAATTCGTTTCTGTGTAGTGTCCACGGGAGCCAATGGAGATAGTAACACAATAATTTCTATGGTTGGTTGTGTCTGTGAACACGGAGCCACCAGTTGTATCCCAGGTATAATAACCCTTTCCGGTTTTATCTACTGCTCCAATGTACAAATTCCTGACGCTGCTTTTGTCTGATCAAAAAAGGAAATCAGAATGATCTGTGAAAAAACCTGACGTTTTGAGCTTCTGACTTATGGGGAGAGTGGACCATTTATATTCACATCGAAGACAAAAAAGTATTGTGGAATTGTGGTTGATTTGTAAAAATTAGATCTTCTGGAAACACGAAGCGATTCTCGGAAAATTTGCACATGTCCAACTAGAATTACTACCATGAAGACCCAAAGTAAGACAGTGATTACTTATACATGCATTCCATTTGTACTAGATATCAGAAACCCCATTTAGTATCAATAGTGATCGAGCGTATTGAATTTTATAACGTCGAAAGTATGTGAACGTTTGTAAATTCTCCGTACTTTCAAAACTAAAGCGTGACGTCATAGTAAGCAACCAGAATTACAGTTTATAAATCCCTTTACCATAACCTGGAGATTCTTCTGCAATGGAAATATAAGTGATATGCATGAATATTCGAACATCGATGGGCGTCTTAATTCGTCACCGGTTGCTTATAGGTCTAGTTAGTGTTTAATGTCTTAATGTTGTCTTTGATGTGTGGTCTCTTGTGTCCCTTTGTTGTCTCTTGTCGTGTTTTCTCAGACTGTGTTATTGTATTTGGGTGTTTCGGGTGTTTTGTTGTGGGTGCTGCAACCCAGTCCTGTTTGAGATTCCCTCCTTTCTGTGAGAGGCGTGATAAATGAGAATATATGTATGGGGAAAACACAAATAGACCATATAATTACCATGTAGACCTTTTTCTCATGAGCGGAAGATTTCATATCATAATGGTCCATTCCGCACCTCTTCCCTAAATTTTATCTTCAAATCTAATGATTTTGACTTGCCTTCTCGACTTTAAGACTGCATAACTGATCGGTACTTCTTTAATAATGTCAAAGGGTTTAATGTTTATTGGGGGGAATTTTTTTGTGGAAAGAATTCCGGCTAATTAAGATCCATAGATAAGTTGAGGCAATTCATCTCAACTTAGATGATAATGATATGTGAACGCTGCTTTCCGCCATTTTCGTCGGAACAGGTAATACATTGCTTAACTTTAACTTTTCTGTGATTTGAATTAACGTATCCAGTGTACAAATGGAGATCTCGCTGACGTCTTGTCAATTTAAACAATGTTAAAATGATCTCGGTAATATTCGGCAGTGTCTCGATAGTTTCCGTGGCTTAGATATAGGTTGGCATGTTGACCTTTGGTGTTGGAACTCAACTTTTATGTTGACTTATGGTATATCTAATTAAAGATATGCCGTCATTCTAACCATATAATATACTTGATACTTATTTGTACAACAGATACCTTAAATTGACAAAAAATACATATATATCTGACTATATTAGCACTATCTACCTTCACTTAGTTTTGTGCTACGTTTTCTAAGAGCCCGAAACTTTTAAAGATGCATAAGGGCTAAACTATTCGAAGATTTTATGTAATTTTCACAAGTCCTTTTAATTTTCCGAAGGGGATATGTAAAAGTGATTATTACTAATTTAAAATGAGAGTAATCTTCAAGTAAGTACTTACGGTATAAGTATGACAGATAGTACAGTACAGCAGTGGAGTCTTTGGACGATAGATGTTCGGTCAACATACCACATTTACTTTTGCAGTAAGCCTAA
This sequence comes from Pinctada imbricata, assembly GCA_033119305.1. NCBI lineage: Eukaryota > Metazoa > Mollusca > Bivalvia > Pterioida > Pteriidae > Pinctada > Pinctada imbricata. The sequence continues at coordinate 48,419,639 of VSWD01000007.1, read as the reverse complement.
TATGGAAGAGACTATGTAACTACACAGATTTCCAATACATGCTTGATATTTTCTGCTAAAATCTTTACCATAATATCAAGCCGATATAAAAAAGATGAACTTTCATTATTTATCATCGTAGTTATTTTCTGTGTCGTGATTGAAACAAACTCGACATACATGGATTTTCATAGTGATACGTATTATTGTTCCGTCAAATTCATAAGGTAGACAATCATGATGAGCTGAAACCCGACTAAGCTCAATTTCAATGTAATTATAATTTTTCGGTGTAATTATAATTTTTCTGGTATTACAAATGTTTAGAATCCAGTACCTGCGATTCCGCATAAGTCATGGACTTATCCCCAATGTGGTAACATTTTCCATCGATCAAGAAGTATCCTGTTGGACAGTGATGACCTACACCTCCATACGTGCAGGCTGAAACATCAATACTAAGACTTAATAATCACTGGAAATGTCTCCAAGATTATTATCTATGACGCTTGCACGATTACCCCCAAGTGCAGATTCCATTCTATGTACTAGTATTCTGGTAAACGCAGATTTTCGACTATATATAGGAGCATTGAGTTGAACTCGGATGATAAAATAAAGGAGGGGATAAGTACAGGTTATTAAATCGTTTCAACTTAATTCAAACAGAATGTAAAGGATGGCCCGACTTTTTTTTTCTTTTAGAAGGAGGTAAACCACAAGAAAGGACGGGAAATTGTATCATTGCGCTTTGTTTTAAGTCCGTGGAGTCAACTGCCTACCACCGAGCTTTAAATTCACTGTAATCCATCCTTGAATCTCTTCTTTTTTCAAAAAACATGATATTTGCGGTGACGTCATGTTTGGTGTACTGTATACCGGAATTTTTTTTCAACCAGTCAGAATCGTTTTTACAATAAAAATAAGATAATATATGCTTTTTTTCAAATTAGTATTTAGTAGAATTATGTGTTCGTACAGCTTTTATCTACATTACATTGATATTTGATGTAGATCATTGTTGATATCAAATTCTCATTTAATAAGTTTGGCTTTTGAAACATCGGTACTTACGAGAGTTGTTAGTCGGAGACGGACCAAGTTGCTTGTGGTTACAGAGGTCCCCAGTACAACAATCTCCCTTGAATGATATCTGAAAGCTGTCTCCTCTCTTACCAAATATCTGACCGGCCTGAGCGTGGAATCTGGTACAAGCCTATAAATGACATAGACGAGGTATTTCTTAACGACTGGACTTCTCTAAGTATCGTGAATGCCGCAACTAAATGTTTTCTAGTCTTTGTCAACATTTGAAAAGTCAAGCATATATTGTTTCATAAATAGGGGGTTGTAAAAACATGCAATACATTGATATGGGTCTTTTAATTCATCATTTATGTTTTGAATATCGATCATTGATAAAAAAAATTTGAAAGCAGTATCTCCTTACAAACAAGTCAATATTTACAATTAACATAGTGCATATGACAAGAATTTGATTATGAATCTCATAAATGTTACTTTACGTCCTGATGCATGCATCCCATCCTAAAACCATGGTTTCCTGATGTGTCAAATGTTTCCACTACATAACATTCCTGTAATGGATTAAATGTGCCTACTGTGTTGAAACATCGTATGTTACACGTCTTCAAATTCATAGCATCATTTCAGAACAGATATTTTTGCAGCATGGACCAGACATGCTTGTTTCGGGTACTTAACCCTCGTCAGTGATACTCCATTTCTGTACAATTTTCCCTTATTCTATATGAATAGATGCCTTAAAGGAACAAGAAGGAAAGTGATTTTTAAAAGAAAATTTGGTAGATGTTATGTCTACCCTGACGATGTATGCACAACACTCTAGATATTTTTAGTTCAGTCTTCACAGTCCTCATTAGTGAGTCATGTCAAGGACTGTAATTCACTGGTAAATTATCAACTTCTCCTATGCAACAGCTGCAAAACATCACAAAACCCCATAAGAAACAAGTACTCAAGGTCCTCTACGGAGTTTGAGTTTCTAAACCGTCAACAAGCATGGAAGCCAAGGGCTATGATTGGATGATTTTTTTTTTTCAGTTTGATATGTTGCAAGGGAATTCATAAAGTTTTTCGGGGTCGACTTCTTCCCTTGTAAGACTTTCATTGTTCTAAATATTATGGATGTATAACTTCAGCATCCTATCTGGACATTATACGTTGTCCTACGACACTGATGGTCACATGAACACCTCATCGCCTGTTTATGGCGTGTTCATATCTCAGTTGATACGCTATGCCAGAGCAAGTACCAAATATACGGATTTTGTTCTGAGAGCTAGGCATCTTTCGGATAAGCTTCTCAGACGGGATACGTTTGTGACCGAATAGCATCGTCACTGAGGAAGTTCTACGGTCGATATGGGGAACTCGCCATACACTATGATGTCCCACTCTCCAGAATGGTGGATGATATTCTGTCGCAGATCATTTGTACAATTCAACCACCAAATATCCTCCGAAATGGAAGTAACCGGATGTAACAATTCTACCGAATTGAAGCGACGGGTGTTGCATGCAAGCAGGAGATGCTGACTCTTCCTTGGCACCTGGTCTCACTCCGATATCGGGAGTTCTCTTCTTTTCATTTGGTGGAGGATTTTCTTTGTTTGCTTTGGTTCCTGTTTTATCCTGATTTCGTATGCCTTCGGTTTATGGTTTTCTTAATTATCGATTCATTTCTCAATTGGTAACACACCCAAAGGGGTATAGAAAGTTCTGACTTCCCAGAATTTGTCAAAATGCTTATCATTTCGATTTTTATGTATGATTTCCTCAAAACATGCGCTGGATTGCATCTCGATGGGATGATACAAGCTCATCTCAATTTTCATGTGCTGTAAACAGGGATATGGTCATTATCCATATTTGTCATCCTTTATATTTAAAAATAATCTGTATCTGTGCATATGTTTTCACATGTTTTCTTTGGTTACCGCATGTGAGGATATAACGATAAAACGATGAATTCCTATTGAAAACAACAGTGCTTTTAACCTTGGAATTCCGACGATGCTGTAATATAACACCTCGTTTTCATGAGAATAATGTACGTTAGTTTCTTCATAAGCATTGCTCAGAGTTTTTTTCAACTTGAAATGGTTTAAAGAATGAAAAATGTACCAATGAAATACCCTATAACATCACCCGTACTTTATTCATAGAGTTTCCATATATTCTTTCACATCAAAGCAAGGACCGCGTTAATTTTCATATGCAAATGAGAGAACTGAAGTTTCTTTTAAAAATATTGGAGACTTCAGAGATGATAAAAAAAGTGAGAGCATAAAATTTGGATCCTGATAATAAATTAGGGACTTGTAAATGTAGCATGCCAAATGAATGATTTGTTGTTACAAATGATGAATCATAGAGGGTTTTAATTTCCACTTTGTTGCATCTTAAAGTCAAGAATTAGTCGTAATTATCGTAATATCTCTCTTTCTTTTAACGTGACGAAGATTGATGGAATCTTAATACCTTTTTGTTTTTCCGAAGTCTTGATTACTTTTGACGAAAGAATGGTTGGGACATAGAAACATTGAGAAAATGATAATGATGAAAATATCTCCAATACGAAAACACTGCAGAGACTGCAGAGATCATAGCAGAGAACATAGGCAAAAGATTGTAACTAATAAAGGACGTGATGGACACACCAACCAACAAACGGAGACAATAAGGCAAAATCGAACACTCAGGGTACCAATAGGACTACCAATAAGTAAAAAACGTTAAGATAAATATTGAGGAGCGTGAAATAAGCTCTCAAAGAGTTCTCAAGTCAAAGATTGTCACTTTTGATGTATTTTCCATTGTCACTCTACAATTATCATTTTTGTCCTTGAGATCATCTACTAGTAGATCTCAAAAGTTGTCAGAAGGGGCAAATAAACAAATGTAAATGTTTTTATGTTCTGAATTCCTATCCTCTCGATGTTCAAAGTATTCAATATAATTGATCAAAATCTTACGAGGAAAATTGTTCTTCTCACATATATCAGTTGTGATACAGTCGTGGTTCAGTATCTTTATTTTTACGCAGAGAGAAGTTCTTACAGTGGTTAAAGTAGTAGTTAGTATCATTTGGGTTTAATTTGCAGATAGATCATTGATCAAGCATCATAATATTGAAGTTGCAAATTACCAATTTTACGATTGTTGTTTCATTCCTTGCCATTTTTATTTGTTCATCAGCGGATCATATAATACTTTTCGCGGCTATTTCTTTTTGCCACTGATTATTTGCATGTTAAACAAGAATGAATCTATAAAGTGTCAACTGTTTCCTTGTCAGAAGGAGGGCATGTTACTTCACCACTCACCTCTCCAGTCAGACATGTAGTGGTACTGTTACAATCGTCCACATTACTCACTTGATTACATGAGTAACATTCAGCTGTAATTTACAATTCGGACAGAAAAGATTTAGATTTAAACATATTTTATTCAATGTAAACATGAAAAGGGATTTGGCGACAGAATAGAATAATCCGGAATATAATTTATTCTGAAACGTTGTGTATGTACATTTAAAAAGAAATGATTTTCGAGAATGAGTACATGTATGAGGTTTGACTTGATATTTCACTAAAACATCAGTATTGTAAAACGTCTTCAAATTCAGTAGCATCATCTAAAATCAAATAATTTACAGCATTGAACATGTACAGAAATGCGCGTTTCGGGTATTAACCCTCATTTCTTTCGAAACCTTACCGCATTTTCCACAAGTACGTGGGCAGGTAGACACGAAACACGGTTCATTACACAGAGTTTTGTTTGCTGCCACCATCATTTGACATCCCATGCTACTTGAGATCAGAACACGCACTACTACTTGGGCTACTGCTGTTATCCATAGAGGGTACTGAAAAAAAAAACAAATCGATACATTTTTCAAATTCTACGATATTTATGGATTGTGTGATCTGATTTATATCTAGGTGTTCAATTCTTCTCATAGGATAAACAATATGGCTTAGTTTGCTCAGAAGTTGAGGAGTGTTCCGAATGACAAATATGGATAATGACCATATCCCTGTATACAGCACAAAATCGATAATTCAGAAGATCAGAAACCGAAGGCATACAAAATCAGGATAAAACAGGAACCAAAGCAAACAAACAAAAACCTCCACCATATGAAAAGAAGCGAACTCCCGATATGGGAGTGAGACCATGTGCCCAGGAAAAGTAAGCATCTCCTGCTTGCATGCAACACCCGCCGCTTCAATTCGGTAGAACTGTCGCATCCGGTCACTTCCATTTCGGAAGACATAGAGTACAATCTTTGGTTCGATGGTTCAAATGGTCTATGACAAAATAGCATCCACCATTTTGGAGAGTGGGACATCATAGTGTATGACGAGTTCCCCTTATCGACCGTAGATCTTCCTCAGTGACGATGTTAAAGTCGGTCACATACATATCCCTGACTGAGAAGCTTATCTGAAAGACGCCTAGCTCTCAGAACAAAATCCGTATATTTGGTACTTGCTCTATCATAGCGTATCAACTGAGATATGAACACGCCATAAGCTGGCGATGCAGGAATGTTGCTACTCAGAATTGGAAAGTTTGTAATGCTGAAATTGAAGTCGTCACGTTTATCATAGAGTGAGGTGTTCAAGTGACCATCAGTGTCGTAGGACACCATTATGTCCAAATAGGATGCTGAATTATTTGTCTCTGTAGTTTCTTTGACTTAAGCTCCGAAGGATAGATACTGCTCAGGTAATCCGCGAATTTTGGATTATTGATGGACAACACATCGTCTACGTATCTGTAAGTGAAGTTAAAGTCAGAACCTAAGTATCTTTTCCCTTCAGAGACCAAAGATTGAATGAATTCAGCTTCGTACGAGAAAAGAAAAATGTCGGCAAGGAGTGGGGCACAATTGGTCCCCATTGGAATTCCGACAATTTGCTGAAAGACCTTTCCTCCAACTGCATTTCTGCTCATTACTCTTATATGATGTAAGACTGAATAACTGTTAGGTACTTCTTTGATGTTTATTGATGTTTGTGATCTCCTCCTTATCTTCGAAACAATATTTTGCATAGAAGTACCCTTTTCAGTTACTTAATATATAAAATGTATACATGTATAGTAGAACCTTCGAAATATTAAAGTGCGCGATACAGCTGGCATCATATTAAATGACAAATATGGATAATGACCATATCCCTGTCTACAGTACAAAATCGATAATTCAGAAAATCAGAAACCGAAAGCATACAAAATCAGGACAAAACAGGAACCAAAGCAAACAAAAACAAAAACCTCCACCATATGAAAAGAAGCGAACTCCCGATATGAGAGTGAGACCAGGTGCCCAGGAAGAGTAAGCATCTCCTGCTTGCATGCAACACCCGTCGCTTCAATTCGGTAGAACTGTCACATCCGGTTACTTCCATTTTGGAAGATATAGAGTACAATCTTTGATTGGATGGTTCAAATGGTCTATGACAGAATATCATCCACCATTCTGGATAGTGGGACATCATAGTGTATGACGAGTTCCCCATATCGACCGTAGAACTTCCTCAGTGACGATGTTAGTCGGTCACAAACATATCCCTGACTGAGAAGCTTATCTGAAAGACGCCTAGCTCTCAGAACAAAATCCGTATATTTGGTACTTGCTCTGGCATAGCGTATCAACTGAGATATGAACACGCCATAAGCAGGCGATGAAGGGATGTTGCTACTCAGAAAAGGAAAGTTCGTAATGCTGAAATTGAAGTCGTCACGTTTGTCATAGAGTGAGGTGTTCATGTGACCATCAGTGTCGTAGGACAACATTATGTCCAAATAGGATGCTGAATTATTTGTCTCTGTAGTTTCTTTGACTTCAAGCTCCGAAGGATAGATACTGCTCAAGTGATCCGCGAATTTTGGATTATTGATGGATAACACATCGTCTATGTATCTGTAAGTGAAGTTGAAATCAGAAGCTAAGTATCTTTTCCCTTCAGAGACCAAAGATTGAATGAATTCAGCTTCGTACGAGTAAAGGAAAATGTCGGCAAGGAGTGGGGCACAATTGGTACCCATTGGAATTCCGACAATTTGCTGGAAGACCTTTCCTCCAAACACCACAAAAATGTTGTCGATCAGAAAGTTTAACATCTGAATAATGTCTGTTTCAGTGTACTTATTTTCAGAATCTGACTTTTCTTTTACAAAGTAGGTTTTGTCATAGTTAACAACAATAAATTTGTATTTGCGATTACCGTTCTTACTTGTAAACGCATTACTTATAATTTTTGCGAGTCTTTCTTTCAATCTAGAATGTGGAATTGTAGTGTAAAGTGTCGAAAAATCAAAGGCTTTGATCGAATGGACTCTACTAAAATGAGTGGATTTCAGATGTTCCAAAAGTTCCCCCGAATTCTCTAAAATCCACACCTGGTTGATACCACTGCGAGAATACACTGTCGAACAATATTTTTGTAGCCCAGATTTGATTTCAGATAAAATTTTGGTGAGTAAGATCGATACAGATTTGGTAGAACATTTTGAGGAACCAGCGATGAAACGTTGTTTGTACGGATTCTTATGCATTTTAGGTATGCAGTATAAGTATGGTAAATCTAAATCTAAATTGGTAGTGTCGAAGCCAAAGGAAGCAAGAGCTGATTTGTGGTTATCTATTATTTCAGAGGCAGAAAGGTTTGTTGGGGTGTAAGTAGGATTTCCAGGTGTCGAATTTAAACCCAACTCTTTAACTAGACTGTCGAAATAGTACTTTTTGCAAGTAAATGTGTAATTATTTGAGGCTTTGTCCGCTGGTGTGATGACATAATGTTCTTGGAGGTAGGTAAGTTCTGTGATAACATCAGGGTCTTTAAATATAGACACGAATCTGGTGTTCACAGTTGATTTTAATCGGTTAATTCTAGATAAAAGTAACCCTCTGATTGATTTTATCCATTCGGAAAGGGTGTCGAGCTGTACATCCTCTTTCTTTGCCCAACGTCTTGCATATTCCTCACAAGAGTCCATAATAATTTTGACATTTTGGTTCCATGTAAAGGACATACTTTCTCTGTATTTGGGACCCTTTTTTAACAATTCTCTCAACTTGTCGTTCTTGACTATACTAAGGTCACCAGTAATAACGTGTCCACAAGGAGAGTAGTTGAAATCCGATGAAGAACATTCGCAGGGAAGTGGATGTAGTGAGGTATTACTTAAATCAATACACTGCAGGAATCGTTTGTAATTGTAAATTTTAGATGCAACTGTTGGTGTGTAGCTATAGGAAATACAAGGAGTTTCTTTTCTTTTGAAATATGGTGGGATTTTTTCTGTGACAGTTTTGTGATTCAAAATTTGACCAAGATTCAAGTTATCAATACCTTTGTTTGCAAATCTTACTTTAATGAAAGGGCGGTTTGTTTTCTCCTCTGATTTATCTGATCTAACTGCTTGAAATAAACGAAAAGTAGAAATGTCCAAGATGACTCCTTGTAGTCTGTATTCTGGGGAACGTGTATCGGTATATGCGAGGTCCTTCGTATAATCGTAGATTTCGTGTAACTTCCGTAAAGGAACAGAGTATAATTTGGTTCGAATATAATGCAGGCCTAGAGGCTCATTCAAAAATGGAACCAAGTCATCGAAGGAGAAACTATGTATCTCAGGCCTATTATATTTTCGAATGCCATGACTTCGAGGTCTTCTTTGTGATCTGTTGAATAAGCTAGTCACATTTACCGATTGACAACCGGGACTTGTTAAGTTTCCTATAGTGCTGATGTTGTCGTTGCACCCATAGGGCGCTGCAGTGTTAAGATTTTTTATCCAGAACTCTTCTCTGTTGCGACGGAGAGGTGTGCTCAAATTGGGATTGTTTGTGGGGTGATATATTTTCTCCAGGATTCTGACTCTCATAGATAAAACAGAATGATCCGCCTGGTCAAAATGTCGGTAAAGGAGTTGACTTCCTTTATTATTTATTTTTTGACCGGTGTCCTGACATTCTTTTTCGGAGCTGGCCTTTGGTTTCGCCCACATAAATCAATCCACAAAGTGAACACTCTATTCCGTACACAACATTAGATGTCATGCAGTTAAGGTTTTCAAAACTATGCGTGTTAAATGTTTGTTTTGTGAGATTACTTGAGAACGAAGTGTCTGTTATTAGGATGTTACAAGTTCACTTTAGGCAAGGACTCAATTTTGGTACGTGATAGTTCGTCGCTTTTGTCATTTACGTACCTTGTACAGTGACAAACTGTGTTGTTATTGTAGCAGATCCCGCACCCGGTATATGATGGTTACAAAGGTCACTCTGGCAGCATTCCCCCTTTACTATCTGACGCTTTCCTTGCTGTCCACCACTGAACACTGTGTTACATACCTTTACAAAATAAGTAAATCTATATAATTACCCAAGTGGTCTTTACTACATATAGGACTTGCCTGTGATCTTTATATCATGTTCAAGATTTTACCTTCCAATGTGTAAAAATCATCTTAAATTGCAGTATAAGTATATTGGGCCATATACTTTCTTTATATGCTAATTGAAAACGGTCAGTTTCAATTATCAAATACTTGGTCTTTGTTGATATATTAACGGTGCAAATTTGACATATACCCTTAAAGACTTACGTCTCTGTGAGCACAGCCGAGATTGTATTCCAGTCTGAAGTCATTTGTGAAAGTTTGAGAATCTACGCAATACTGAAAAAGGAATTATAGGTCTACATGCATTTACATTATTCTGGTAAACTTGCGTCATGATCCGGCATTTTCTATATAACAAACAAGACGCTGGAGAATAAATTCCATATCCTTTTGAATTTCATGTCTCGAACTGAGAGACTTCTTTGAGAAAGGAGGGTATCTCCGACAGGACATGGTAGCAGCATGCACAACAAAAACACTGAGACATCCAAATGGGTAAACACAGAGCGGACAAGCACAACAAGAGACACAAATGGGACAAAGAAGAACAAACATAAAAGGCGACATCAAAACATAAAACATAAAGGACTACTAATTAACTGATAGGTAAGATTTCGCAAAGGATGGGTTAAAATGACGATCTTAGAGTCCGATATTTGTCAACGTGGATTAGAAGAAGACTCTTTCACTTTAAATACTAGTACTCTTTCAAAACTTTCTTAAACCATCATTTCTAATTATCAAGAGCATCATTTCTTTATCATTGCATATTAATTGCACGTAATTTTTAAATTCAACGTTTGGTGCAAGACACCATCATCCTAGACAGAAATGTCTTAGATTAAAACTAACTTGTACTGACATTTCCAATTCCATCATTAACCTTTTAAATTGCATATATTATGTATTAAGAAAATTCTTATAATAATGTCAATGAAAGTTTATTATCATTATATACGGTCAATTTGTCTTACGTGATCTTGATCAGGACAAATGATGGTGTTGTTGCACATCTCGGGTGTACCCACAGATTTGCAGCCATAGCATTTCAAGGCTGAAAAAGAATACGTTAATTTTTATATAATAAATTGTATTTCAGTTTTTAAAATTACATGTATATGGGGAAAAAATAACTATTAATTGTTTCAACTGATCGAATACGATAATATTTTAACATCATGTTGAAGTTGATCATGATTTTCGTTGATAATTAAATATTTAAAATGTAATACAAAAATGTAGATATATCTAGTGGAAATAAATATAAAGATATTTTTCCACCCTATCTTTCTTCTTCATGTATATCAGAATACCATGTTTCTTTACTTACGACAATTGCCACATAGCCTGGGACAGAGTTTTGCCAAGCAGGAATCGCTACACAAATCTGACTTCTTATCCGTAAAGATTTGACATGCCTGCGAGTCTACGTCATCACAAGTGCCGTCGGCAAACACCGTAACAGGTAAGCACAGACCTGAGGACAAAGATAAAAGAAGCAGAACTTTATCTTCAACAAAATTCATAAGCATATTTGAATTATGGATTCTAGAAACTTGTATGGACGATCCAACGTGAGACACCATGATCTCAAACTAGATCCTAATGTACAACCATGGCAAAACAACTGAAACGCAACTTTATGAGGGAGAGAAAGGGAGTGAACAAACGAAGCGAACAATGGGTAGATAGGCCGACTTTTGGTTATCATTGGCTATTATGGCTATGCCGATAAATGTTCATTTGATCATGGAGCAGATTCTGGTATACCAATTGGTCGAGAAAAGGAAGGTAATCAAAAATTTGTATTCTCTGATCCTTCATGAGTTAAAGAAGATTCTGACGATAATCTCAAGAGCACTCACAGTAGAGCACAAAATTGAGCATCGACGGACCCCTAGCAAGCTAGAGGTGGGACCAGGTGCCCTGGAGAAGTAAGCATCCCCTGTTGGCTAGCCGCACCCGCCGTCGATGTCCACGCTCGAAAATGAAAGCAATTTATATATAATACATGCACTGTCTGATGTTATGTCTATATAGAAAGTGTTATGGCGACCATGTCAGGGGGAAATATTCAAAAAACTTACTGTCAAATTCCTTGCGGGGAACTTTTTTACGAGCTCCACACGGCAAAGGGCACAAGTGTGACACAAATGAGTTAAAGAAGATCATGACGATAATCTCAACAGCACTCACAATAGAGCGCAAAATCGAGCATCGACGGACCCCTAGCAAGCTAGAGGTGGGACCAGGTGCCCTTGAGGATTAAGCATCCCCTGTTGCCTAGCCGCACCCGCCTTCGATGTTCATGCACGAAAATGAAAACAATATATAAATAATACATGCACTGTCTGAGGTTATGCCTAGATAGAAAGTGTTATGGTGACCATGTCAGGGAAAATAGTATTCAAAACACTTAATGCCAAACCCCTTGCGTGGAACTTTTTTACGAGCTCCACACGGCAAAGGGCATAAGTGTGACACAAATGAGTTAAAGAATATAGCTCAATCTTTTACTATCTGTCTAATAGAAGCATTGCGGAATGCTCAGATACAAGGCCAGATGGCGTCATAATTCACAAACAAAAGATCGTCTGAAAAAAAATAGCTATATATATTGAATAATTTATATATTAGACTACATGTAACTTTTACAGATTTAAAACACATAACGTTTGCAGAACCGATAAGTTAGATAATAATGAAAGATTCATTGTAAGTCAAAATATAGATGAAAAGAAATATAAGATAAGATAAACTCACCTGATAACACCAATACTGTTAAAGAAAGAAACATTTTAGCAGTCATAGTTCTAAGGTATTCTTATCTTGAGAATACTAGATCAATTTAAGATATAATCGTGAGTAATTGACAATGGTGTCAAGGTTAAAGGTCACACAACCCAATGTATATCTGTACTATATTCCATCCAACATTCTCATTCTACTTATAAATACAAGACACACTCGTTTCCAAAAATGTAAGCGACCGGGTTGCCGACTTCTAGGATAACCATCTGCCCCCATAGTAACAAATGGTGTATACTTTTAATAAAATGAGAACGCAAACTGCACGAAAATCATTTAACGTGTTGAACTGAGGCCAAGGAAACCCCACTCCATGTAGAAAATCGATGGGTTTTTTTAATATCATTATGTCTTTTTATTCCAATATTAGGGAATCAAATATAATTTAACAGTCAACAAATTGCTCTGTCCCAACGTTAAAAAATGTACAGCTGCTATCATCTTTTTCCTTTTTTTTTTTCAATGTTTTTTTTAATATCATTTAATAAATAAAAATATTTCTTTTTGTGTGGTTTTTATTTAGGGTTGCTTGAAACTTTCATTGTTACATGTGAAAAGGCAGTCCGTACTAAAGCTATATAACATTTCTTGTTTATAGAAGCAATCATACTTCCAACCGGAATCCGTTGTAGATGGCGCCACCAAACAGAAATCCCCGCCAACCGACATAGCATGATTAACCACAGGGATTCATCGCGCTTTCCGGTCGCTTACGTACAAATGTACTATGTAACCCTTTGTAAATCAAGCAAGCGGGAAGCGCGACAAAATAACAAGGCATGCAAAATGGCAAGTAAGCTTAAAAAGAAGCAGATTGATCTACTAAGAATAGCAGCAAGCATAACTTTAAAAAAATCACATATAACACACGTAAAGAACAAAACCGCATTAAACAATAGTACAACTACTTTGAAAAAGACTCAAGTAGAAATAGAGTTATCTTTCCTTTGTAGAAATCTTCATTGTCGCTATGGCGAGGTCAAACAACATGGCGGCCTCCATATCTTTGGGAAAATATTAACAGTTTTGTTCAAATTTGATGAGTAAAAAGAGGTAATGGTATTTTCTTGATGAATATGTTATTTTTCCAAAACTAAGAGTACAAATCTAATTAATGAAATTACATACACGACGATAATGTACCCAACAGTGCCCAAGCCAGCGCCAATGAGTTTTAACAATTTTGTTCACTGCTTACCAAAATTGCAAAACGGCAAAATAAAAACCATTGTAAATCCGTTTACAAAACGCTTGTGCCATAACAAACCAATTCAGTGGAGAAAAAAAATATTGCCACTGAAAGTAGACTGAATAATCCAGTCTCTTCCCATGGCTGCTGCTACAACAGGTGGGGCACACCCCCTGATTTGCGAGATCGTCTCTATAATGAGGGATGGTGTCGCATTATCGAGACGAAAATATCCCTCTTATTCGAGATTTTTGGTTCCGTTTTAATACTTTTGTGAATTTCGTCTGAAAAAATTAAAAAAGCGCAGCATTGTCGGCCCATGGCATGAATATTTAGATCACATTCCTTCTTGACAAATCAAGTTTTATGCAATATAATGATGCGACTTTGAAATATGCTAAATTGAAATCAGCTCCTCTGCATATCCGTGTCATATTCACATAACAAATTTGATAATTTCTCCAGCAAACTTCGTTATTTTCCCACAAACTTACTTACATGTGATGAGCTGAGGTTCTCTACTTTCTTTTCAGCAATCTATTGCGCATATTAGATTGCGCATCGAGGCAAAATCATCGTCACAAGAGAGTGCATGGTCAATAATCTATGGCGGCCCATTAGGGTTATGATATTCAATGTTGTTGTTCATCAGAGATGCATCATGTAAGAGTTGTCTTTCCAAACCGTCAACATTTGTCACAAGAACGATCGTTTTATCCAGATTTCATTATGTTTAGTAATGAATAAGTGATGTTGACATAGAATAATAAAAAAACCTGAATAATTATGTCATAACATGCCATTTCTACATTCAAGAAGAAGAAAATAATTGAAATAGTTGAATATTTCATTCATGATAATTAGTTTTATTTTTTCACAAATACGTTTATTCTATGAAAAAAAATATAAAATAAACATGATGAATAAAATTCAATTAACAGTGTAGTCTGAAATGATACCAATTTGACAATATGATAGAGCATTAAAGAAAAATCCAATGTTGCTGAACATTCAACATGCACAAGTTTATGTTACGTATTGCTCTCCATACATGATAACTGGAACTGATAACGAAAGTAGGGCAGTGAACTAGATTGATGCTCATTGGCTAATTATGCAAATGTCATATCCGGGTCAGTGTATAGAAACGTTTTTCAAAGTTGTCACAGCCATCTCAGTTGGCTTTTCCCATCAAAGAAATTTTATTTCAAGGTGAAAATAAACATTGAAGTCGGGAGTAGGTAAGATTCTCAGCTTGAAGCATCTCTAATTTTCAAGTTCCTGCTTCATTGCAGCATCCGATACGTTGACGGTAAACATTTTTATGTTTTTTGGGCAGAGGAAATTCGGACCAAACAGGAAACGTCATGCGCTTTTGCATTCTTTCCGCAAAATTCAGATTTATTCTCATTAAGATCACAATCATCTCGCATTTTCGAGATATTTTCATGACCCAATTCAGGGATTATACCGCATTATAGAGACGATCTCGCAAATCAGGGGGTGTGCCCCACCTGTACAAGAGACTGATTCATTGAACTCACTGTAGTGGGATTACCTGTATCTGTATCTGTATAGTATACTTTGTAGAATCCACTTTACTGGTGGAGAAGTAATTATCGCAAATTTTTAAAGCATTTTTTGCTCTATTTCCTTTAATTTTCAAGACTTGCACATGAAATTTGGACAGCACAAACTGGAACCCTGTACCTGTATTTCCATCAATTTTTTCAATTGGGTAATGGATTCACTTAATGTAACAATGGAAGGGGTAGTAGGAATTACCGAAAAGACAGCATTTACCGAAAAGACAGTGATATTTACCGAAAAGACCCCAAATTGTACCGAAAAGACACCTAAATTTTAAAACTAAACACATTTTATTATTGAAAATGTGCTTATACAATTAAATGTATCATCAAAACCAAAAAAGCTATTTGATTTAAGGTTTGATTTAGTCATAGTTTCCTCTGATAGAGAATGTAAAACTTACTTCAATAATGATAAATTGATATGAATGTTGTAGCAAAAGTCATAATTATCATGAAGTAGAGTGTGAATAACTGATTGGTAATTTTTTTGTGGTACATGTACATGCAGTTGTATCTGTTGTTAAGTTGCAGTTTAATTATGAATTTTGAATGAATATCATATTTTGTTGACATAAAATGAATAATAGAATAATTTGTTCTTAATTCCAATGGTCTTTTCGGTAAATATATCTGTCTTTTCGGTAAATGCTGTCTTTTCGGTAATTCCTACAACCGCAATGGAAGTGGGATTCAATCTCTTGTAGCGGCAATCTAGAGACTGAAAGATGAAATTGTTATGGTCATCATCAGGTGCAGATTCAGGAATATGTTATGTCAGTTAGGTGCAAAAATTTTCTAGTTGGAAAACATTCATGCAAAGTGTCCCTAAAACACCCCTCCCCTAATTATTTGAGGTGATCTTTGTAATGTTTGATTACAGTGAGTTTGATTATTGTAATACATTGTAAGGGGTGTATTATAGTGTTGTCCCAAATAGAATACTTGTGTGAGTATATAACTTAATTATAGGCACGGTCCATTTGATATTCTGGGGGGGGGGGGCTTGGGTGTTTTCGAAAAAAATAATTTTGCTCTGAATTTTGATGAAAAAAATAATTTTGCTCATGATGAGTCAGAAAAAAATAATCTTGCTCTTACCTGTAATCTGAATTTGAAGAATTACCATAATATTCCTGAAAATTTTCGGCCTCGCTTCGCTCGCCACAGTTTTCAATTTATATTCAAAAACAATTTTGGCTCGCTTCACTCGCCATTCTTTTTTATCAAAACATTATTCCTTTAATGGCTCATGATACTTCATATTTGAAAAATATATAGGAATGAAGTATTACAAAAAAATACCATCAAAATAATGTATTTATAGATGCATATCACCACCAAGTCTAATTTTTTATACAAGCTTTGAAGAAGATCTTAAGTTTTTCACCAAATTTTACAATTCTTAATTTGAAAAATTCTCTAGAAGACCCTCCCCTCAGCCCTCTAAATTGTACCTTATATAAATTTTGTTTACTTAGGATTATATTGTAAAATTCTTTTATCTCTCTGCTTATAAGCGAATTAAATTTTTGCATAAAAATAAAGTAATATTTTAGAGTTTTTAGTAAACATAAAGAATTTCTATTGATTAAACATAAACCTTCTTAGTATATTTTGCATCACTAATGTTTGAAAAAAAAATTTTCTTGCTCCAACTTTGCAAGAAAAAAATAATTTTGCTCCGGTCTGGGGTGAAAAAAATAATCTTGCTCCAACAAAAAACCCAAGCCCCCCCAGAATATCAAATGGACCATGCCTTAATATATTTCTTCTCTTCTGATTTGATGCAATGTACACAAATATCAAAAGTAAATTATCTTACCAATTCTACATTTACAATTTTACCTTGTATGAAAATCCATACTTCTTGCTATATCCTGAGGCTAAATATTTTTCAGACAATCAGAATGACTGCGTACAAGTTTACATCACAACGTCAGCTTAGAGAGCTTCTAAACGATGCAGAGACGGTACAGAAAAAAGACATTAGAGCATATGCTGGGGGTCATCTTAATGAAAACTTTCTGTACAAGCCCCCATCATCATGGGCTAGCGTCAAATGGACGGCAGGAAAGGACAAACCACCAATCAAAATGGTGGAAAGAAGTGTGCCGCCACCTTCTGTAAAACCAGATAAAAAAGACGCTAAAATGAAAGAAACTCTTTATGATTTCTGTGTTGGAACCACAGGTAGTGTTCCTGTACATTCAGGCAGGAAAAGCAAGGCATCACCGCGGCTGAAATTCACACCTACCGGGACTCAAGGCGAGTCAGATCGACCTGAATCAACAAAGAGACATCCAAGTGCAGCGACACGTTTACCGAGCTCTACATCACGGAAATCAGTGTACACAGAGTTACAGCAAGATCATGTGTTAGTAGAGGAACTTAAAGCAGAGGAGATGATGTTGCCATCCCCTCGTGTTCCCTCTGTACAAAGTAAAGCCCCTCCATCTCAGGATACCGATAATGACTCCAAATTACGAGAGGAAATCAGACAAAGTTTTGATAAGGATGATTTCTCTTTTCAACATGTCTTTCTTCCAACGCATCATATTGGTGTGACAAAAACAGACCAATTTAACAAAATGAAGAATTTTGAAAGTAATGTGATCAGAAAACAGGACTCTAATGAGCAAAATGTTCTAACTGGAAGTAAAGCTGTTCAGGGATTAGAATCACATTTAAAAGAGGTGAATTTGAATTGATATTTTCTTTCTTTTTCAAAGTTTCTTTTTCATAGTACAAATGAATCTTTGTTAAATTGTCTTCTCAACACTTTTTTAAATCCCTTTCAGATGTAAAATTATAAGATTCATTTTATTGATAATCCATTTAGGCACGGTCCATTTGATATTCTGGGGGTGGGGGGGGGCTTGGGTTTTTTTTCGAAAAAAATAATTTTGCTCTGAATTTTGATGAAAAAAATAAATTTTACTTATGGTGTGACAGAAAAAATTAATCTTGCTCTTACAAATAATCTGAATTTGAAGAATTACCATAAAATTTTGCTAAAATTCTTGAAATTTTTCCGGCTCGCTTCACTTGCCACAGTTTTCAGTCTATCAAAAAATTTTTGGCTAGCTTCGCTCGCCATAGTTTTCTATCAATCATTACTTGCTACTGTCAAAATTCATATATTTGAAGATATCAAAAGTGTTAACAATACTTATGTATGACTATTAATACATGTTGCATGTATCCCATAGTCTCAATTTTATGTTCTTGTAAGCCTAATTGGAAGGAGAACTTCAGTTATTCACCATTTTACAATTCTGCATTTTAAAATTTGTCTACAAGACCTTCCCCAAAGACCCTCTTATATTCATGTACCTTATATAGATTTTGTTTATTTAGAATTGTATTGTAGAAATCTTTTGTCTCTCTATTTAGAATTGACTTGAATACTTGCATAAAAATAATGTAAATATTGATATTTAGAGTTTTTAGTAAAAATATAAATAATATCTATTGATAAAACACAAACATTCTTAATATATATGCACATCACTTTGTTAAAAAAAATTTCCTTGCTCCGACTTTGCAAGAAAAAAATAATTTTGCCCCGGTCCGAGGCGAAAAAAATAATCTTGCTCCAACAAAAAACCCAAGCCCCCCCCCCCAGAATATCAAATGGACCGTGCCTTACCACTTTTTATCCAGAAAAATTTTAAATACCTGTTTCTCTGCTTAATTTTTTTTAAAATTTCCATTTGAAAATTGAAAGTTTGTGCACTCAGTATAACTAGTAATGCTGTTGAAATGTTAAAGATTCAAAAGAAGCTCAGTAAATTTAACATGTGGATTTTTTTAATTGCAAATAATTGAAATTGAAGTGAATTAAATTAATAGTTTTACTAAATGAATCCTTATTAATTTTTTTAGGAGCTTGAAGCCCTTAATTTTTTCGAATCTGGACCCAATTTTCACAAGCTTCAAGTTTACAGTAATACTTTTGAAGACCTTATAGAAGAAACATCAACGTTTTCCTATTTACTTAGAAGTGTGAAGGTAAGATTTTGAAATTATCTCCCCCTTTTGGAAAAATAATTTGACATTTAGAGTTATCTATCTTTATTCATCAAATCAGCATCTTTAATTTTTAGCTCACCTCGACGAAGTTGAGTGAGCTTATGCTATAACCCCACGCGTCCGCGTCCGCGTCCGCGTCCGCGTCCGCGTCCGTGTCCGCGTCCGTGTCCGCGTCCGCGTCCGGTTAAGAAGTTTGGGGTAGCTCAGTATCTGACAAAGTACTAATGCTACAGTAACCAAACTTGCACAAGTGATTCATCTTTGGATGCTGAGGTGAACCCATGCATCAGATGCAGCATCTGACCTACATTTTCCGCTTGAGTGACTTGGTTAAGAAGTTTGGGGTAGCTCAGTATCTGACAAAGTGCTAATGCTACAGTTACCAAACTGGCACAAGTGATTCATCTTTGGATGCTGAGGTGAACCCATGCATCGTATGCAGCATCTGACCTACATTTTCCGCTTGAGTGACTTGGTTAAGAAGTTTGGGGTAGCTCAGTATCTGACAAAGTACTGATGCTACAGTAACCAAACTTGCACAAGTGATTCATCTTTGGATGCTGAGGTGAACCCATGCATCGGATGCAGCATCTGACCTACATTTTTCGCTTGAGTGACTTGGTTAAGAAGTTTGGGGTAGCTCAGTATCTGACAAAGTGCTAATGCTACAGTTACCAAACTGGCACAAGTGATTCATCTTTGGATGCTGAGGTGAACCCATGCATCGTATGCAGCATCTGACCTACATTTTCCGCTTGAGTGACTTGGTTAAGAAGTTTGGGGTAGCTCAGTATCTGACAAAGAACTGATGCTACAGTAACCAAACTGGCACAAGTGATTCATCTATGGATGCTGAGGTGAACCCATGCATCGAATGCAGCATCTGACCTACATTTTCCGCTTGAGTGATTTGGATAAGAAGTTTGGGGTAGCTCAGTATCTGACAAAGTACTAATGCTACAGTAACCAAACTTGCACAAGTGATTCATCTTTGGATGCCGAGATGGACCCATGCATCGGATGCAGCATCTGACCTACTTTTTCCACTTGAGTGATTTCACTTTTAAAAGCCAATATTGAGCAAAGTATAAGTGCTACATGTACCAAACTTGCATATTGGATGTATCTTTGATCAAACTTTCATAAAATGACCTTGACCTACTTTTTCCGCTTGAGTGATTTTGCCTTTAAAAGCCAATATTGAGCAAAGTATAAGTGATACATGTACCAAACTTGCATATTTGATGTATCTTTGATCATTCTTTCATAAAATGACCTTGACCTACTTTTTTCGCTTGAGTGATTTTGCTCTATAAAGCCAATATTGAGCAAAGTATAACTGCTACATGTACCAAACTTGCATATTGGATGTATCTTTGATCAAACTTTCATAAAATGACCTCGACCTACTTTTTCTGCTTGAATGATTTTGCCTTTAAAAGCCAATATTGAGCAAAGTATAAGTGATACATGTACCAAACTTGCATATTGGATGTTTCTTTGATCAATCTTTCATAAAATGACCTTGACCTACTTTTTCCGCTTGAGGGATTTTGCTCTTTAAAGCCAATATTGAGCAAAGTATAACTGCTAGATGTACCAAACTTGCATATTGGATGTATCTTTGATCAAACTTTCATAAAATGACCTTGACCTACTTTTTCTGCTTGAGTGGTTTTGCCTTTAAAAGCCAATATACATGTACTAAGAAATATGTTTGAATTGAATTTTGCTGTCACGAGGTGAGCTTCGTAATCTGTGATTACCTATGTTTCTTGAATATATTTAAGATATAAGATAAGCTTTAAAAAACAATATCTGTAATGGTTTGTTTTGTTTTGCTTTGTTGTTTTTAGCTCACCTCAACGAAGTTGAGTGAGCTTATGCTATAACCCCATGCGTCCGCGTCCGCGTCCGCGTCCGTGTCCGCGTCCGTGTCCGCGTCCGTGTCCGCGTCCGCGTCCGGTTAAGAAGTTTGGGGTAGCTCAGTATCTGACAAAGTACTAATGCTACAGTAACCAAACTTGCACAAGTGATTCATCTTTGGATGCTGAGGTGAACCCATGCATCGGATGCAGCATCTGACCTACATTTTCCGCTTGAGTGACTTGGTTAAGAAGTTTGGGGTAGCTCAGTATCTGACAAAGTACTAATGCTACAGTAACCAAACTGGCACAAGTGATTCATCTTTGGATGCTGAGGTGAACCCATGCATCGTATGCAGCATCTGACCCACATTTTCCGCTTGAGTGACTTGGTTAAGAAGTTTGGGGTAGCTCAGTATCTGACAAAGTACTGATGCTACAGTAACCAAACTTGCACAAGTGATTCATCTTTGGATGCCGAGATGGACCCATGCATCGGATGCAGCATCTGACCTACTTTTTCCACTTGAGTGATTTCGCTTTTAAAAGCCAATATTGAGCAAAGTATAAGTGCTACATGTACCAAACTTGCATATTGGATGTATCTTTGATCAAACTTTCATAAAATGTCCTTGACCTACTTTTTCCGCTTGAGTGATTTTGCCTTTAAAAGCCAATATTGAGCAAAGTATAAGTGCTAGATGTTCCAAACTTGCATATTAGATGTATCTTTGATCAAACTTTCATAAAATGACCTCGACCTACTTTTTCCGCTTGAGTGATTTTGCCTTTAAAAGCCACTATTGAGCAAAGTATAAGTGATACATGTACCAAACTTGCATATTGGATATATCTTTGATCAATCTTTCATAAAATGACCTTGACCTGTTTTTTCCGCTTGAGTGAATTTGCTACATAAAGCCAATATTGAGCAAAGTATAAGTGCTAGATGTTCCAAACTTGCATATTAGATGTATCTTTGATCAAACTTTCATAAAATGACCTTGACCTACTTTTTCCGCTTGAGTGATTTTGCCTTTAAAAGCCAATATTGAGCAAAGTATAAGTGATACATGTACCAAACTTGCATATTGGATATATCTTTGATCAATCTTTCATAAAATGACCTTGACCTACTTTTTCCGCTTGAGTGATTTTGCTCTATAAAGCCAATATTGAGCAAAGTATAACTGCTAGATGTTCCAAACTTGCATATTAGATGTATCTTTGATCAAACTTTCATAAAATGACCTCGACCTACTTTTTCTGCTTGAGTGGTTTTGCCTTTAAAAGCCAATATACATGTACTAAGAAATATGTTTGAATTGAATTTTGCTGTCACGAGGTGAGTTTCGTAATCTGTGATTACCTATGTTTTTTTTTATATTTTGCAATTGTTTGCTTGATTTTTACTTTATTTGATTTCTCATCAGACTTTGTTATCCCCTTGCAACATAGCTGTAGGGGGATATAGTAACACCGTCTTTCATGTGTGTGTGCGTCATACTTTGTATACGCCCTAGAGGACAAAGTTTTGATCAGATCTTGACCAAACTTTATACACTTATTCATTTTGGAAAGAGGAAGAGCCTTATTGATTTTCAAGGTCAAAGGTCAAGGTCACAAATTGGAAATGGCTAAAATCCTTGTATACAGCCTAGAGGACAGTTTTGATCGGATCTTGACCAAACTTTACAAACTTATTCCCTGTGGCAAGAGAAAGAAAGTTCCTATTGATTTTCAAGGTCATAGGTCAAAGGTCACAGATTGGAAATGACTAAAGTCTGCGTAGACAGCCTAGAAGGCACAGTTTTGATCGGATCTTGACCAAACTTCATGCACTTATTTCTCATGGCAAGCAAAAGAACTTATTGATTTTCAAGGTCATTGGTCAAAGGTCATGGTCACAGATTGGAAATGGCTTAAATTCTTCTATACGGCATAGAGGACACAGTTTTGATCAGATCTTGACTAAACTTCATACAATTATTTCTTATGGCAAAAGAAAGAATCATATCGATTTTAAGGTCATGGGTCAAAGGTCAAGGTCACAGAAAAGAAATGACTAAAATCCTTATATACAGCCTTGAGGTTGGAGTATTGATCTGATCTTGACCAAACTTCATACACTTATTCCGATTGGCAAAAGGAAGAAACCTATTGATTTTTAAGGTCATAGGTCATAGGTCAAGGTCACAGATTGGAAATAGTTAAAATTTTTGTATACAGCCTTAGTGAGTACATTGATTTACATGCTGTGCCAGGGGATGCTACGCTTTGCGTTGCCTAGGTTTTATTTCATTTTAATTTGGTTTTATAAATAGATATACATGAACATGGTCATATTATTTTTTAAATTGATTCTGATGTACATGTAAATGAAAGATCAATCTGGTTAAAACCATATCTATACATGCTATCGATTTTGTTATGTCGCGACATAACAAAATTGGGAGCATGTAGAGATCTGTTTTTTACCAGATTGATCTTTCATTTACATGTACATCAGAATCAATTTAAAAAATAATATGACGTCGCGACATAACAAAATTGGGAGCATGTAGAGATCTTGTTTTAATCATATTGATAAACGATAAAGGATCACCAAATACATGGTTTCATGATTTGTCTTTTTTATTTCAGACTGAATATGATAATTATATATCCCATCTCCTGGATGCACAGACCTCCCAGAACAGTCGTCTCCTCCGAGACCAGGTGGAGCAGATGGCAGCACGTGGAACCTCACGACCAAATGAACTGCAAGATGCAAAGGACAAGGTTCAAAGACTCGAGGAGAGAGCAACACAAGCTCTAACAACCAATGACAAGTAATACATTTTATGACATCACCTCAAAAAGAAGATATTTTACGTATGAAAAAAAATATAATTAAGACAACTTTTTAACATAAATCTTTTCACAATAATTAGGTTTTTCTCATTTGTTTCATCTGTTTTATCTGCCTTCTGAATACTCTTATTCTTCTTTTGCATTTTTTTAGAGGGGGGGGGGGGGAGTGATTTAATATCAATTCTCTGTAAGGACTAAAATATCTTGGAAATAGCATGTCATGGATTTTCATGATTTTCTCTTTAAATGGTATGTATAATGCCCTGAATACAAAAATAATAATTTTTTGAAAATAAATATTCTGGTTGCCATGGAAACGAGTTCTGTCTATTTATAGCACTAAAAAATTGTCAAATAAGTCATCTTTGGTTATTATGTTGCCATGGAAACCATTGTCAGAGTTAACTGGTATTAACAACTTATAATCTTTAAAACCTCTATTTTTAGAAAAAATAACAAATTTTTGACATTTCTTTCAATTAGCCGGATCCTATCAAATCAAAATCAGTCAAAAATTGCCATAAAATAAGGTCAAAATCAAGGCCTAATTTTGTCCATTTTTTACCATTTTTAAGCAAAAATAACACAAAATGTCAGGCTGAAAACACCATCACTGTTGTCAGAACAAAATAGATTTCATGTGACAAATATAATCACTGAAAAAAATAAGTGGGACCTTGTTTTGTTTTCCTACATTTTGAGGTCAAAAATGGTTGCCATAGCAACTTTTCATTTGACACATGATGACTATATCTTTTCAAATTGATTTTTAGCATGGTTTAAATAACTTATATTGCTTAAGCTTTATATAAGGACAACAGAAGAAATTATTCTTTATTTGAGCACTTCCAAAATTTGTCAAGGTCATTGACTCTAAGTTAAAGGTCAATTCAAAATATAGGTTCCAATTTCAATAAAATTTCGTTTTTGTTGTTATTTATTGTTACTAAATTTAGGCTTGACTGCCATATATTTGTATCCAAAATACTTCTTTCTAAAATTAGGACCGATAGATGGAAAAACATTACAATTTTTAGTTCAGAACATTTCTCCTAAGAAAATAAGCCCCAGACAAAAATCATGATAATCTCACATTTTTTTATATGTATGTATGAAATACTAGCTAAAAATCAAGGATGTCATTGATTTTGAAATTTTTTGCAACTTTGGTCAATAAATAGGGGATATATCCAAAATCACTATGTATGTGTTTGTTTTACTCAATACCACATGATTTTTGAATAACTGCCTCTCATATTTTTGAAAGATCACAGAATTTTGCCAAATTTTGTGAATTACATTCAAGATGACCTTGACATTGGGTCCTGTGACCTTGAAAAAATTTAAGGTGATTTAAATCAATAATGCTCTTTTATATGCACTGATAAAAAATGCTTAAAAATATATAACGGACAGCTGAAAATTTACCAGTAAATTACTCTATGTGTAATAACACTGACCAGAATGTCACCATGGTAACCATTTTTTTATACTCTTTTGAATAAAATTGTGAAGAGTTCCCACTCAAATTTTAACATTTTCTTAAAGATCGAGGATTAATCTTTTAAAGATAATTGGCAGTAGAAATCAAGTTAGCCCTTAAATTTGAGCGAAATCATGATAAAATAAGAGCTTTTTCGGTCTTAAAAAGGGCCTCTTCAAAACAGGTTTTTGCCTACATTTTGAGCATATTGACAAAGAGAATAGCGGGCAGAAACATACTTCTTGTGTAATATTTATACTATTAAAGATATAAAGAGAAAAATTAAGGAAATTTCAGTTGACTACAATAGCTGTTACCATGGAAACGAGCCTTGTGAAAATGCCATGTTACAAGTATTCTACCGATGCGTAAAATTTCAAACATGGTTTCCATGGCAACGAAAACTTAATTTGTAAAAAGAAAATTTATTTTTGTCTCAGAACATCATATACACCTTCCACACCAAAAATCTCCAAAATTGGAGACATGCTGTTTCCACGTGCTATTGAAATTTTTTTGGTCCTGACAGAGAACTGCTATTAAGATTTGATTTCTACGCCTTGTGCATTAAACTTCATTGTTCTTTTGTAAATCTCTCAGGTTGAGGAAATCAGTAACAGAGGAGGCAGAATGGTTAGCAAATGCTCCAGATCCAGGTAATTTAACTTATAGCTTGCTTGAAATCCGTCAATAATCAAATGATTGCAAATTGATTTTTAGCGAGCTGTTACAAATGACCAGGGAGCTAATGTCATAGCCTGATGGATTTCTCATGATGAGACCTTTTATTTGGGACCTTGACTTTTGACCTAGTGACATTGACCTTGGATTTTGACCTACTTTTAAGAAATATTTAACCTAGGCTTTATCTCATGAACTATAAGGGGTTAGGCCTCAATAATTCACATGTGGATACCTCATGACTAAGACCTTTCATTGAGGACCTTAACTTTTGACCTAGTGACCTTGACCTTTGTATATTACCTACTTAAAAATAGACTTTAACCTGGGCTATATGTCATGAACTACATGTATGATGGTAAGGGCTTTGATTTACGTCATGACAAGACCTTTCATTTGAGATCTTGAATTTTGACCTTAAGTGATCGATCTAATTACCTTGACCTTGGATTCTGACATACCTTAAAAAGAACTTTAACCTGGGCTATATCTCATGAACTGTAAGGGGTAGGGTTTGATATTTCACATGTGGATACCTCATGACCAACCCTTTCATTTGGAACATTGACTTTTGACCTAGTGACCTTGGAGTTTGATATCCTTTAAAAAGAACTTTAGCCTTGACTATTTCGTATGAACCATAGGAGAAAGGTCTTCGATATTTCACATGGGGATTCTTTATGACCTGACCTTTGAATTTTGACCTAGAGACCTTTACTTTGAAGTTCGACCTACTTTTACAAATTTTCAATCTTTACTATATCTCATTTATTAGAGGGGGAAGAGATTTATGCACCGTGCTTTCATTTAGGACCTGGACTTTTGGCCTAGTGACCTTTACATTTAATCTAATTTCAAAAATCTTTAACCTTGGCTACATTGTTTGAACTATGAGGGGTAGGACTTTGATATTTCACATGTGGATTCCTCATTTAATACATGTACCATACCTTTCATTTGGGAAATTTTACTTCAAAACCTTCATGGCGAGCAATGTAGTCCTCTGACAAGTCTTTTTAATATTTTGACCGATTTATTTGCTTATCTAGGGGAGAGAATAAATTTCATGATGATTTTCTATTGTCAAATATAGATTGAAATATATGTTCAAGTGAGATTGTGAAGTTGTAGGTGAATTTGCAGGCAGACATCGTATATTTGATCCAGAGGAAATTTTTAACAGAATTTTCAAACTTGGCTCAGGTGAATTTGGAGAGGGTCCTCATTGTGAAATTTGCACAAGTAGACATAGATATATGCAAGAATTCTATTAAATTCCCATACAATCACTGTACGCCATAGAAACTGTAACAAACTCACTCTGTTATTTCACCTCCAGTTAAAATCAAATATAAAAATATAATTTAAATAGAAAATCACAATGCACAATAACTCCAGAAACATTAGTCTAGGTATGTCCACTTTGCATTGGATAGGTACATTCAGTAGTTGCCTAGCAACTGAAATTTACTCTAAATGAAAATTTTCATCGCGGTAAAGTTTTAACAAATGATGTGATCATATTATTGAAAGAAAAATTCTTTGCATAATATTTGCAGTTTTCTGTCTTAATTTTGAAAAAAAAACCCAGCTTTGAATCATTTACAATGTCATGCATTTTATTTTTAATGAGGTCTTGCTATATTGTATAAAGCAATGAAAAAAAAGAACAAACAGATGTTGATCATTATTCATAAGGTGTGTCATGATTTTTGTCATTTAACAATGTATTACCGTAAAGTACAATCAACCTGTGTCTTTTTATATGTCCTTTGTATATCATATGCAAAGCAAGGGTTGACTTATTTTTCACTTCTGTCATATAATGATTCTAAACTTTTGATATTTATATCATATCACAGAACCCAAAGCCATCCAGGTGGCCACGTACCATGAGGAATCAGCGACAGAATTAGCAGATGAGATAGAACATGTCAAGGCACTTATACTGGAGAAATTAGATGACCTTAATGCACTAAGGACCAAACTTAGAGAGGAACACGTACCACTCACTGTGTGCACTCATTTGGAACAGTGTATCAAGGAGACCGAGGTAAGAGGACTGATTACACAAAAATATGTCCATTACACAACTTTATCTTACTTATTTGTCAACATTGGTGATAATGGAAATTCTTCACACCTATACTTACGAGTTTTGTCAATATACATTTTCACTTTTAAGGTGGAAGTTCAGAAGTTACTGAAGCAGAACGAATACCTGGAGCGTAGCATAGCGGAGATGGAGGCGGATCTTAAGGAAGCTGTGCAAGATGCAGATACCAGTGAAAGAGATGCCAGGTCAGATTTCTTATACATCTGAATGATTCAAATAAAATTTGAAAACTGTACTGCTAACAATTGATAGAGACATGGAATTGACAAGTATTTTTCATGGAACCTTCACAGGGCCATGTAACTCACCATTAGAACATCATGAATTCAACCTTAGGTCAATAAGTCATTGACATGGTGACAATGGTGCAATTATGCTATGGCAATAGTGCAATTATGCGATGGCAATAGTGCAATTATGCGATGGCAATAGTGCAGTAAGTTATTGCGATCCAATAATGTGATGAGGGTGATGCAAAACTGCTATTTGCACTTTCACCATCACTATCGCTCAATTACCAACTCACAATCAAGTCATCTCACTGTCTAGCTATCATCATATCACCACCATACTCTACCATCAATGCACCATTGCAGTTTTCACTAGGCAGCTGATAATGCTTCATGAAGGCCCGATGATGTGATATTGCAATGGCCATGTTACAATACGCAAGATCGCAAATACAGTATATGCAGCGTGTCCGTTCTGATTTTTATTTAGTCTTCTTACCTAAACCATTGTTCAAAACTTGGGCAACTTTTCTGCCCAAGTAAATTGATGACGTCACAACAATGGAGAAAAATCGAAAAGTGCTTGAAAACATTCGTATAGTCTTGGTTAGAAGTATTCGTGATCTTCCGTATTGCGCAGTGGTTGAAAGCATAAGTGAGATTGAGTGATTATGATGGTATGATAGCAAGAATGTAATGGTGTGGTTGCTCTATCATGCCATAGTCATCACAACATTACCATTGCACCACTGCTATCATACCATCACACTATTTCATCATCACACTGTTTCATCATCACTCTATTGTCTTCACACTATTGCCTCATCAGAATATTGACCTTAGGGTAGAGGGTATTACGGTGCAATAATGAACTGCATGGCCCAGGTTTCCATAATTTTTACAATTATACATGTTGTGAAGATAATTTTAACCTTTCATCACATCCTTAGAAAGCTATTGAAAAAGGATAATTTATAACTTATCTACCTTTCAGAGTTTGTAAGTAGGTGCTTTTAAGATAAACTTGACATATTTATTTTGATTTTCTATTCTTTGTTGCTACTATATCGATGTATCGTGATAATTTGAAAAAGAAACATTTTATAAGGAGGAGATTAACATATAGAGTCAATTTCCTAACAACAGTTTAAGTATTATATTCTTTGATTTCTCTTCATAGGCGTATTTGGAGGAAGGTAAATTCACGCAAAGGTTTACCGCACATGAATTTGGAGAATGGAGTAGGAGATAGCGACGAAGAAGATGATGATGAAAGTAAATGGAATTGGTATATATCTTAGCCATAATTCACTAGGATTGACTGTGGGTAGGATAGCCCTACATGATACTTTCATTATTAAGATTATGTCACATAGGATAGTATACACTGTGCCTTAAAGATGCTTTTGTTCGTCAAGTATTGAATCAATTTCTTATGTATCCAGTATTACAGCTAGAACATATGGGTTTTGATATTGTGTGTTGTGGTACAAATGTATATGCATGAGTGAGAGGGACTTCACAGATAGTGCTCGAAACATGATGAGAAATTAAATTCTGAACTTTACTGTCAGATACAAGTTTAATTGTATCATTGTTGAATTGCTTTTTGAGAAAATGAAAGCTAAGAAATGACAAATTTCTCATTACTCTTTTGTTTTATGTTGTTGATGATGTTTATGATATTTAAAATCAAGATTGTTTGTTATGTTTAAGTATGTGTATATTGAAAACTGAGTAAATGATATTGAACAAAAGCCAACATTCTTCAGTTGAATTTTCATTCTAAATTCTAATTTTAGAAAGCAATTTCCACAAAATAATCACAAAGCTCATCTTCTCTGTAATCTTTGGACATCATTACCTTCACCACCATTTGCTGATGTAAAGGCTGGTCTTGACATAAGAATAACAACAGGGGATTAGCATTGGAAGTTTATATCCAATTCATACTTATTCAGCTTTAAAATCTTTCAACTTGAATTTTTATGCCCCCAGTATCACAGATTCGGGGGCATATTGTTTTTGGCCTGTCAATCTGTCTGTCTGTCCGTCTGTCTATCCGTCCGTCCGTCCGTCCGTCCGTCTATCTGTCTGTCTGTTAGTCTGGTTGCCTGTTTGTTCGAAAAAACTTTAACATTGGACATAACTTTTGAATGGAAGGTGATAGAGCTTTCATATTTCACATATGTATTCGTTGTGACAAGACCAAAATTTTTGACACCTTGACCTTTGACCTACTTTTCAAAAACTTTTACATTGGGCATTACTTTTGAATGGTAAGTGATAGGGCTTTCATATTTCACATGTGACAAGACCTTTCCATTGATACCAAAACTTTTGACCTATTGACCTTGACCTTTGACCTACTTTTCAAAAACTTTAACATTGGGCATAACTTTTGAATAGAAGGTGATAGGGCTTTCATATTTCACATGTGTGTTCCCTGTGACAAGACTTTTCCATTGATACCAATAACATTGGGCATAACTTTTGAATGGAAGGTGATAGGGCTTTCATATTTCACATGTGTATTCCTTGTGACAAGACTTTTCCATTGATACCAAAATATTTGACCTCGTGACCTTGACCTTTGACCTACTTTTCAAAAACTTTAAGGTTGTGCATAACTTTTGAATGGTAAGTGATAGGGCTTTCATATTTCACATATATATTCCTTGTGACAAGACCTTTCTATTGATACCAAAATTTTTGACCTCGTAACCTTTACTTTTGACCTACTTTTCAAAAACTTTAATATTGGGAATAACTTTTGAATGGTAAGTGATAGGGCTTTCATATTTCACATGTGTATTTCTTGTGACAACACCTTTCCATTAATACCAAAATTTTTTATCTTGACCTTTCACATACTTAACAGAAAATAAAGTTTATACAAACAAAGATGCCAACTGGGTCATTCGTGTTTTACAAACATAGGCTTTATTTGTGCTCAAATTAGCTTTCTTACGTGTTATGAAGAAAACCATGCTTCAACTGTTAGAAATACATGTATTGCACTGTGAGTGAGCTTCATATTGAGAAGGACCGCAATATCCAGATACTTCCAGTATCCTATGATCTTAACCTCTGACCTTGAAAGTCATACCAATTTTTCTTCTCTTGGTGTTTTGGCAATTTTACAATTCAAGTGTAAGGAATGTTTAGTCAGTCCTTTCAATATAAGGTTTTCCAAGCCAATTTAGCTGATACATTGACCTTAGATCTCAGACCTTGACTATCTCTTTCTTTTATATGCCTTGGTGATGCTATGCACCAAGTTTGAACACCCTATAGTCTATGATGAAAGGTTCAACTAATGCAATATGCTTTGACCTTGATATTTGACCCATGACCTTGACAATCTGTAGCCTTCTATACATTCGTTGTCATGATGATCCTCAAAGAGTCTGGTTTATCTTTCCATCAAGGTTTACAAAAGTGCATTGAACCCTGACCTTAAAAATCAAAATGGTTCTTCCCAAAGAAGGTTGTTCTTTCGCGCAAGTTCCTTAAGCCAAAGGGTTAAATTCTGTTTCCTGCTTCCAAGGGTATTGGCATCAACAGAAAGACACATTATCACATTACTGAACGTAATATTATGGGCGAATTATACATAATGGTGTTGTCCAAGTCAGGAGGTCAAACATGACCATTGTGTTATAAAGCTTCCAGTTATATTATATAATAAGTATCGAAATCATGAATTTTCAAAATTTTACTTCCTTGTTTTGAAATTTTTCTTCTTTTTTTTTTTTTAGAGAAAGCATTATAGATATGACATCTCAATTATATGATTAAGCTTGAAATATGCGGCACTGAAATATTAGAGAAAAAACAACAAACAAAAGTTTCTTTTCATTACATTTTAATCAAGTAACAATCTTATAACTACGCATTTACAAGTGATCTGTTTCTAACATTTCACTTGGGTTGAAGAAAAATAATGTCACAAAACATAAACAGAAGGTAATATGGAATTCAACCATCAATCACATCTACTTCAACAAAAACAAAAGATTATGAATACATGCCTAGAAAAACTGGTTACATGGGAATTTCTTCATATGACAAGTATCCCTTGCAACCAAATTGCCCAAAGTACAGAAATAGAAAACAAGGGTACCCCCATTGTTAAATTATGTGCCCATCACTTGTTTCTCTTATATTGCTGCTATCAAATACTGCAACAGAAATTCCAGTGAAAAATATGGTCTGGGCAAGATTTAATTGACGTGCATTGAGACCTTTACATGGGGTCCTGTGCAAAAACTCTGGGAAATCTTAATTATTGAAATTAAAGTAATAGTAAAAAGTTATGACTTATCAATCGCATGTACTGTATCCTTGACCTTTTGTCTTTGAGCTTTGTTAAAGGTCATTGCATATCCTTGGATCCTACGCAAAACTTCTGTGAAATACTATTGAAATCCATGCAGAGGGGAAGAAGTTATGGCCCAAGCAAGGTTTAAACCATCAGATGGATCATGACCTTGAACTTTGATCTTGGTTTTGGTTTTAACCCTTGTGTTCTAGGTTACACTTCTGCGAAATATTTTTGAGATATATGTAGAAAGATGAACTTATGGCGTTTATTTTGTTTTACCCATTAAACTTTATTTGACCTCTGACATATGAACTTGATTCAAGGTCATTACTCATCCATGAGATTCTGTTAACTATAATTCGAACCTATGTGGAGGGAATAAATATTTGACAGGGCAAGGTTTTTCCCACCAAAAGCATAGGGACTTTGACCTTGGTTCAAGGCAACGGCAAATTTTTGGGCCGTAATCAATAATTCTGTGAAATATCATTGAAATCCATGCAGAATGGAAATCATATGTCACAGACAAGGTTTTGCCCATCGCGTGCATTTTGACTTTGACTTTGGTTACTAAGCAACAATTAAATATACCACTATACCACAAGGACACCAGACGCCGGACGCCCGACCAGTAGGATTTTTCCAACTTGTATTTGTATCGAGACATTTTGATTGGACTAAATTACACATCAAACACATTACATGTTCTATAACGAACAAATGTTTCTCCATAATTAAGTCCACGCCTGCATGGACCAAATAATTGAAAATTCAAAATGCAAAAGCTTGCGCTTCATTTGACATATTTCCTATCATTATCATAAGCCTTTTAAAATATTTTAGTACAGAGACCTGGCTCCTTTTTATGGAAGTAATAACCAGTTCCGTCGTTTACTCCATCCAGTAAAATCTGAGCTTACATTTGTCAGTCGTTGGACAACACATACTCCATTCCCTTAATACGTTCTATATCGCCTCTCCATCGAGGGAGATGAAGCATAGTCAAGAATCTCGAACTTTTTAGGTTGTTCAGAGTACTGTCTTTGATATGTTGCCGGGTTTTCCCGACGATACTGTCTCGGCTGCTCCGAATATTGCCGACGGTACTGTGCTGCGCGCCCAACCTGGCTGATCCCATCCATTCTGAAGGAAGCCTTGATAAACAAATGATTCGTATATTAAATCAAATATTTAAGAATCAATTTCTCTTTTAATAAAATGATGCACAACCACATGGATATTTCTTCTGAGATTGCAATCCTTCTCATTTGAAAACATGTCATGGAACCAGGATGATAAATCGTAAATGTTTTTCATGCTAAACAAGTCTTATTCAACCTTCAATGCATTGCCGAATTGTTTCTTATTCTAGAAACGTTTTTCACTTCATACAATTAATTATAAGGTCTAATCAACCTGATTCTAAACCAGAATGCATTGAAAAATTGTTCCTTATTCTTATACTTGCTTTCCAATACGGTTTTCCGATTTCTAAATCACAGTGGGTAATCTTGCAACGCAGAACAATTGGTTTTTTTCTATATTTTGTGCAAAATAAATAATTTTTACCAAAAAGGGAATGCGATACAGTGTAATAATAAGATGGATATTGGCTTTTTATAACGCACAAACACGATCGCTTTCATCTATACAAATCACGCCTATCGTTTTTCAGCTTTATAAAAAGATATAATTTCTCTTATTTTGGATAAAACTCATAGCTAAGGCATCCTTATACTGCATCACACTCCCCTTTTGTGATAAATAATTAGGGGTTACCATGCGTGTGTTTTACAAAAACTGACAGGGTATCGGCGAATCCCCTGTCAGAAATTGAGTTTTACCGCAAGGCGTCAGCCGAGCGGTAAAACGGATATTTCTGACAGGGGATTCGCCGATACCCTGTCAGTTTTTGTAAAACATCAGTATGGTAACCCTATTCTAATGCTTTGGTCAGTAAGAAGCTAGAAAACGTCTGCTGTAAACGACGTCGCCATAGCAACGCATGACGTCATAGCAAAAACTGCAGTGAAACGTGAATCCCCTTGCAGTTTTTTAATCGTTCGACCAATCAGAATGTGCGTTACAAACGGAGTGCATTAGAATCTGTATTACACGAAATTAAACCGAATGTTTTGCGTTGCGAGATTTTTCACCGTGTAGATTTACGGTAGCATCATATCGACAGTATTTAGGGGTTACCATGCGTGTGTTTTACAAAAACTGACAGGGTATCAGCGAATCCCCTGTCAGAAATTGAGTTTTACCGCGAGGCGTCAGCCGAGTGGTAAAACGGATATTTCTGACAGGGGATTCGCCGATACCCTGTCAGTTTTTGTAAAACATCAGTATGGTAACCCTATTCTAATGCTTTGGTCAGTTAAGAGCTAGAAAACGTCTGCTTTTAACGACGTCGCCATAGGAACGCATGACGTCATAGCAAAAACTGCAGTGAAACGTGAATCCCCTTGCAGTTTTTTTATCGTTCAACCAATCAGAATGCGCGTTACAGACGGAGTGCATTAGAATACTTGATTTCACGCCGTCAGGACATTTTTGGAAATTCTATTTTCCAAGTTCAAAGAGGGTTCATACTAGTTATCCGACAGCATGTTTTTGTTTAAAAATCTGTTTATTTGAAACTGTTAAAGTTGGGTGTGTTTCGATAGCACCATCTACAATGAATCCCCTTTTCACGAACAACTAGCACGTGTGGTCAGTGGTCTTCTTCCATTTTATGTGTTGTCCTTCTTGATTCTAATGTATTTTACTTTTGTATTTATGCAAATTATTTGCTAATACGTATCTTGTGTGGAGTATTTGTTAACATCTGTTATTCTGTTGCTTGATTTTCTGTTTCGTGTCGCCATCTACAATGAATTCCGTTTTCAACCCGACAATTAAGTCAAGGTCTCCGCCCTTCATGATTCAATGGTCCTTTGTCTTGGTCGTTCCGATATTATGATCTCGTTGTCTCAGTCTAATTGTCAAAGTGATACTTTTACACGCTGTACCACCTTTTCTCGTCTCATATGTGTGCGTTCCGCTCTGATCACTGCAACGTTATCTTGTCGGGGATCTTCTCTTATTTTTTATATTTCCGGTGCATCCATTTCGGATAGGAGATGCCCACAAAAATTTGGCCAATGAGATCGATTATTCGTCAAATTATCATAAAACAAATACTATGTCTGATTCGTACCATGGCGATTTTTAAAATAAAATTCCGACATTTCATCTAAAAAAAAGTCTATTGTTATTCTTCAATTAAAGTCAGACGAACGATGGTACATACCTCTGACAGAGAATCTGTCTCCGAAGCTTCGTATGCAGACGATGGTGCAGCCGCCAGAGGGCGTACTGTAGAAGACTGTGAAACAGTGGACAGGCGAGAACTAATGGATAAAGTACGGCGCCGGAAGGGCCTGCGTGGCTCACCATCATCGTCAATCTCATCATCCTGAAAAAAAGGTAAAAATTAAATTGCGGGTATAATGATTAATGAATTGATTTTCTGCACGTACGTCGCTCAGGTGATTTTTCTCCACAATCACCTAAAAAGGATGCTCATTAAGTAACCATCAAAGGTAGCCTAAAAATGATATCTACTTCGGTCTATTGTTTCAGCATCTTTGAAAACCGGAAGTGCTTCATTTAGACGAGTAATTAAAATAAAACTTAAAACGACATTCTTGATAAGCATGACAAATAATGATTTTTTTAGAATTCATTACTTCAGTATTCAGGAAATGGACATGATTTTTTTAAACTATAGGTTTTATTTAATTGATTACTTCTTTTGGTAACCAAGTCAGTCTGAAGTTGAAATAAACAAGGAAGTCTATGTTGCCGTGGATTCCAAGAAACCTGAAAATTGTTTTGAAATATCTTGCGTTTTCTGAGGCAATTAAGCCTGGCAATAATTATGTTGTATATGATCAATCGAGATGTTTCCTTTGATATCAATCATCATCTCTTGAGATTGTTGACATACGGTATTTGACATTACGATGACCAAGAAACATTATGCGTCTAGATTTTCCCCATGACAAAACAGTGATCTATCAAAAGAAACATTCAAGCGCGGATCCAGAGGGGGGGTCGGGGGGGTCCGGACCCCCCCCCCCCTGGAATTTTCGAAACATTGCTAAATTTTTGTTATTAATATACATATTTCATAAGATTAAGTCCCAATTCCCCTATTGTTGTCATAATATTTGAAAAATATATCATGAATTTGTATTAGAAATCTTTCATTTTGATAATATTTTGCCGTCAGCATTTCAAAATTTTTCTCTGGCGAGCGGAAGCGAGCCAGAATTAATTACATACATGTACGTTATTTTTAAATGATCTTTCTGCGATTTCCTATACATTACACCTAGGCCAATAAACTAGGGCACTAAGGAAACGAAAAGAAACTGAAAAGACACAAATAGTGGATTTTATTCCAATTCTTGGAAAAAAATTTCGCTCGCTCGCTATCGCTCGCCATTTGTTGTATTTATACATATTAGAACTGACAATCAATTTAATGAATTACTATATACATGTATATGATGTGAAAATTCAAAATTTTAAGCTGTTTGCTCGCCATTGCTCTCCAGTTACCTGTTTTATTAATAATTAGAGACAGAACTGACAGTCATTTATCAGTATCTTTATTTTCTTGCGTTTGCGGTTTTTTTTTTTTTTTTTTTTTTTTTTGCTCTTCAAAAAATTCGGACTTTAGGACCCCCCCCCCCCCCCCCCCCCCCCCCCCCCCCTGAAAAAAATATCTGGATCCGCCCATGACATTTATACCAAATTTCAATGCAAATACAGAATAGGTCGTCAGAACAATTTTCTACGCTACCAACTTATTTGCACAACAATTTCTGTCGCTGGCAATACAATAACGGTCTTGCTAACTCCGTTGAGGTATAAAACAAAAAAATAGACGGCAATGTTGTGTAAATTCCAGATGGTTCGGTATATAGAGTTACCCTGATTATTGATCTGTGCAGTTCTGATTAATCAAGCGACAGCCTGACAGATAAGTCGACATTTAATGCGATTATTAAATAAAGAATCCATCCTTAATTATCAACATCTGCTGATGCGATTTCTAATTTAGCAAATAGCGAGGAGAACCAGGAATAAGTAAATAAATATAGCGTTCCCTCAGTACGTTAGCGCGTTCATCAGTATTGCACATACAAGTATTTGCACGCAAATATACATGTACGTCTTTTTTTTTTTTTTTTTTTTTCTTTTTTTTTTTTAATTTTCTTTTTTTTTTTTTTTTTTTTTTTTTCTTTTTTTAATTTTCTTTTTTTTCTTCTTTTTTTTTTTTTCCTTTTCTAGAAATTAAATTGTTATGCTTTTCCAAACAATGTCAGTATTTTTAATGCATAATGAGCCGTTCAACTGTGCTCAATACGCATATATATACGTTAGGCGATTATCTATTGTTATTGATATGAATTTCCAATACAATACATTGTATTTATATTCAGATAATTACAAACTATATACATTACAAAAGTGTATTAAAAATTGCGCTAAATGTAAATATATTAGATCCAATTAGCCGCAAATGTAAAAATAAACTGAAATCACGATTGCCTCCCAATTTTCGATGTTATCACAAATGATCCAGTGTCGTATAACGCCACTTCTCTAGTATTACGAATTTAATCTCGTTAACACAAAATTTAATCTATTGGATGAGAGAGACTAAACACAGACAAATCAATTAATCGACTTTACTGTTTGATAAAAAGCCATTAACAAGACAAGACATATGTGAGATGAAACATTTAGTTGAATGTTATGATTACATATGGTGATACACACCCACTCGGAAAGAAAAGGAAATCACTTTTCGTTTGATGAGATTGTTCGTTTCAACGAGACAACTCGAACACTTTGGCAAATTGGCAGTTGTATTACCAATGCAATAAACAAAGCAGTAAAAATTCGTTTACGTCACCAAAGTGCATAATCCACCTCAATTTTGCTTTGTAATCATCTATATAGCCAAATTATGTATCAAACGCCATACCCCGATCAAGAAAACCCAGGGACAAGGGCAAGCCCTTCAAAAATAGGTCAAGAATGACCAAACTTAAGCTTGCAATGTAACTTTTCAAGAGAGAGCTACGTGTCATTTTAAAAGTAGGAAAAACTGACAGAAACACATGTAATATTATTCGGCGTTACCATGACAATATCATCAATAGTGTGTTTATAGTCTTTTTCCTCATTTCCAGAAAATGGTTCTTATAAGTATGCAGATCAATGGTGAATATTCTCCGTAATTAGGACTAAAGATCCTTCCATTGAAGATTCATTATTCTAAACATGTTTGTCCGGTTCACCTAACTTGTATAACTGTCGTCCATAGATTTAGTTAGTTGTAAGCAAAATCTATATCTGCTATCTATATCTGGAAAGCTAATGTTCCTAAATTCCAATGTACATAAATACATGTATATGTACTTACAAGGTCGTCATCAGAGGAGAGGATAACTGCGCTTTCCGCTTCCGCTGCTTTGCGCTGGCGCATCTCCACCAATAATTCCCGGAACTGTTCTTTGAGCATGTCTATTTTCCTCATGATCTTGGTTTCCTTGCCATGCTTCTCTAAGTCTAGTTGTACCTTCATATCATGGATTTCCTGCTGTATCAGGCACATACGTCTCTGAATCTATATTCACAAAAAAATCGAAGGAAACTAATATATTGAAGGAATAATGAGGAGAACATCACTTAATGAAGCTGATGTGATCACATGATACAATTAACTTATTTAATTTCTTACCAGAAGCCTGCTCTCTGATTGTAAAGTTGGACACTTCGTTTTTCATTTTTTATGTATCATACATCTGAAATGTCCGCATTGGCTTCCTCCCTGATTAACCATAAATGTTATACATTCTCTTTTACTACACAGGGGAACTTGCCACATATGAATCTCATATGATTCACATATTAAAATCATATGAAAATGTTTAGATGTATTCATGAAAAAGGGCCTCATATGTGATGTTTCATATGAGAATCATACTATCATATGTATCTCTTATGTGGAACTATTTCCATATGATTCTCATATATCTTCATATGATCCATCATATGAAAATTCCTTCATATGAGAATCATATGTGGCAAGTTTCCCCTATGTAGTATCAATAGCTTATTTTTCCATTTAACTTTTTTTACTTTACTGCATGGTCTATTTCCAAACATTAAGAGTTGAGCTCCAACAATACTCCATTGCAACACCTACATAATTACAAGAAAACATCTAAACGTGTTAACACAAAATTAGGGCAAACACAGAGTAATCTCGACGGGGAATGTAGTTTTTATAGTAATTTTCGGATAAGTAATACTATATATTAAGGTAGATCGAACCTCTGGTCCCAAAATCCGGGAAAAATTATGCATGGATACCCCCTATGTTCTTTTCATATTATTCCTCTTTGGGTAAAGCCAATAAAGGTTTCAAATATATTTTTGGATAAAAAATGTTTCTACAATGTCAAAAAATGTGAATTTGTTTTTGTTTTTTGGTGTTTTTTCCATACCTGGTGTAATGTTAATGTTGGGATCATTCGAATTTATAGACGATAAAGATATCCCTACAATTTAGGGTCTTTGAAAAGTTTTCAGATTCCAAAAAAAGCTATTATAGGGAGAATATAAGCTCTTACGACCAGAGTTTACGAGCTACCTTAATATCTTGCAAAAAAGAATAAATAATTTATTTAACAAAATACAATTTCTGAATCGTAGCTTACCTAAATCTTTCTTCACAGAATATATATACAATGTATTTCAAGATTTTAATGGCCTTCAAATGTTTTCTCGTATCCTTAATTTAATCTAAAAAAGTAAGCCTCTGTCTGAAATGA
The DNA here is from genome assembly GCA_033119305.1 of Pinctada imbricata. Taxonomy (NCBI): domain Eukaryota; kingdom Metazoa; phylum Mollusca; class Bivalvia; order Pterioida; family Pteriidae; genus Pinctada; species Pinctada imbricata. Next base: position 48,379,118 of record VSWD01000007.1, on the reverse strand, counting down.
GTCTTTCTGCCTATAGATTCCAGATTGTGTTTTGTTTGTACAAGTTTTGCCATTTATTGGTAGACGTTTTTGCTATTTATTGCACGACGTTTTGCAATTTCAAGGAACATTGTGCTTACAAATTTCACTTAGCGTCTAGAAATAGTTTTATTTCCAAGTTATGACGTCATTGCTGTTAAACCTGTAACTATTTTTACCTGTTCTATTGTTTGCTCGGCTCTAATTTCGCAATCTACCTCCACCGGCTCCGCCTTTTTTGATATGATTTCATTCGGAATTCTTCTGTTGGCGAGAAGCTCACACAGGCTGGACATCTGGTAAATATAAAACATATAAAATAAAAACAATCAACTTAAAGGAAAAGCTTTAAAAGCATCAATAATGAACGCTTTGACTGCAGCTGTAAATCTACTAGATCGCCAAATATCCAACATCACACTTAAGGCTGCACTATAACGTCATTATCCATCATCGTCATTATATTAGACTTCAGTTGTGTCTTCCGAGATGGAGGTGGCCGGACGTGGTGTTTCTGCCGGTGCTGTGTGCGGGCACAGAGCCTCTGCATTGTCAAGCCTCTGTGCGTGCGGGCGGAGGATGCTGGCTCTTCCTGGGCACCTAGTCTCGCTCCTATATTGGGAGTTCGCTTCTTTCCATATGGTGGAGGTTTTTTTTTGTTTACTTTGTTTCCTGTTTTGTCCTTTGTTTTGTTTTGTGTGCCTTCGGTTTGTGATTTCCTGAATTGTCGGTTTCGTGCTGTGTATTGGGATGTGCTCATTGTCCATATTTGTCATCCAATGTTTCGACAAACAATGCTTGGTATCGCAATGTAATACAAATAAGACTACAAATAGGCACCTTATAAAAAAATATGGTGATCCTCGATTAAGGAGGTGATCTCCAACAAATAGAGAATAACTGTCTTATTTGTGTTTTGTTACGGGTATGCAGTATGCAACACACATCAAGTGCATTTATCGTACATGTAATGCGCGTTAGCGATAAATGTACTTGCTGTGTGTTGCATACCCGTAAGAAAACACGAATTAAGACATTTATTCTATATATAGGCATCACAATTGTCGGTTTCATTTTTTATATACCGAAATTTTCCAAGTAAAGAGATAATTTAAAATTTAGGTCACTGTGGGTTCAGTTTGCAGGTTAGAACAGCTGTTGCAGCATACTTCTGAAGAGCTTATGTATTTTGACGTCTTGAACATTTACATTCCGGAATGTAACGCGTTCCTTTCAATAGTTTCATCTCAAGGAATTACATTGGTTGTGCATATTTATAGCCATTCCAACGTTATCCATTCACGCAAATATATGTAAGTTAGTGAAAAGGGCAATGAGTCAAAACTTCATATAAAGTACAATCGGCAACGACTTCAGATTCCTATTTGAAGACATCACTTTTAAGAAGTAACGGAATACTGAAAACCGAACCATGTTGATATTCTCTGAGACAATACAAGATAGAATTCAAAAGAAGATGACACAAGTTTCAGGTTATACCGGTATCCATATGTACTGAAAATAGGAGGACATCATCCTCAATTATGATCTCATGATAGAATCCACAGTTAGATGAGCGAACATTGAAGATCTCCGAAAAATCTAGCACAAACAGCAACACTGAGATCGAAAAAGCATACATAAAGACACAAATATGCTTATAATATCGATATTATGCTATCAAGACTAGTATAATCTAAGTTACTCAATAGTATGCTGGATATAATTGGATGATTCAGGATGTCTGGTCCATGCTGCAAATTTATCTATTCTTAAATGATGCTATTGAATTTGCAGAAGATTAACATTGAACAGTATTGGTGTTTTTTAAACTATGGAGATGGTTTCTTGTCATTCAGTAGAATAACAAGATAAGTAACAATTCCTATGAGACTATAATGTTAGATAATTCAAAGATATTTACTTACTTTTTTTTTGAAATATACATTGAAACTTGAAAGTAGAGTAAAAGAAATTAAAAGTATTCTTTACCTGATATATGAAGTCTTTGGTGAGCATCTCTGGATTTGGAAGTACAGACCTATCAGTGATCACAGGACATTCGTACCTCCTCTCCGTACGTTACAAATGTTATTGATATAGCGATATCCTTTTTGGGTGGCATCCAGCAGATCATGGCCTTAACCTCCCTTGATCCATATTTGAGGGATGTCTCGGGTCCAGGTACATTGGATATGATACAGCTAGATTTTCCGTGAGTACTCTTCCATAGTTTGGATGAATAACTTGTCAGGCAGCAATACTGAGGTAAGCCAAAGTGCACCCTGTGTCACAGAGAATAAGGCCATGTGACTCACATTGTCCATGATTGCCTTTACCCTCCACAGTCGAGGTATAACGCCCTCTGTGTTTGTGGGTATTGGTACTGATATGAACAAATGATTGTTACGCTCCACTCGATTTTCTTCCCACCCTCCGATGTAATGTACCGGGATAAGTGCCTTCATATCATAAGGGTGTTCTATCCCGTTTACTTGAAGATATGTCCGTAGAGAACCCGATGCTACAGAGAGAAAGACATCATTTATGGTTGATCGTGTCACTTGTTTGATCCGATTCAACTTTTCGAGGCTAAAGGGCTCGGACCACGACACAACGTAATGACCAGAACGGTGAATATGTTTTCCATGCAACATGTTAAAATCAGATCGCGTCAGAACGTATTTTAGATATATAAGAGGGCCTAGAAATATAGCTTTTAGAGTGTTCAGAAAGCGGCCTTGGTGAGAGAATTTTGGCACAGAGCAAGCCACGGAGTCCATGTCAGTCAGGGATGCATAGATGGATTGCACAAGTGTCACACCATCCGCTACAATAGGATGTACTCTGACAAAAAGGACAGTTTCTCGTTGATCTCCGAAGTTTTTAAGAATTTGGATTTCCCATAACGGACTTTGGACGGACAGGGGCTTTGAGCTATACTCCGACACATATTCTTGTAAATCCTCAAATGTCTCAACAGAGCGTGGCATGCTATACACATGGTTGTTTATCAAGAAACTATGATCGGGAATCCACGCCATCCCTGAGCAAGTTTGAGCAATTTTTCTGGTGAATTTTGGATATAATTTGATTTTCAATTTGTCCTCTGCACAAATAATTCTTGCATTGATAAGATCACGTATACGATGTAAATCTAATCCATATTCAATAAACAAAAGACCATGGTATATATTTGTATTGTTAATATCGTCGTATAATAGTCTTTCTTGTCTCGACAATAACTGGCCTAATTCGCATCCGTTTCTATAACAACAACAACATGAGAATGACTTTTTCAAAAAATAACAAAGAGGAAAAAGGAAACACATCAGGGAAACAAAGGGACAGAATATCAAAAATCCACTAAAAGCAACCACCATGGTAGAGAGAACAACTAGACAGAAGTTACCACGGTAAAACTTCAGTCTTTTGAACGGAGCACTTGGGAAGCTATGTTTAAGTCCATGTCGTCTGTACCCTTCTAAAGCTGGGAATGAATAACCATCGTCTTCTGATTGCTGACCCGCCAGTAGAACGTCGACGTCAACTCTAACATCTTGGCTGTCTCGTATTGAGTGAAAATTGTGGTCTTCGTTTGTGTGGTCCGACGAATCTTGTAGAGGAAGGGACACCTCCATATCTGTGTCTTCAGAATAGAAGTACTTCTGGTGTTTGGACAATTTCCGTAAGGAGTGCAAGTCCGAATGCGATCGTCTGTGTGATAGACGGTGTACATTGCGATCTGCAAATTCCTTGAATTCTGCAGAAGGTGAGAAGTCATGTGACAAGGGAGCATACGACTGCCGCATCTGTTTAGAGCGCCGCTTTTTATTTTGCAATAACGATAAATCAGTCGAATGACTTCTGTGTAATTTGGTTTTACTTCTTGTTTTTTCGTTATAAAGTCGAATTTCATTCCTTTGAAAATTAATGAGAGTTGAATCCATGCTTGATTCAAGTTTCTCGCTCGTTTTATCTGTCCTGTTTCCATTTTGATAACCAGCACTCTCGGTGGAATGAAGCCTTTGGAATGTTGCAGGATTATGTGAATGCTTTACCCCATACCTCCATTCTCCTTGTCCATGTTCGTTGTTTACCTGCTCGGTTCTCGATACCCGTCCCACACTAGGTAGGCGCGGATCAGCGTCTTGAAATGCTTCCCCGTGTTTTGAGTAGTATGTCACCGCTCCAAGGGTGAGATCATTTCGTAATTCAGTTGAAGTATAACTTGCTCTTCTGCGCTCCTCATATCCATTGCTGAGCTTGCTGTTGCGAGAGGGCGTCTTAGGTTTCAGGGAGGAATGACTAGATGCCCGGGAGAGCTTGCCGTTTAGTTTCTCCGATTCAGATGTATTTTTGATCCGTGACTGTTCGTGTGAGCTTCCTCTTCTCACCACTGATTTCTGCTTGTTCCCATGTTTATTTGTGGTGATCTTTTCTTCCATTTGTCGTGCTTCTACATTTTCATAATACTGCAGAATTGCCACACCAACATCTACAAATTAAATTATACATCTTAATTAATTGTACATTTGACAGTTTGTCGCATGGTAAAAAGGAAGTACTTCGAAATTTTCTTCAAGAAGATAAAGAGTTGGACCACTTCCGTATTATTGTATTCTGACTGGTCGATCGAGTTCTCATCTTATCTGTTAAAATAATATACTACAGAGACTGTCGACTACAGATGACGTACATTTGTCACATTTCTTGAACGCTATTGGATTTTATTCAAACATATCGATTTCGTATTGACAAAGGACATCTACGAAGGCCAATATACCGGTGTGTACTACATTTGATGACTTTTTTTCCCGATATCAGTATCGCTCTTAGTAAGAATCTGACGAATTGTGAATCATATCGAACAAATTCTTTCAAACTTACAGAAATGCACTGTTTGAAGCTAATTCGTATATAAAAGATATATATAGGGTTTTCTTACAAGAACCACTCTAGAATAAATAAGTAGCATAAGCATCCGATTAGAAGCGTCATTTCAATCACAATTGAAAAAATCCCTTAATTTTCCGTGAAGATTATGTGTCAAGAAATGAAATAATGATTTCATCCTAGTTATAGTCGAGGATCAATATGTAAAGTCTAAAACAAATAGAACGCTAGATGAAACAGGCAAATATTTCACCTATGCTGTGAAGATAGATAAGTGATATCATAACCTTAGATATAGTTTGCATAGAACAGCGAACACCCTCAAATTAAGATAATTAAAATATGGATAATATGATAAGGCAGTAAGAACAAAACTCAATAATTCAATGATTTCAATAAATAAAATATCAAACAGCAACATACATAAAAACCAAGCAAAAATGGAAATAAACCAAACATAAACCAACAGTCTGACGTTCACTCAGACGTTAACTTATAAACCATGGTAACACCGTCTACAAATGGAAATAAACCAATCATAACCTAGCAGTCTTCTATGAAATCAGACTTCATAACTCATGGTGAGACCAGGTTCATATTTTTAGAATAAGTGTAGTAACTTGTATTTTGTTACGGGTATGTAACACACAGCAAGTGTATTTATCGTGCGTGTAAAGCGAGTTAAAGCGCGATAAATGCACTTAATTGCTGTATGTTGCATAACCCGTAGCAAACAAAAATTATGATATTTATTTCGTATATGTGTACCACAATTGTCCGTGTCTTTTTATTTTCTGAAATTGTGTTTCCTGGTAAAAAGGCGTCATTTTAATTCAGGTAAACGCGGAATCAGTTTGCAGGTTAGAACAGCCTTCGTGACTTGTTTCTGTAGAGCTTAGCATTTTGACTTCACGAGCGTTTACAACACTTTCCTTTCAACAATTTCTCTCTCAAGAAATTAGAATGACTGTGCATATATGTATATGTACCACACCTTCGCTCGACAGAACATTGTCATCTCTGTAGATCTGTTTTAGTGATTCGATGTTCTGAGTGTCGTTTTCAAGAACATTCATTGTTCATTGAATATTGTTGGCCTTGGCGTCTTGTTGTGCTGTGTTATTGTTTTCGTCTGTTTGTCTGTCCGCTTTTCTGGTCTCGTGAGAGAGTTCTGGGGTTATTATTATTATTATTATTATTTAAGAATTTGTAAGCACATTGATTGTTCTTTTTGGATTCTGTTTTTCGGTTTTGTGTTTTACCATAATAAATACGATTAGCTCCCCCTGAGAAGACAATAGAAGATCCTTACTGAGGTAAAAGTTGAATAATTGTTTCATTACTTGAAGTTTCAAATGTTTCAAAACCATTGATAACAATTCATCAAAATAATACTTCCAGACTATGGAAACCTCTCTGATCTATTTCTAGCACATTAACAACTGTTGAAATGTTATATGTACATCACATGACACCACTCGGGGTAGATATTAAAATAATATCCTGTCAGTAAAATGATACAACATAATATTCGGTTCTTCTCGACCAATCAGATTGCAAGAAATTTGCAAGAGGTGGGATAAAATGTTATATATACCTCACATGATACAATTCGTGGTAGATATAATCTGATAGCGTTTTCTTTTCATGCGGATTTAGTCGAGTTGAGAAGGTATCATTTATCATTCATGTATTGAACTGTTATATATATTCCTTGTATTTGCCGTCGGAACTTCCTCAACGACGTTGTCACACGAGCACAAACTTAACTCTGACAGATAAGCTCCTCGGAGGGACGCGTGGCTCTCAGAACGAAGTCAATGTAATTTTTCCCTTTCCCTAATCATTCATATATACATTAAATATATAGGTTGGCGAAGGTGGAATATTGTTACTCAAAAAGGGAATTTAAGGATACTGTGCGCCTTATCATTACGCCTGTCGTAAAATGAAGTGTGTGGGTAACCATCTACGTCCAAGACGATAAAATATGTATGTCGCCTGAAAGAAGCTTTGTTTTTGCACTTTATCATTTTGACAAGATACATTTTATTAGGCTTTTTCGGAAACTTTTCATGTCATCCATAACTATTATCGAAATTAAAGGAGGTTAACATCTTAGCACCCTCCCTCCAATGCTATTCTGAACAGAGATTTTATTTGGATATGCTACTAAATCGACCCTACAGGAAATTTGGAACCGCGTTATCTCTGTTTACACACAAATTTATATTCTAAAAATAAAACCAGAGGGCGCTAGTTAAATGAATTTTGGCGGCTTATGAAAAGCACTTTGGCTGGAAGCATCACTGATGAGAATTTAATATTATTAACACGTGTCTGGTGCATAATAAATTGGTTTGATACTTTCTTCAAGAAGGTATAGAGTTGAAACCCTTCCGCATTACACGAGTACGAAACTTAATTATTAGTCTATAAATGAACATCGTAGAAATACCCATCAGTTATTCATTCTCAAAGTCGAGAAGGTAAAGCAGAATCACTAGAATTTCCATGGAACAGTCGCGAAATCCGAAATAAACAATATTCCAAAGTGAGACCAGGTATCCGGGGAGAGTCAGCGTATCCTGTTTGAATGTAACACACGTCTTAACAGTTCCGTGAAAACCTGTCAAAGTTGGTGATTGTCTCGATGTACATATTGGTGTACATATTAGGTAAAAATGTCTTGCTTGGTGATGTTAACAGCCATTAAATAGCAATCCAGTATGTTACCGATCATTCTGGAAAGTGGAATCTAGTTTCTTTTAGTTCTAATGCACTTGTATTTATGGTGCTCAGGTACTGCTTTATGAACTATTATTAATGGATTGCAAATCCGTCGTTCAAAGCTGTCTGTATATGGTATCGAAAAAAAAAACCTCTTTCATAACTATTTTGTGTAATTATTACTAAAATTATATAATCTATTCGTAATTGATATGTACAATGAATCGATATCTAAAACTGAGCCTTCGTAGTCCTACGTCATATAACTTGAAAATACGTTCCTTGTACATGGAGTTCCCCGAATATGTGACAAGGGAAATATACTTTAACCATATTAAGTTACCGGACATGTCTACTTAGAGTCAAACTTAATTTTACTCCATTGGTATATGTTAAACAATAGCTGATTTTCCAGTAGATTCATAGGTCGGACAGACATAATAGAAAACAAGACAGCACATAAAGTCAGTGCGATCAAATATGACGTCACAATTATGATGCGATGTCTGGTGTCTGTGCATATCAAATCAAGGTTTAAACGGTCATAAATATTTTCTGGAAAAACTACGAGTAATATTGTACGGCAGATATATTTTCGACAAACCTAAGTAGTTCCATCATAATCCATATACCACAAAGTAATGGCTGGAATATTTTACAAACCAAAAAAAACTCTCCCTCCGGAGAGACATCTCGTCTCGCATAATTTCACCGATAGATTCTCCATAATTTCATTCAACACCTTGCTCTTTCTTAACGCCACAGGTGCTAAGAGCTGTGAAATATAACAGGGGATAACAAATAAAGTCAGATGTTCCTGCTCGAAGGATCTAAATATTGCCAAGACATACCTCTGCTCCAAGTGATACTCGGAGACCTTGTCAACTTTCGTCAGTAAAAGATAATTTAGAGTATAGAAACCTTTTGGTCGTATCAGAGGATATCAATATTACCAAAGTATATCTCTGTTTCAATTGAAACATTGAGACCATAATATCACAACTGATCATGAAGAATGTTACAAACCTTTTGGTTGTATAAGAGGTAAGACCCTCCTCCTACCTCCAAACATCGTCCTCCACCATCATCACCTGCCACTTCCAATCATGACACTACCAACAAGCAATTTATTCCATAAGCCAGACGGGATTAGCTCTGACGTCAAAACTTCCAACAGAATTAGCCTTATTTCTTATTTACTTTCATGGAAACCTCTGACAATTTATCTATACAACCAATCCATACTCCAAATGACACATGATTGGTGAATGAAGTATCTGTACATGTACACCAAATATAATTATATTGACTTACAATGTCGACAAATAACCCAGTCATATTTCACCTCAGCATCATTGGTAGGTTTTAGTATAAGGTCTCCACATGCAAAGAATGTCATCATCACCAATCATCGAGGCAGTCATATTTCACAGTATATATAGTCTCTTTGTCATCACATAGATCTTCCTTTTTGTATACAAGTTAGGCTTCGGTCTAAATAATAAGTGTATTCAATGACAGTTTCCTGTTACGTAGTTTATATGTCACTACCGATCCAGCAATATGTCCATATAATAGTTACAGACAAAATGAGCCTTTGTTTCTCGGAAGATGATACACTGTTTATGACAGAGTCGAGTGGTGGCATGTTGATCTATTGATTGAAATTTTACACCCTCCAGCTCAATTTCTTTTCGCTCTGCACTCGCACAGTAACATGAGTTGAGAGATGTTCGTAAACTTGACATTTTCTCAGAATATCTATAATTATTGGTACATGTAGTATCTTATACTTCATCATTGTGCGGTCATGCATATAATATGAGGATGAGGAATAATACAATGTTTTAAATTCGATTCTTTCCGCCGCTCTTAATCTTCAATTGTTTAATTTTAGACTTGTATATATAGAAGAAAAGAGTCACTCTCATACCCCTTAGAACTGCAACATGCTCAGAACTTACACTTATAGATTTCTTCTCTGTTTTAAAAATTCAGGGCACCATATGCGCATTTCAACCAGTTTTGTCTCACTAGCGATGCTGGAGGCAGAAAAAGGAAATCCAGGAACATGTAAGATGACATTGTGAAGAGTAAATGTCTAAACTTGACCTAAATACAACTAAACTAAATTGTTTGCCAATGACACTTCTAAGGACAGAGCTATGCAATCAGGGAAATACCCTTAGTTTAAGAAATTATCATGAAACTTTTGTGACAGAGTCGATCTCAATTACAACTATTTTTTCAAGTCAAGTGCCGAAACACTGCAAAACTAGGTGAACGATATCCTCAGTCCGAGACTAAACAATCCACAAGCAGAGGTAACTAACTTTGTGGTTGAAATTGTCGATATTGAAATACATGTTCTATTTTTGAATTTCAGTGCACTATATGCGTATTTCAATATGGTGTGCCTCATCAGTGATGTCCGAGGCCGAACAAAGGGAAATCCAAATAATATGAAATTATAAAGAGCAAAACTCTAAACTTGACCTAAAATGTCTACCAATGAAGATTCTAAGGACAGAGCTATGCCATCAGGGAGATACTCCTTAATTTTAAAAAAAAATGTACATTATTTTAAATTTTCAAGACAATTTACATTAAATTTTCAAGACAATTTACATTAAATTTTCAAGACAATTTACATTAAATTTTCAAGACAATTTACATTAAATTTTCAAGACAATTTACATTAAATTTTCAAGACAACTTACATTAAATTTTCAAGACAATTTACATTAAATTTTCAAGACAATTTACATTAAATTTTCAAGACAATTTACATTAAATTTTCAAGACAATTTACATTAATTTTTCAAGACAATTTACATTAAATTTTCAAGACAATTTACATTAAATTTTCAAGACAATTAACATTAAATTTTCAAGACGGAGAATTTACAAATATATTTCAAGTGAAGTGCCGAAACTCTGCAAAACTATAATGAGAGATTCTGAATATGAAATACATTGTATCACATATCAAAGCAGCAAATAGTAAGGTTGGTCCAGGAGTCATCTATAACATTATGCAAATGATTTGCATGAAGAAAACCAACAAAACACCAATCAATAAAAGAATATTTGTACTGTTTTTGCTTCCATCCACAGTTCAATATCGTACCAGTCTAGTCCGAAACCCATCAGCTAACCTTGATGACAAACCAATATAAAACTTCAACAAAGTGAAGGTCTCTAATGACATGCATTACTGAGAGTTCATGATCATGTTAGAGATTTCTCCCATTGAGCTAATCTACATAGTTCCACACAGAATTGATTGATAGTTTAATTCTAAATGTCCCAAATGAACTATATAAGGAGAATTTGATATTTCAATAAATGATAATTATATCAAATAGCATATGTAAAAGTCCGTTACGCTTCATTAATCCGTACAGTCTCTTTTCTTAATTATATATATGCACATTCTGAACAGACATTGGAGTAATTACTTGCGCACAACATATCTTTAATCGAAAAATTATCTCAAAAACGCTAAGGCATCGTATTCTCATGAGAACAAGAGTTATTGAACTAGTAAAAGAAATAATTTTATATTCATATGTCTCAATGGACGGGAGTTATCTTTGAAATAATCAGTCATAATTATTCAGTAAAGAGTCAGCGGTAGGGAAGTTTGATCAATATTTCACTTTACCCACATTGCTGTTATTGAATTGTTTGTGGAGAGAGAGATACGCTGACATTGAAGCAATCAAATTATGCTGTGTGAGAATCAATCACATACAACGCACTGTCACTGCCACTCGACTATCACTAGTAACGCTAATTAAACTAATAGCTTCTGAAACCCTTTCCTATTTGACATTCTTTGTGCTTTCAGCACTATGTTATTTCACCCTTTTTCTTTCTTCCTTGTAACAACTGAAATACATTACGGTAACGAAAATTCGACCCTCAGGTGCAAGAACCACCATGTTTAGTCCATTTTGATTCGCCATGCATGTTTCATATAAAGTTGTGCATCGATTTTGGTGGTTCTGATTGCTAATTATAAAAGGCACTAGTATCGATATCTTAAATCAAATTTAATTCTACCTATGTTTTTAAGTGAGTGGATGAAAGTTAATCACAAAACCAAAATCAAAATTGAAAAATCCTAAGAATTTGATTTGCATACGCAACCAGAAAAATGAAAAACCACATACAAACAATCAAAACATTCTGCAAAAGAGCAAAAGTCAATCCCCGATGGAGATAAAAATAAGATACCTGGAGGAGTATACATCTCCTACTTACTACCAACACAGTTTACTTGGCAATGTAGAAAACGTCAAATCGGTGACTGTATCAAATACCGTGTTCAATATGATGAACAAAGGCATGTTATAGTGTTTTATACTATCATTGTATCGTGCAAAAAAGCTTTGGGACTAAGTCAGACGCATTTAAATAAACCCCTGGATGAGTAGTTTGGGGGTAAGTCACATCACCCTCGTAATGAAGTCCTTGCAGTTTGAGCTTCCTCTGAAATAGTGTGTCAATTGCAATATGAATCTACAAAAGGTATGTACTCAGGCATGAAAAATCTGTATATCATTTTGAAATTTACAGTCGTCTAGTTCTTCAAATCTTGAAGTATAGTATTGTTTTACTGATGTTGTCAAAAGATGACATTGGATTTATTAATATACACATGAAGCAAAGGACATTCTGATTAATTGTGAAATTGCTTTTAAATATTTTCAAATTATTGTTAAGTTTTCTGCAACGCAAGAGCGCCATATAGGGATCACTTTGTCCAGCGATCATCTGTTCGTCTGTCTGGTAGCCACACTTTCACATATTTTCATATACTTGGCTATACCTTACTTTATGTAATTCAAACTTGCAGGGATGGCACAGCATGGTGAGACTAAGTATCCAATTTAGGTCAAGGTCAGTATCACGCACTGAGGGTCAAACATGCAACAGGTGACATACCTGTTCTTGAACAATGCTATCTTTATTGTTTAATTCATCAATAGAAAATGAAAACATAACGTTCGCATCTATCGCAAAATAATCATTTTTGACAGACTTTTTACAATTATATATTGCACCCTAGCTACTACTTTTATCCAACAATATTTTTAGTCTAAGAAAATTATAATACAATGTGAAGTAATACAAATGTACCGTATACAGAAAATTATTTCGATCATTTTAATCAATAAATGCGTTTAATCAAATAACTCCCACATCGAAAACAAAATGTAAATCCTATAGATTACTGTATTTTGATAAGCTTACCTTTACAGCAACGAACAACTTAGGAAATGTTTCATGTAAAATTATATATCCTAGAGTTTGGAAGAAGAATGCTTCATTCGGTGGTTGCAATCGGTAAATTCCACTTTATTTCCCTTTCCTAATTATTCTGTATTGTTTACAGTTATCAATTCATTATCCACTATCAGCCTGATCTGAGCGGAACAAAGCGATTCTCCAGCCAAAAAGCTTAGGCACATCTGCTTTAACTAAAGCCTCCGGTGCCAGAAAAGAAATACTCTAATACTAAAGTCTGACTACGTTATGCCAAGGCTATAAATACTATCCATTGTTTTGGCAAGGAATAGCATCCTCTCATCATCGCCACTCGTCTCTGATTGTGTCACTGTGAATCCAGGATCGTTAATTCCTGGTACATCAATTCCAATGGAAACAAATTATTTGTTGGGATTATCGAGACAAGAGTAAGCTTTCCAGAAATGAGTTTGCTAAGCCTGGCTCTGTGAATTGTAGTTAGCACGTTAACAATATCGTATGAACGAGGGAAGAGATATTGATGTACGGATAAGGAGGGAGTGGCGGTAATCGTGTATCCCCGCTGTGCCGAATTTATATTAGACAAATCGTAAAATGGCCATAAAACCTGAAGAAGAGATATGACAATTCTTAACTTGATTCTTCTTTTAAATTTGGTTGAAAGAAAATATTACTGGAGTTTATCGCAAAAACTGGATAAGACCATACATCCGTTATTACCAAGACTGGTATTCCGATGACGAAATTCATAAATCAGACAAAATACAAAATAAAGCAAACAAGCTAAACTGTGAGAGCAGAATTGGAATCTTATATTGAGAATGCGACCAAGAAGCCGGAATGAGTGGGTATCTCCTGCACGCATGTCAATATCAAATACATCTAGTCTAGACATAAATAATCTTTCTCATCAGATGACGCAACGCTAATAGTGTAATATAATATGATGATAATTTTGACATACCATATAAACATGTACACATTTCTACAAGTAATGCCTCTTCCGTGATAAAAGACGACAAAGGAGGACATTCAAAGTATTAACATTTGAAGAACATGACAAAGTGTACCTTTACCCATTATAACCACTTGGTCGGTCTTGCTGGTGGTGGAAAACAATAAAAAACCAAGATCAAATAAAATTGATATTTCTACACCAATTTATAAAGCTTTTCTATTGTCAAAATCAGAATCCAAAAATCATAATCAATAGACTTGAAAAAAAATAATAGAACTTTCTCACGAGAAAAGAAGAGAGCCCATGCAAGATAATCTTGCATTAACAATATCAGGACAGATCCGCAACAAGATAAAGATCAAACAGAGTCAAACTCACTTCCAGAAACAACATGGGACAACAATACGCACTTCACGTTTTCCAATGTAAAGCATTTCATTTCTTATTCCTGAAGGACAATAATTTCGTTTCAATCTATCCTAACTGTTCTGTGGTAGAATTGTGCCAAAAATCGCATCGAAATAAATGTATGAAATATATACTCAACTGACTTACAGCTCACATTGAAAAATTTCCTCTCCAAGTTGAAGATTGATTTTGGAAAGCTGTACAACATGACTTTGTAATGCTAAAAGCGGTGAATTATTGGCTATTAAGAGGAATATTCATTTATGTTCAACATTTCAGCGATGAATTCATTTCTTACTTCTGATTTCATTTTCATCTGAGAACGTTTTGGGACTATGTTACCAAAATAGGATTTGCTATTCGATCATTGATGGTGCCTTAAGAAGACGTTATGCTAACAAACAAACTGAAGTCGCCGATGGACTTACAAAACTAGATTTCCACTATGGCGTAACTACACTTACATATAAAGTAGATGGTGTCATCAGGTTGAAATCATTATAAAATACTGTATTAATTAATTTTCTATATGGTGCATATTTGTTCAAAGACCGATATAGGTACATGAACAGTGAATGAGACTCATGAGTTTCAACTTGAACATTGAACATCAATTCAAATGGATGTTCTTAAGAGGCAAAGATGGATTATATAATATTATTTTATATTACTGCAATTATAAGATCCGAATTTAGTCAAAATACCTTGGGTAGAAGTTCATCATCTTCTAATTAGATACAGCCTCGTTAAGGTGGCTCAATAATCCAAGAATTCTTCGTCAGAGGAGAAAAAAATATTCTGTTTATTTAACATTGATATCTGATGATTTATATTTGTAATTAAGATTACATATCATCGACCATTTGACTACCCAGTGGTCCTCTGAATATACATATGTAAACAAACTCCGAGATATGTCGCAAAACAATGAATTTTGATAGATAAAACATGATATATTGATAATGATTCCAGATTGAAACCATTCTTGTGATCATTTTCACCATAATATCATCAAATATGTATATTTCTTTATAGATAATGCTCTCAAAGAGTGTAATAGCTAAAACTGTTCCAGAAAAGTACCTTTTGGGTAACCCCCCCCCCCCACCCCAAAATGAGAATCTAAAAAAAGTACTCAGTACCCTTTCTTGACATCAAAATGATAAGAAGTCTTTGTCAGAAGCTATTTTCTTTTACATATTTCTCAACGACACACTCTGTCCTTCGAAAAGAAATATAAAAAAAGTACATGTTATCGTTCATTGTGATTCAAAATATTTGGTTGTCATAGTAACGCTTTTGTAACAATTTGCAACAAGTCAAATTAAAATGCCCAGTTCCCTTAGTTGACATTATAACGATGAAAATATTTGTTAAAACAGTTATAATTGACATATTTTCAAGATCAGACTCTAATCTTTTGACGAAAGTTTCCATATTGTAAAAATCTACTTGGTTTATGCCGGACGGACGACAGACGACGGACGGACGACGAACGGCGCGTTATGACAATAGCTCATATGAGCTTAAAATCAGACACTCCGAGTCGAGATTATTCTTTCCCAACATTCAGTGAAAGTTTCAAATTCTGATACAGGGAAGAATACTAACACAATTATCATCGAAATTGAATAAGAATAAACAAGTTTACAAATGATTTGTCGAAAAAAAAAATAAACAAGAAAAGGAAAGTAACATGTGTAATTCTAAATATCCTTGGCAAAGCGTTATTCGAACTTTTCTTTTATAAACTCACCTTTCATGTTTTGTGAGTGTCAGTTAAATGAGTTTTGTCAAATAGAGTTCAAGTTCAAGTCAAAGTGTAAAAACTGTTTTGTCTAAAATGTCATATCTGATTCCACCAATCTATTTAGAGATACAGAAATATATACAAGAGAAATAGAACTAAAGTAAACGAAAGCGTTTTTAAACATTGTGACGTTCCAGGTCAATAAGTGGACGTCAATCACCTCCCTCGTTCTCGATAATGCGTGCAGTTATCTGTGAAATGGATATATCTTTGAACAAAGCAGGGTTAAAACTAAAATTCATTCGCTTAAATTTTTCAAATAGGGAAACTTTATTCGATAACATCTCGTTGCAAAGTACGAAAGTTGACAAAATTGAAGAAAAATTCTTTAAACCAAAGATTATTAGAGAAACCAAACTTGAAATATCTTAGCTATGATATCGCTAAAATCTCCAAGAAATATCTTGTTTTATCATGAACTTAAATTTACCTTCTTGAATTTGTTCAAAGGCAACAGGCGGCTGAATTCCGCTGATGACGTTCTAAAACCATACGTTTACGGCGTTAGCCAGGGTGTCTCACTTACGGGATATTTTTGTATATATAAATTAAACGATACATTTGACTATATATTTATTACATTCAGATTGTAGATGATAATTTTCTGTTTCCATCGATACCAAACATGTCGAAATCCGTCAAGAAACAAGCGAATTACGGAGGAGTTTGAAGGCCGAAAAATAAAAAAGGCCACATATAAAAGTACTGTACTCGATATCTGATGACGTCAAACTATGATTGAGCCTCCTTAACTACTGTTTATGTCCGTTTGAAAAAAAAAGCTGTTGGGGTGTGTACAAATACATGTGTCGTATAGGTGTTAAAAAAATAATCGTTATATGTATTAAATAAATTTTGACTAGTATTTAAAACATCCTGTGATGCATTCAATAAATTAATTGATAAGTATATAATTTTATGTATTTAAAAAATCATTATGTAGTCAATAAATATAGGATTTCAAATGATTTTCTATTTAATACAGTATTTATGAAACGAGTTGTGTGAATTTTACACACAAAGAGTTTTATAAATACTGTATGGAATAGTAACACCATTTGAAATTCTTTTTATCACATGAAATATGACGTAATTGATCAAAATAATGTCAAAAAGTTATAATTTTGACTTCATTTCTTGCAAATAACGCACCAACTTCGCCGTTTCTATCTGGAGCACTTTATCCAATGACCACGCTCCCAAAGTGATATGTAACGTGTTATCATAACATCTATTTATAAAATGGCTTTATGTAACTGAATAAAGGGTGTATCATGTGATAAATCTTATTATCACATTATACACCCGTTATGCAATTTCATAAAGCCATTTCATAAATATATGATATGATAACACGTTACATATCGCTTTGCTTGAATGCAATTGGTCTAGTTTGGAACCTAATCACGTAAACTTTCACAAGTATGGCCTTTCAAATATCGGTTATTTGCTTAAATCAGACGCAGATTCAATATCAATGATTAGAATTGTTGTTGTTAAATTAATCATTGCATTAAAATACTAAACAAATTTGAAATATTTTTCTCTTACGCACAGAATACCTATACGATGGGGGAACGACTTCTATGACACGACGTGGTTCGCCTCTAGTTCTCAGAAACTTTGATTTCACGTTAGAAATACACATTTTTAGGCAATATCATGTAATAAAAAGAATCTCAAACGAATTTTGCCAAGGTTCGGGGATATAAAACACACAACTCGTTTCATAATACATCTTATGAAATGAAAATTCATTTGAGATCCTATATATATGTATTTTAAAAAATCTTGTCGTGATATCAATAATCTTTATTTTATGTTTACAAAACCATGTTCAAACATTTCAGTTGTTTGTTGGAATTTCCGCGGGAAAATCTCTGTGCATTTAAGCGAAAATAAATTGAATAGATTAAAATCTGGATATAAATTGCCACTGTTCTGAAAACTTGGGAAAGTTAGCTTATTGTTTAAGGAAAATGTAAACAAAAATTACAACAGTGGCTAGGATATATTTTACGAATTCTAGGTAAATATAGACACCTTCTTGCTAAAATCCTATATGTTTTCTATGTTTGGTTCATCAGTATGTTTTTTTTTTTTGCTATCATCTTATATGGAGTATAATTTTCCTATGCATGTTAAGTGATGCTAACTCCAGACTTTGCAGTATCAAGACAAATTATCCTAGTCGCTTCTCACTGACACCACAATGTATGCAATGTTTTCATATATATAAAAACTGAAAAGACTTTTACAACATTGGTCCATCCCGAGTTACAGAATGCCACTTTCACCGAAGGCGTATGTCATACATCCAAATTTTCTTACCAAGTGGGGTTCTGCTATTCGGGGGAACATTGCTGAATGGACTAAATTCTTTAAAATAAAAGTTGCCGATGTTTTTCTTTCTGCATAATGGAAAAAACCTATTCTGAGTGTTTTCCGATCAAATGAATTAAACGATATTTTTCTACACTGTGTGTTTTTCCCGCTTAAAAGCTTGTAATATGAAGTTTAGTACAAAAGAAAACGGTTGCAAGTTTTCGGATTGTGGAGTTTACCGATTATGTTGATAAATTATCTTAAAAATCAATTTTCCTTTTTTAAATTTGAACATAAAAGGGGATAGAGCCAAATTACACATCAAATTTATTTACATAATGCGATTTCTGCATAGTTTTGTTCACTATTTGACGTTTTCCGACATTGGTAACCCCTACCTCTTAGAACAGTTATTATATATAAAAAAAACTTACAAGAGATGTATCTAAATAAAATGCCTATTAGGACTCTTCTTATACATTATATTTTTATCACAACCATTTTTTTTTTTTTTTCTTCAAGAGAAGAACATCGCAGGACAAGTATTCAAATGATTTCAGGGCTAAATCTTTATAACTGTTCCTTTATCATTAGGTGACGAAAATTTATGAATATATATAAACTGTGAAATTAGGACACAATAGTCTAACAGCTGAGATATCTACCTAGTGGTAATAAAATATTAATTTTGAAATCTTTGCATAAAAGTCAAACACAACCAGAATCCAAATTCACAATCAATAGGCTTACACATTCTTGAAAAATATAAAACAAAGGGAAGATAGGGAGAAGATCTTTTATAGGGAAAACAAAGGAACGAGAAGATTAATAGCGGACAAACAGATGGAGAGAGAAGGGGGAACATTGGTCAACAGATAAATAAAGAAAAAGAAAATGAATAAGTAATGTCTCATAAGTGATCCTTGAGGCTGAAATAAGCTGTTAAAATAAGGACATGCCTTAGCCCTGAGATCACTCGATTATTTCTCGTGCGCTGTCCTTCCATTTTAGGGGGGAAAGTGGTAATGATAAAAAAAAAAGTATTAGAAGATTCCTATTTATAGACTTTTTTCATCGTGACGAACTTCGCACTTCGAACATTGAAGAATCAGTGGAGTAGCTGTATTTACGTATAAACTCATAAGCGGAGTCATCTACCTATTGAACAGTATACTCAATGGAATTGGTATATTGCACTTATTGTACTTATTGTACTACTGGCGCGTTTTTTGGCAACCCGTTTATAAAGTTAAAGTGCGAAGTGCGAAGTTAGAAGTACGAAGTGCGAATTTCGTCACGGTAAAAAAAATATCTATTAATAATAGGCTATTTTCTTCACATTGATTTAGTGACAGATGTTATCATGACGGGTTGAAACGGTAGGGGTACGGATAACAGAAAACGTCAAATGTAGAGTTCACAAAAAATGCATGACTTTTGTGACTTTGTGGCACCTGATCCCCCCTCTAGCTTTTTAGGGGTCCGTCGATGTTCCATTTAGTGCTCTATTGTGAGTGCTGTTGAGATTATCGTCAGGATCTTCTTTAATTCATTTGTGTCACACTGATGCCTTTTGCCGTGTGGAGCTCGTAAAAAAGTTCCCCGCGAGGGGTTTGACAGTAAGTGTTTTGAATATTTTCCCTGACATGGTCGCTTTAGTACTTTGTATGTAGGTGAAACCACAGACAGTACAATTATTCTTTAAATATTGTTTTCATTTTCGTGCATGAACATCGACGGCGGGTGCGGCTAGCCAACAGGGGATGCTTACTCCTCCCGATCACCTAATCCCACCTCTAGCTTGCTAGGGGTCCGTCGATGTTCAATTTGGTGCTCTATTGTGAGTGTTGTTGAGATTATCGTTAGGATCTTCTTTAACTCATTTACATAAATTTAATGTTCATTATGCTAATGTACCTATTCATGTTAGAATTGGATAGAAGAAAGTAACTTTGAAGATAGTCTATCAATATAATCGACAAAATCAGCATTCCGTGAATTGAAAACGGTTATACTTATTATCCACTTATGTAGCTTTCAAGCGCGAAATACACACAGTGTAGAAAGACAGCTTTCTGATTTATTTCATTCCTAACGGTGAAATATTTGATCGGAACATAACCTGAATAGATTGTTTCGTGATATTAAACGAAAACATTGGAAATTTTTATCTACTTAGCTGTTCTTAACTTTAGAATATTCATCCCCCCCTTCTTTTTGTTTTTCGCCTGTTCGACATTGCCCCCCTCCCCCCGTTCAGAAACCTACTTGGCCAGAAAATATGGTTTATTGATTATACACCTTTGTGAAATTGGCATTCTATGGGTCCGTCGATGCTCAATTGAGTGCTGTTGAGATTATCTTCAGGATCTTTTTTAACTCATTTCTGAACCGACGGGGGGTCACTGTTGTATAAAAACTTCCGTTTTCCATTTATTTTTATGGAGAGAACGCTTATTTTGACCCGAATATCGGTCTTATTTTGAATATTTTTTCCAACCTAACAGAAGATTCATATGAGGACCAAGTTAATTGACATTTCGACCGAAAAAATGCTCACATTTCGACTTTTCGGGGCAGATTTTGCGTCTTATCTTAACATTTCCTTCTTCTGGTTTGAAATGAAACACTGTTAGATCTCTTTTTATCAAGTACGGATCAAAGCTAAATGAAGCAGGTTGTGTTGACTTCTGTTACAAATTTTTATATAATGTCCTCCGGATACTCTGTTGACGAAAATCAAAATATTGCCTTATACTTGTTTGTTCTTCAAAAACTATCAAAACTTGCTTAATTCGTCCGAAATTTCATTGTCATTGTCGCAATTTGAAGTTTCTATTCATTGATATCAAAAGATTCCATGCAAGACAATCTTGCATCAACAATATCAGGACAGATCCCCAACAAAGCAACGATCAAACAAAGTCAAACTCACTTCCACAAACAACATGGGACAACAATGAGATGAAGAAGACGACGACAATCCCAACAGCACCCACAATAGACCACCAAATGGTTGCATCGACGGACCCCTAGCAAACTAGAGGTGGGACCAGGTGCCCGGGAGGAATAAACATCCCCTGTTTGGTTAGCCGCTCCCGCCATCGATATTCATGCACGAAAAATGAAAACAGTATCTAAAAAATATACGCTTCACGTTTTCCAATATAAAGAAGGACCTGTTACGATAAGGGCTTGATTTAGCCCTGAAATCATTCGATTATTTCTCGTGCACTTTCCTTCCTTTGAAAGAAAAGGTTGTTCGCGATAAAAATATCATATATTGGAAGATTTCTCATAAGTATTTTATTTTAAAAAAAATGATGTAAGATTTTAAAATTACGGCTTGAATAGTAGGGGGTAACAATGTCTGAACACGTCAAATAGCGAACAAAAATATACAAATAATGCATTTTTTACATGAACTTTAAGTGTTTTATGGTTTAATGCCCTCTTATTTTAAAATGAAAAAGAAAATAATTACTTCGAAAGCAGTATGTCAATGAAATCGGTAAAATACGCAATCCGGAAACTGAAAACCGTTGCATTTTGTTCTAAACAACCATATTGTAAGCTTTCAGCCGCGAAATACAAACTGTGAAGAAACAGACATATTTATATCGTTTATTTCATTCGTGTATGTTGTATACTTCATCGGAATCAACTCAGAATAGATTGTTCCATTGTATAACAAAAAGAAATTGGCAACTTTCGTCTTTTTAAACGCTATTAAGTCAGATTCTTAAAAAATACTCCCCCCCCCCCTTTTTTTCGTTTTTCGTCTGTGGGACATTGTTCCACCCCGAGCTACAGAACCCCACTCGGTCAGAAAATTGGTATTAATAATGTATACACCTTTGGTAAAAGTGGCAGTTTGCAACTCGGGGTGGAACAATGCTGTAGAAAACTTTTCCGTTTTCCATTGATTTCTATAGAAAAAACACACATTTTAACCCAAATATCGGTATTGTTATTGATCATTTATTCATCTAGACATTAGAGTCAGATATGCATTAAGTTAGTTGATATTTCTACCGAAAATTTTCTTCAGATTTCCCATTTTATGTTTTATCGTTACAGCTCCTTTCAATTCTTATTTCTGAGGGACAATAATTTTGTTTCAATCTGTCCCAACTGTTCTGCGGCAGAATTGTGCCAAAACTCGCATCGAAATAAATGTATGAAATATATACTCAACTGACTTACAGCTCACATTGAAAATGCACCAAAGAGATTTCCTCTCCTGGTTGAAAATTGGTTTTGGAAAGCTGTAATGCTAAAAGCGGCTAGAGTTATTGGCTATTAAGAGGAATATTCTTTTATGTTTAACAGTTGAGCGACGAATCCGTTTCTTACAACTGATTTCATTTTCAAATGAAAACGTTTTGGGAATATCTTACCAAAATAGGATTTGATGGTGTCTTATGAAGACGTTATGCTAACAAACAAAATGAAGTCGCCAATGGACTTACAAAAAATAGATTTCCACTATGGCATGAATACGATAGATGGTACCATCGGGTTAATATCAATATCTATTGAAGAGCGCCCACCGTCTGTGGTGAATTTTAACTTGAACATTTAACTTCCGTTAGACTTGTTCGAGTCCTTATATCAAATAATGTTATATGAAGAGAATTACAATTATTAATTAACTCATTTCTGAGCCGATAATAATAATAACCTAACATAATCTTTTTTTAATAGCTATATAAACTAGTTTTTTAATAAGAATAGCCAATAATGTCCTCCAGTTTTCAACTAGAAAAGAAATGCCCCTTTTAAAACTATAAGCAGTGAGGAATTTGTTGCAGAGATATCACAATACAGAGATGACTTTGGCTTGCCAGTAAAGAAACAAGTATTCAAATCGTAAAATTATTTGATGTAAGGACTTGAGCAAGTCTAAACTTCCTCAGGAGGCACAGATGGAACAATCGTTTTCAATAAATATTTTTATCAGAGGTTGGAGACAGATGAAGTGCATCACAGTACTAACATCACTGTGTTTGAGTATGGCATGTAAACTTTGCAAAGATTCAAATGCAAAATTCAAATTCAAAATTATGAGATATATGTTGTTTATTTAAGTACTGTTATGTCTGAAAATACATGCATGTGTCGTATCATCAAAAAGCACGGTATTAAAAAAAATAATCGTTACATGTATTCAATAAATTTTGACGTGTATTTAAAATATCCTGTGATACGTTCAATAAATTTATTGATAATTATATAATTTTCATGAATTCAAAGAAATATTATGTAGTCAATAAATCTTGATATGTATTTAAACAGCACTTGTCATGATATCAATAAATCTTTATTTTATGTTTGCAAAAGCATGTCCAAACATTACATATCTTATTTGGAATTTTCGCGATGCATTTTTAAAGCGAAAATAAATCAAATGGATCAAGATTATACTTAATTAACTAGAAATATCTGGATACAAATTGCCACTTTTCTAAAAACTTGGGAAATTAAGCTTATTGTTTGATAAAACTATAGACAAAAATTACAACGCTAGAGTGAATATATGAATATAGTGTGACACCTTCATCATAAAATCCTATATGTTTCCTAGTTTCGGTTCATTAGTATGTTTTTGCAATCATCTTATACGAAGTATAATTTTCCTAAGCATATTAAGTGATGCTTATTCCAGATTATGTACTCTCATGACAATGTCTCCTAGTCACTTCTTACTGAGATCACAATGTATGCAATGTATTATCTCAATGCGAAATATGTATTGTCTTTGTCAAGAAACCAGAATAAGATGAGTCATAAAGTAGGTTAGTGGATCAGGGAAAACAATTTATGAAGTGAGAGGTGTGTCAGAACCAATAACACCAATGAACTATTTTGAAATATCAAGCTTTCGCAAAAGTTTCATGAATTGTTTACAGAGGAAAACACATACGAGGAAACAAATTCATCATTCATTTAATGGTGAGGATATCCGGATTGGGTTACTAGTACCTGTAATATCCTCTTCTTTGAATAGTTTTTTTTAGAAAAAAAAATAATCAAATTTGAATACACATATATTTCAAGTCGAGAAATCGAAACGCTGAAACTAGATAAACGGTATCCGCGGACACTTACAGTCCACCAGCCCGAGATAGAAATTGTCGATATTCTATGGTAAACAAGAATTTAGTTTTGTCTCATACGTGATGCTCAAGGCCGAAAAGAGGACGTCCAAATAATGAATACACATGTATGAAGAGCGAAATTCTAAATATGACCTAAACTTTATACCAAAGATCTAGGTATATAAAGAGAGTTATGCCTTTATACCAAAGAACCAGGTATATAAAGAGAGTTATGTCTTTATACCAAAGAACCAGGTATATAAAGAGAGTTATGTCTTTATACCAAAGAACCAGGTATATAAAGAGAGTTATGTCTTTATACCAAAGAACCAGGTATATAAAGAGAGTTATGTCTTTATACCAAAGAACCAGGTATACGAAGAGAGTTGTGTCTTTATACCAAAGAACCAGGTATACGAAGAGAACTATGTCTTTATACCAAAGAACCAGGTATATAAAGAGAGTTATGCCTTTATACCAAAGAACCAGCTATATAAAGAGAGTTATGTCTTTATACCAAAGAACCAGGTATACGAAGAGAGTTGTGTCTTTATACCAAAGAACCAGGTATACGAAGAAACTATGTCTTTATACCAAAGAACCAGGTATATAAAGAGAGTTATGCCTTTATACCAAAGAACCAGGTATATAAAGAGAGCTATGTCTTTATACCAAAGAACCAGGTATACGAAGAGAGTTGTGTCTTTATACCAAAGAACCAGGTATATGAAGAGAACTATGTCTTTATACCAAAGAACCAGGTATATAAAGAGAGATATGTCTTTATACCAAAGAACCAGGTATACGAAGAGAGTTATGTCTTTATACCAAAGAACCAGGTATATGAAGAGAGCTATGTCTTTATACCAAAGAACCATGTATATGAAGAGAGCTATGCCTTTATACCAAAGAACCATGTATATGAAGAGAGCTATGCCTTTATACCAAAGAACCAGGTAAACGAATAGAGCTATGCCTTTATACCAAAGAACCAGGTAATATGAAGAGAGCTATGCCTTTATACCAAAGAACCAGGTATATGAATAGAGATATGCCTTTATACCAAAGAAGCAGGTATATGAAGAGAGCTATGCCTTTATACTAAAGAACAAGGTAAAGGAAGAGATCTATGCCTTTATTCCAAATAACCAGGTAAAGGAAGGGAGCTATATGAAGAGAGTTATGCCTTAAGGGATATACCACTTAGATTTAGAAAAATTAATCAAATGTTTGGGTGCTTCATATGTCTGGTTAGACATCATTTTCATTACTCGAGATCTCGCCCCTGTCAATTCAGCTACCCAAATAACTCAACCTCCTCATCGTTTCAAATTCAAAGAAATATGAAAAAGCTGGGGAGGAATGTATGAGGGGTCTTACTTTTCTTTTTCTGCTACCTGTGCTACTTTCTTAGAGTGTAATCCATTTAGAAACCTTGACGTCTTAGAAACCTTACCCTTTATGAATATCTATGATTATTTGTCATTTGGTACATTCCCATATATTTCAAGGACATTTTTTTTTACTTTGACTCTATTAGTACTTTTCAAGATTAAAATGGCTGACGTTTCCATGGCAAAAATTATTGATCATCCTCTACATTTAAAAGGCAGACGGGATTCATTTACAAATATGTACTTTTATCGAACCTTTATTGGTATATTTTATTATGATAAAGTAATGAAAATAAATGTGTCTCTTGATTCATTTTCATAAATTCACTTTTTCTGTAAACAGCATCGAATCTCTAGCTTCACAAATTCAGCAATCGCCTTATCAAAGAAGATTACCTCAATGAAACAAAATTATCTCAATGAAATAATATCTGACAAGGGTTAAGTACCCGAAACGTGCATGTCTGGTCCATGCTGCAAATTTATCTGCTATTGAACTTAAAGACGTTTAACATTTGTGCCTCTTGGTGAGTGTCACTGCTGGTGGACCAGGAGTCCCCGAGGGCACATGTAGTCGTCAAGTTCGATCAATTTCGGTTGATCATTTCTTCAACGCATTCGAATACATGTGTTATCATAATTTCATGAAATTTCTAAAACGTGGGTCCTGTAGCATCATATCCCACCCATCCTGCAACGTCTTTCGGTACATTTTTTGACATAATAACTTTCACACTCCTTGGCCATATTACATTGTTTAGATTAAGGATAACGTGCATGTCTGGTCCATGCTGTAAATTAATCTGTTCTTAAATGATGCTATTGAATTTGAAGATGTTTAACATAGTGAGGTATCCATCAACTTTATATAGACGCATCATTTCTGAATGTTCATAAAATATAATCGCACATTCACCGCGTTGGATCGAAACGTATGATGTTGTGATTCTTGCTTGTTTTCTTATCATTTAAGTAATACTGCACAAAACTGATGAGACGTTGCAATAGGGCAATGCCTAATAAATAAGTCCATATCGTTTATATATCCGAATAGTCTACCGTTTTTGTGAACACTTCAAGAGTTCATCAAAAGGAATGATAGGTCAAGAACGTTTCTGTCTTTGACGAGCTATTGAAGTGTTTGCAAAAACTATGAACTTTTCAGATATCTAGACGATATGGATTGATTCATTAGGCATTGCACTACAGCAACGTCTCATCAGTTTTGTAAAGTTCACAACATCATACACGTTTCGATCCCACGCGGTGACATTGACATATCATGCCTGAGTACAGACAAAGGGAGGTGCTAT
Organism: Pinctada imbricata; assembly: GCA_033119305.1. Classification (NCBI taxonomy): domain Eukaryota; kingdom Metazoa; phylum Mollusca; class Bivalvia; order Pterioida; family Pteriidae; genus Pinctada; species Pinctada imbricata. Next base: position 48,351,888 of record VSWD01000007.1, on the reverse strand, counting down.
TGAAATTTACAAAAAAAACATATATTTCAAGATAGCTGTATCGGATACAAGAATAATCTGAGTATTTTGAGTAACCATTGGTGAGTATAGAACATAAAAAGCAGCCTTTTATTCGGATACAAGATACGGAATTCTAAGAAGCATCAGTAGAATCATTCTAGGACAACCTTAATAACAATATGTGGGGCAAACGAAGGTTGATCAGGGCTGTTCTGGCCGGAGACCAAACATTCTTGTTGTATGTAAATCATTTCTATACATATTCTTTGGACGAGTTTATCTTATCTAACATATGTATGACAAAAAAATTCTCATATCGAATAGTGGATTTCAAAGTGAATTGAAAGTCTCAGTTCTCGAAACAAAAACTACTTTGATGTATCTGTGGTGCCGATGGAGTGTGGAAATGTTAAATGGCGTACTTTTCCCTTGCATGGTCCCAACAGCACTTTCTATATAGACATAACCTCAGACAGTGCATGTTTTGTAGATATTGTTTTCATTTTCGTGCGTTAACATCGACGGCGGGTGCGACTAGCCAAAACAGGGGATGCTTACTCCTCCCGGGGACCTGGTCCCACCTCTAGATTGCTAGAGGTCCGTCGATGCTCAATTTGGTGCTCTATTGTGAGTGCTGTTGAGATTGTCGTCAGGATCTTCTTTATCTCATTTGTATATACATGCATAAGATTATAATCCTTTTTCTAAAAAAAAACCAGAATCGTGGCATGTCAATTTCACATTATGTTTTTAAAAATACCTGAAGGAATATCATACAGAGACTTATGAACCAAGTTAATTAAGCTACCTCCAAAAATCTACGCTTGATACTTTTGTACGTTCTCAGTATAAGTATATACATGTAGTTTAAACATATTTTATTTTCATTATCAGAATAAGTATAAAATCTGTATCTAGATATCACGAGATATTCTTTTGAGACAATAAAAAAAATCACTATTTGACTCTTAAGTTTTTATTAGCTTGAATATTACCAATAAATATTTTTGATTCGGGAATTAATGTCGATGTATGTATGGAATTTAGATATTTCTTGATCGCTACAGCCTCGTCTTGGGGATCTCTTCGCCAGAACAGCCGTGTTCGATTATATGTTCATTAGAACATCAGATACATATAGATGATTTCAAAATTGAAAGGATGAGTTCATTTGTTTCTGCGTTGAACTTCAAACGCTTTTAAGCATGTTTGCACATCTATTCATAATCAATATTTTGTAGAATTAATCAAAAATTTGAATCTTAGACAAACAAATATTATGTTTTCTCTTTGCCATTATTTTGTCAATTAATGACAAGAAGCGGCCTGGATAACAAAGTAGAAACGTGTAAAACAGAAAAAAAGCCAAGTGAATGGTAAATTGTGATATCTGTCGCTATGCCAGAAGCTGAGAGATTTGGATCAAATACCAAGGACGTAGAAAAGAAAAGGTAAAGCATTCCGTGAAGTACATCGCTCCACGACCTCTCCACCGTGATTTGTATCAAGCAGGTATCCAACTTACCATAATAACAAATATCACTGGGAGGTATTTACAGGTATATATATCACCTAGGAAACCGATCTTGTTTTCTTTGTGGAATTACTCACGTGAATACACTTCACTGCGTCTTACTTTCAGGAAAATTACACCAGAAATTAATTCCCGAATCAAAAATATTTCATGGTAATAATTCGAAGCGATGAAATGTAAGAATGAACTTATAGAACTGTCTGATTTTCTCAAAATTATGAATTGTAGATTTTTGGGAACCCCATAACTTGGTTTATACTCCCTCGTTACGCTCTTTCTTCAGAAGTTGTAAAATTGACATTGCTATGATTGCATTATATTTCACATAGAAAAGGCATACGCCTCAAGTATATGAAATAGTTTTTCATGAGAATTTAGTTTGTGACCTGTAAGTCCACTATCCGATATATAAATACTACTTTAGCACGCTATTACGTTTCGTAGATGTTAGATAAGATAGACTCGTCCCAAGAATATATAAAGAAATGATGTACATTCCGTAAGAAAGTTTGGTCTCCGGCCAACACAGCACGATTTCTTCTAGGTGTTGTAATCAAGGTTGCCCCATCATGTTTCTGCTGATACTTCTCGATATTTGGTATCTTGGAAGATTATGTTCAGTCAATCCGGATAACCAACTCCTTTATATTGTATACATGTATACCAATATGTTCGTTTAAAAATTACAGACTCATCCTAACGTGTGAATGCAGGGATCTTGCAATATTTTCCAGAAGTGGAAAGTATGTATGGTGATGAAGGGGGTGTTCTAGGGTATGATTTATGGAGGATAATTTGCCAAATTTGGAATATTTAGCTTTCTGAATATACACTAAACCCCTTTTTTCTAGACCCACGTGTGATGTACAGAAGACACTTATGGATACATTGTTCTTCTAAGAATATTCAGAATAGATTCATACACGATGTGCATACCTAGTCTAATGATTTTATTTCATTCAGAGAATCTTTGACTTCTTTTTAAAAAACATTGTATATCCGTCTGTTCTTTTTCAATTCAGGTCTTGTAAACCATTTTCAAAATGAGACTATTCATGAAGATTAGAATAAGATTAGAGAATAACAAGAAAATAGACAAATATAAAAACCCAAGATACAATTTGTGTGATTGCGTATAAGATTTGGCAGCTAAAGAAGTACTTACTGTTTGGTCTTTATCTGTTAGTTCCTATCAGATTAAACGTCTTTCCGGTTTACCATTTGAACTGAGACTGGCTTCTAGCTGAACTCTGGGGATACTGAGTCGTTTCCAATGCACAGTAAGCACAAAATGTCAAATAAAAATAATATATATCAGTTCTTTAAACTTCTAGAGAGGTCTGAACCGTTTATGTTATATCTCTACCAACATTTGCACTTCATAAAAACAGCAGATGAACGTCCGTTTTTCGTCAATATCATCGTAAATATCCGGAGCCAAAATATATGATAATGGAACCTTTCCCACACCTGGCAATATTGCAAAAGGTGCAAATCTGTGATCACGTGATCAACACTCTATACAGAATCAACATATCACAGAGTGGTTTCACAGATACATTGATGCAGTCGTGATTATTGGGCAAATAATATCTACTTTTTTTTTCCTTTCGTCGGCATCAATTTAATAGACATGTACTAAGATGTACCAGACGAGATGATATTTTTCTGAGAGCCCCTGAATGCCGTCGGGTAATTACAAGCGCGGATCTAGAAGAGGTAGCTAGGTTTAAGTAACCCCCATCCCTCCTTGAATTTGCAAAAGATCCTGATTTTTGCGGTTTTTCGCTTTTATTTTCAAAGGCTGGACGCCCCAATAGGCTTGACCCCACCACAGAAAAAATTCTAGATCCGCCAATGAATGACACAAAGGACGATGTACTTTAATTATAATTTTCAGCATCAAACGAAGAGGCAGACAATATGAGATGATGTTTCTCTTGATTTCATAGTACTTCCAAGAATAACATGACTTCAGGAATCTGACGTTGGTTGCCATATAGTCTTGATTAATGGACCTATCACACGCAGGGAATCTTTCCAATATATACATAAAGCACATAAATAGAGCAAAGAGTTAGACAGCTATAAGATATTTGTGAAACATCGTTATTAAGATCCTGTGATAAAGTAAGGTCGTGTATATAGCGCCATTCTTATCAGACTACAAGCTTATCTTTCGTCCTGCATTTCATACAAGAAAAAATATATATTTGATTTGAGTTCTATATTCATTCTCTCGCACCATTTTTGTGCTGTTTATATATATCTACATGATTATAATGTGAATTGACCTTGGAATTTTGAAATTTATGCCGTTTTCAGAATGAGATGTAGTTATAATGAATAAACATGAAGAAGTTCGTATACATATAAAGCGTTATATGTTATAAGGAAAGTGCATAGATATCCAGCTTGAATTTCAAAATTTGCTACAACGAATTCAAGTTATCGCAATTTTTCTGCATTCAACTTTTCATGGTGGATTCCAGCGATAATTCAGTCGAAATGGGCAGTGTAACTGAGCGTAAGTCTCTGGCCAGGCCAGGGTTTTGGTTCGAATCACACTACAGTACCGCTATTCCGCTGACATAAATGTTCCTCATGCTATGCGTCTACACGTCTATGTTTTTTTTAATATTTTATTTTATTAATATTTGAGGCATTCCTCCTTTTTTCATAGCCACCAAAGACAACCACCAAATAAAGGCTCTGCTTGGCTAACTTTTTTCATGATTATAATTCTAAAACCGTACAGAAAGCAAGTACTCAAGTTCCTCTACCAAAATTATGTATTTGAACTATGACGGTCACCAAATGGACTGAGCACATTTTAGACCAACTTACGGGTAGATAGAGCATATTCAGAGTCCATAGAAGTAAAGTTAGAAAAAGACAGATTGGTGACCATCAGAGTCCAAAAACATAACTTCTGGTAGAGACTTACTGTACGGTTTTATATTCACTGTACTGAAGTGTGCTTTGATTGGACGGAGCATATCCGACTTCATTTCTGCACAGAATTGGACCATACGCAAACTGCACAATATATAAAATTGAGTTTCTCTATATCTGATCATGCTGATACATGTAGTATCAACAAGTGATCGACAAAGGCCTTTATTGTTTATAAGCTCAGAATTTCATTTAACTAAAGTTTTTTTTTTTTTTTTACGGAAATTGGACGGTTATACATTTATTCCGAATATCTTTATTGCATAATCATTTATTCACAATTACATCGTAAAATGTGAAGATCATCAAATTCTCCATGCATTTCTCGTTTATTTTATGAGTTCTTGGCAATCATATCTAGCGTATTATCGTATACTCAAGCTCCACATAGAAACATATCACGACCCCCTGCTCACAAAATGATTGAAAATCGCCTGTAGCATGAATATAGATCATGTTAAACAAATATAGACCATTTCTATACCGTGTTCAGCAGCTTTGCATGATTCTGCTACATGTGAATAACAAGAGCGATACGCCCGGGATTTTTTTTTTATATAATGCAGGAAGCTAACATAGCACGTAATTAGTGAATAAACAAGTGCTTCTGTATACAGGCTGACCTTATAAACAGACTGAAAATCGACACTGACGGTAACAAGTAAGGCCGACGTATCAGATGTAACGCCCGATTCCAGCAATTATTACGCTGAATTCACAATATTTTCTTCGTGTCCGTGAAACAAAGCACACTCTATATCAAGCTTCTTCGTTTTGTTTTTGTGATGATGTTGGAACGGGAAAGATATTTAAAATACTTCCGTTGTGACACTGCATGACCTCTTCAGTAAGATCAGTCAATATCTTGTAGGTATCCATAGTGCAAAAAAAATGTGACCTTGAAATATGATCAGTGACCTTATTTCAAGTTATTTGGCAAGGTGATACTTGACAATTGTTTGTAAACGATCATATATATCCCACTCCCTACCGCCCCCTCCCCATTCCCCGCAAAAAAAAGGAGAAAAAAAAATAAAAAACGAAACATGTTTCCAATCTTGGAATGGAGTAAAAGTATTGAAAGAAGACATTCACATCACTGTCGATGGCGTGAAAGGAGGCTTCTGTACGCATTTGTCATTTTGCGCACACAAAAACATTTTCTCTTATAACGCAGATCTAACGTCATATACGAACTGTTAATTACAAGTTGTTTATCGATAATCCTATACAGATTATAACCCAATTATCGCCCCCGGTGCGAAACTTTACCAGGAAGAAAAAATAGTAATAGTAGAAAGTCCGTAATAGTATCAAAAGCTTATTTAGTTCGTGTCAAGATAGCTATTTGCTGCATGTGTAATGCCTACTGTAATTACTATACATATACAAAAGGTGTGGTTGACTAATACTGATAAAGCGTTAGTAGTGGTACATTTATTCCATGCCTTTGTCCAAAGAAACCTACACGATTTAACTTACATGTAGGTTTTTTTTCCAATAAAAGATATGGATATCATTGTGATTAGTTGTCTTTTTGTTACTGAACAGGTTTCCAGAAATGCATAGGGGGAGGATGATCTATCTACATGAACTATATCAGTGACCATTAAGGACCCTTTACCCACTAACACATGGTTAAGATACTGAAGAAATCAAGAGCAGTACATTTATCCAAATTCATTGAACTTCAGTAAATACTGGGAACGTTAAATTCTTTAACTAACAATAGAATGTTTGTAAAACATGCCCCTGTTGTTACACATGGGTCATACAAAATTTAAGCCCAAAATCCATTACTTTCCCAGGACCTTACAGTGACTTCAATTTATTTTCCATGACCTCAAAAAGTTGAGTTTTGATCTGTTCCTCCCTCTTGAGAAAATTTTAGAAATTCAGAATTGAATGGCACCATTTCTGTTATAAAATTCCTTTTCTGTGCTTAAAATTAATTGAACTGAAAGCTTCTCAAAGAGTCAATGATTTGTGAAGTGTACCACCTTTAATTCTACAGAGAGCATTCAAAAATGAAACCAGAAAAAGTGAAATTCTGTGACTTTCCATGGCCTGTCTCAAAATTCCATGACTTTCCATGACTAAGGCATATTCAATGTATGGCTATACAAAACATGATGCAGCAGTAAGATTTTCGCAAAATTCGTGAAAGTAATAGTTACCTTGACCTTTAATGTACAGATACCAGTATCTATAGGTATCCTCCCCTCCTTGTTCATTTGGTTTGAATTGTTAAAGGGTTGTTGAGTTGCATGAAATCCCATTCTTAAGTTAAATTTTCCTATCACTAACAATAACCTTGACCTCTGACCCCAAAATCAATACGCTTCCATCTTGCATTACAGGCGACATTGTAAGAAAATCAAGGCGCATTCTCAAGCAATAAATGTAGGAGAAATACAAACAAGGCAGCATAGTAAATTTTATACTCATTTAATTTTTTACAAAAAGAATGGTTTATAACAAATAATTCTAGTGACTCTATACCACATAATGTGACCATGGGTCTTCTTACTCTGTGTTTTAAGGCATTAAACATATTTGACCTGGGCTTAACAAATACCGCCCCACAGAGGATTTTTTTTACATAATTACAACTTTCCATTATCACAATATGACAATATTACAAAAGCACACCTTCTGTATTTTCATCGAAGGAAAAAATCAAATTATAAAGAAATTCTGTACACTTGAAAAAAAAATCCTATTTGAACAGAAATGTATTCTTTTAGAGACATGATCAGCACTTATTAATAATCTTTATTGAAACTTCAATCTACTGTCCACGCAGCTCACTTCAGAAATCGGAAAATTGAAGTTTTCCTTCTTTATCGGCAATTGTTGCGATTAAAATTTATATGGGAGGATAGATCTCGAACTCTCATAACTAATGGTGTATGATATACGTCTGTACGACCAATATTGTGCTCACAGTGAAAGAAAATAATTTTAGATGGGGACGTTTCTATGTTAATTTTAGCATGACGTCGTCAACGTTCTCCATAGACTCAATGTTAAACATCGACGACGTCACGCTAAAATAAACATTGAAAACTCCCTATCTAAAATTATTTTCTTTCACTGTGAGCATAATATTGGTCGTACAGACATATATCATACACCGTTAGTTATGAGAGTTCGAGATCTATCCGCCCATATAAATTTTAATCGCAAAAATTTCCGACAAAGTAGAGAAAACTTCAATTTTCCGATTTCTGAAGTGAGCTGCACGGACAGTAGAGTATCTAGAAACAACAAAGACAATAGCTTGTGGAGAAAACAGTTAATAATGAATTTTCATATTGGCCAGATATATTCTTTGAACTTAAAAGAAATATATGAATTTGGGTAAGGACTAGGTGCACTAACCCCCCTACCCCTCCCAAATCAGCCCTATAATTTCCACAAGAATTGCGTTTATTAAACAAATATCAAATCATCACCTCTTGCGATGTAGAATGTGTAAGGAAATAGTTCATCAACATATTGAATCCTTGTAATGTAAATTGAAAGGTCGAGATTTCAACGTTTTTAGATATTTGAACATCTTAGTATTCAGTATATAGCTGTAAAAACAACACAATCTTTCCTAATTTCGATTCTCTATATATTTGAATTTATGTTAACTAGAAAATGATGAATATCTGAACGTCTTCAAAAATAGGGCTGAAATGGCAGGTTACTGTACCTACTTTTTTTTTTTAACTTAATCATCCTGAATATCAACTGGTAATATAGAAGGAGCGTTCTATAGTACTGTAAACCTGGAAATTTTCGCGTGGGGGTAATTATCGCGTTTTTCACGAATCGATAGACATCACGAAAAATTTCCCTACACGAAAAAATCCAAGCTGCATTCTTACAATGGGAAAGACATTTTTATCGCGAATATTTCCCCCACGCGGAATGTCTTGATGTTGGAATCACGAAATTTCCCCCAGCGAAAATAACCACATTTACAGTAATCCATCAAGACACAAAAAAGTTTTAATGAGGATAATTAGTTAATTCTAATATCTCTATGATGAATTGTGACAAATCAAATGTAAGGAAAAGACCCCATGGCCTGTTCCCATATATTTCTTTACTTTAAAACCTCAAAACCTAATCTCCACAATTGTTATATGAATATAAAACTTAAAATCAGTTAAAGTTTAGATCTAAAGTAGAAATGTAGTACAATGTACAGAAAAAAAAATACAACCCATTTATGACATGTAGCACTTTTCATAAGCACTTCGAAATACACATGTAAATCAAAAAATATACTTCAATAGAAGGTGAAAACTACAAGTGACAAAAAAGAAATCACTAAAGCAGTAGGCAAAGTTGCAAAATTGACAATACTGTACTTGTTCTTGAAATATATTTTACATTTCACTCTAACTTACAGACCACATAAACAATGAACTACAGTTGTAGTTGAAATTACATGTATTCGAGATGTATCATACCAGTGATAAAAACTATTGCTTCTTTCAGCTGAGGAATCTAAGAAGATTCATCATTAATACCAAAGGTACTTTTTTTAGAAATAAATACTACTATATAAATATCTAATGTACATACATGTACTTAACTAATATTAATGGAGTTAAGTGCGGCAAGCTGCCATTTCAGCCCTATTTTTCAAGTGTATAGAATTTTACAGCTTTTTGTATTAATGATCTCAAAGGTATGGTGCATTAAATAGAAAAGAATATGTCTACTTTACAGGCCTATACAAAATACTATGATGTTCAAAAGGTCTGAAAACAGTAAAATTTTTGAAATTGTAAATAAATAGGAAAATTGTTGATACAAATTCATGAAATTAAGTATTGCGCCAACCCTTGGCAAAGAATTTTTTATTCCCATTACTAGATTTGTGACAGACTGTCCTGTTTGCATATAACTCATTTGGAGCGAGAGCTGATACATGTGTAAGTTTTAAAGATAACCAGCAATTTTCCTTTATTTGAAAAAGTCGTTTTACATGTATTTCAATCACAAGACCCTAAGACAGCTTAAAATTAAAATTTTATTAAAATACAACATTCCTTAATCATTCTGCATTGCATTAGGTGACTGATTTATCATCCTTTCATAAACGACTTTTTTTCGCAAAAAGTTAAGAGCAGATTTGAATTGAAGCTAATTTGAGAGGTTTGGGCACCTAGTCCTTTCAATTCTTTGTGACCGTATAGAGACAGATGTGCATTTCTGGCTACAAATTCTATTTTGATTCTACAAAGTTTAAATACACTTCATAAATACATGTATCTAAAGCACAAGCTTTGGCTTAACATAAATGCTCAAAAAGTCACTAAAGTCAAAGAAGCAATGTTATAAAACAATAATCAATGCAAAAGCGTTTTTCAATACCAGTATCTGTTATAAATACGTACATTTAAAAAAAATTTGGGAAAAGAGTAAGTTAATGTATGAAGTTTATGTATTGAGAGATAAGAAGAGAACTAGAGGGGAATAAATTGTTCGTCATTTGGTTAAATCAGACATACATGTAAATTATGCAGCACAAAAAGCACTGAATATGTGCATGTTAAGTCACTCTGGCCAAAAACGAAGTTGCAAATGGTGCTGCCCTCTACATCCTGAATCAAGAACCGTAACTCCTTTGAGATTGTCTTTCAGCTATCTTTCCAGGGGTTGTAAGTGACTGATGCTATTATGATGTTTGAGACTCTGTGAAAAGCTTGACTTTATCCTCTATTAATGCTATGAGCTTTTTGTTGAGTAAGCGGTCAAAATGTTCACTGACAGTTTGGTGATGATGCTTTGGGTGGACCAACGATTCTGTGGGCACAACAGCCAAAATACCCGCAAAGTCATGTACAAACTGACACCTACATAAACAGATAGGTACAATTAGATGGGAAAAATAATACAATAATTCTAGCTCTATGCCAAGAATGTATAACTATGCTAATCGGGTCAAGTATGGGTATAGATAATGCTTCTAACTTGAATATACAGCTGACACTCGTTATCTCGAAGTCGATGGGCCCACTGAAAATACTTCGACATAAGCGGAGTTCGAGATAAACGTCAGTCGAACTTACGGTATATTTTGAAATGTATTGTAACACCTATAAGACTAAAAGAATCGTTTTGCTTTTGTATTTTATACAATAGATATCGGAGTTTAAAAGGCTACTCGTGCTGACAATGTAATATTTAAATGATTCTAGAAGTGCCATAAACGTATTCTTAATACTGAAATTTTAAGAAAGGGCGCACTGAGAACGTCAGGAATTTTTATTTGTTGTGTGACCCCCCTTTCCGCGCCTCGGCCCTGATATAATACAAGTTTGGTTTTCTTACCAATCTGTCATAAGCCGTTTACCTTCAAGAGTTTTGAATCATTGTGTCATCAAAGTACAATGAAGACATTTGTTCTTACGAAATTTAATTTTTCGTCTGCTAGATTTCAATGTCGTACATGTCTTAATTCTTCACTTAGATTTACTCGCATGCAATCAAGTTTAATCATCTTCCTCTTAGTGCATGAAATTGTATGTATGGATTATTTTGTAGATTATCAGTATAATAATTGTTGCTCAAATTGTTTTATTTCAGTTACGATAAACCTAGCCAATTTTTTTTTTGAGGGGGGGGGGGTGTATTGGTTTGTTTATTCTTTTTTTAGCTGTCGCTTCTCAAAAGAATTTCAACATAACAAACAATGCAATTTTAATGAATGAAACATGCACATATCATTGCTTCCGCAATAATAATATCTAATTAACTGATACCCCCCTTAATTAATTTTGATGTCACGGTCGATCAAACAACGGCGAATCAGTGAACCTGCGTTACCGGGACCTATAATTGTTTGTTTACCATGTGATTACACTATTATTTGGTACCTTAATTGGTTTGTTTATACAAACATTAGGACTTCAACTTAACGAGTATAAAATACACTAAGAAAATGACCTGGGACTTCGAAATTACTTCGAGATAAGCGAAATTTCGAGATAACCGATTTCGAGTTATCCGAAGTCAAATTGGTTAGAATATGAAGAAAAAAAGATGGGACCGCTGCTCGACTTCGAGATAAACGGAATTTCGAGATAACCGAGTTTGAGATAACGAGTGTCAGCTGTATGTACATGTAGGTCTGCTTCATCTATATTTGCCCCATCAAATACTCTAAACTTACCATATGATGATAAAAAAAAATTGTATTCTGCCTTTTTTGTCCTTTTTTTTTTTTTAAATGCAACTGATGTAAGAAGAGTCTATTTTAAATGTTGTTAAATAAGGTGCAATTAAGTAGCAACCCTACAAGACCTTGAAGCTAAAAAAGCCTTCAAGAAAAATATAAAATGTGTGATGCCTTACCATACTGATTCCAGCTCACTGTCCATATCCAGGGGAGAAGACTGACTATGGATGACCTCCCCTCGATGTAGCAAGCTGCATATCACAGAACTGCCAAACTGTAAAATAATCAACATTTATTCTATGGTTGATCGTCTCTTCAATGCATTCGAAATTTTCTGTTATCAAAATTTCTTGAAATTTCTAAAATGGGGTCATGTAACATCATATCCCACCCATCCTGCTACGTCTTTCTGTACATTTTTGGACATAGTAATTTTCACACTCCTCGGCAATATAACATTGTTTAGATTGAGGATCACAGACAAGGGTTAAGTACCCGAAACGTGCATGTCTGGTCCATGCTGAAAATTTATCTGTTCTTAAATGATGGTATTGAATTTGAAGATGTTTAACATTGTATATCAAAGTTGCATATCACAGAACTGCCAAACTGTAAAATAATCAACACTGTATCTCAAACAGATTCCTCTACTATAGATGATTTTAATGCAATAATCTTTATAGAACTGTCTTTAGCATTGTAAAGAAAAGCTTAATGACCCAACAAAATATCAAAAAAATAGAATAACATTTTTCTTCCCTCTGATGGACTCTGGTTAACATTAATTTTGAGCAGCTGTTGGTTTACTATATTCATTCAATTGAGAATTTTCAATGTTCTCTTTTGTTTTCTCATCAGTATAATTAGACCTTACCTTATTTTGTATTGCCACAGCTGTTGCCTTTCATTGGGTATTGACCTTATTTTGTATTGTCACAGTTGATGCCTTTTGGCACTGGGTGTCTTACCTTCTTTTGTATTGCCAAAGCTCTTGCCTCTGATTGTCAAAGTTGATGCCTTTTGGGACTGAGTGTCTTACCTTATTTTGTATTACCAAAGCTGTTGCCTTTGATTGGGTCTTGACCCTATTTTGTATTGTCACAGTTGATGCCTTTTGGGACTGAGTGTCTTACCTTATTTTGTATTGCAAAAGCTGTTGCCTTTGATTGGGTCTTGACACTATTTTGTATTGTCACAGTTGATGCATTTTGGGACTGAGTGTCTTACCTCATTTTTTATTGCCAAAGCTCTTGTCTTTGATTGGGTCTTGACCCTATTTTGTATTGTCACAGTTGATGCCTTTTGGGACTGAGTGTCTTACCTTATTTTGTATTGCGAAAGCTCTTGCCTTTGATTGGGTATTCACCCTATTTTGTATTGTCACAGTTGATGCATTTTGGGACTGAGTGTCTTACCTTATTTTGTATTGCCACAGCTGTTGCCTTTGATTGATTACCTTATTTTGTATTGCCACAGCTGTTGCCTTGATTTATTTCTTACCTTATTTTGTATTGCCAAAGCTGTTGCTTCTGTTTGGTTCTTACCTTATTTTGTATTGTCACAGTTGATGACATTTTGGACTGGTTGTCTTAATTTACTTTGTATTGCCACAGCTGTTGCCTTTGATTGATTACCTTATTTTGTATTACCACAGCTGTTGCCTTGATTTATTTCTTACCTCATTTTGTAATGCCACAGCTGTTGCTTTAATTCTTACCTTATTTTGTATTGCCACAGCTGTTGCCTTGATTTGGTTCTTACCTTATTTTGTATTGCCACAGCTGTTGCTTGATTTGGTTCTTACCTTATTTTGTATTGCCACAGCTGTTGCTTGATTTGGTTCTTACCTTATTTTGTATTGCCACAGCTGTTGCTTGATTTGGTTCTTACCTTATTTTGTATTGCCACAGCTGTTGCTTGATTTGGTTCTTACCTTATTTTGTATTGCCACAGCTGTTGCTTGATTTGGTTCTTACCTTATTTTGTATTGCCACAGCTGTTGCTTTGGTTTGGTTCTTACTTTATTTTGTATTGCCACAGCTGTTGCCTTGATTTGGTTCTTACCTTATTTTGTATTGCCACAGCTGTTGCTTTGGTTTGGTTCTTACTTTATTTTGTATTGCCACAGCTGTTGCCTTGATTTGGTTCTTACCTTATTTTGTATTGCCACAGCTGTTGCTTGATTTGGTTCTTACCTTATTTTGTATTGCCACAGCTGTTGCTTGATTTGGTTCTTACCTTTTTTTGTATTGCCACAGCTGTTGCTTTGGTTTGGTTCTTACTTTATTTTGTATTGCCACAGCTGTTGCCTTGATTTGGTTCTTACCTTATTTTGTATTGCCACAGCTGTTGCTTGATTTGGTTCTTACCTTATTTTGTATTGCCACAGCTGTTGCCTTGGTTTGGTTCTGACCTGTCTCCTTCAGTTCATCAGAGAACTTTACCAGAGCTTCCAGATCTGAGTTTTCTATCACAAGTATCACTGGGTCATGTAGCACCATCAGGCCCTATAAATGAGAAAATTTTTTTTTTATTTACACTTGATCTGACAGTATCAAAGTGCACACAGTGGTCAACATCATAAAATGTAAATAACAGATAGAATGTGAATGTAGAGGAATAGACCTTCTTCATATAATTACCATTAGACTTGCATTTTATACACTCCAAGACCCGACATCACTACTTTTGACGTTATTTCTAATTGTGATGTCATAATTCAGATACAACATTACAGTTAAAAGTTACATCAAATATTGTCATGACGGGTCTTAGGATGTGTAAAACAAAAGTCAGCTGCGGTAATGTGAAAATCATCTATTGAGGGAACGCCAAATGTCCAACATCACATCTATTGGCAAACCTTAACATTATGTTGTCACAATCATTGGCCGTTCATTAAATGTGTCATCTGGCCATTGATTGTGATGTCATCATGTTAATATCCATGAACAGGTGCAACGTCGAACATTTGGTGATCCCTCAATTACTGTGGGACAAAAATGATCGCAGCAACTTCTCTTTTTAAAGTTGGTCAATATTCAACTCACATACATGTACAAGTATTTCTGTTTTACTATTTTAGCCTCTATCTTTATTGATTACTCATTTGAAATACAAAATTCATATCTTTTTTATAAAAAAAAATTGAGTCCACATTGCTGTTTGTAAAGTTTTTCGTAAATATATGTTTGTTACAAACTTAATGCATTATAATTGACTGATGCCTGCTTACTAGAGGAGTGTCAACGAAGGAGTTTGATGTCATCATACAGTTCGATTCACTTTTAACAAATTGCACCAAATAGAAAACATATTAGCTTTTGGGTTTGAAAATATGACTGAAGTTAAATGTAACTCTCAGTATTAGATATTTCTTAATTGATAGTCTTTAGAAAACACACACAATCTACATGTATATCATACCTCTTCCCCAGAGTCTTTCTTGATCAGGTACTGTAGATTTTTCAGTATCTTCAGCACTATATCCTCTGACTGCCTCTATAAATCAACAAAACTTTCCTTGAGTATAGATACATGTACAGTCTAACCTGTAGAAGCGGTCACCTTTGTTAAACAGTCACCTCCTCTTAACGGTCACTCTGAATCCCTCCCGACTGTTTTTACTATGATATTGTACCCTAATAAGCAGTCACCTCAGTAACGCGGTCAGCGGTCACCCCTTTCACTGCCCAAGTCGCCGATTCGTCTCTAATTAAGCGGTCGGTGGCTTGGACTTCAAAATTCAACAGTACTGTCCCCCGTAATTGCCCCAAATTACTTGTACAAACATTGCATCCAAGGCCTACAGTGGTCAGCGGTAATTGATTGAACTGTTTGTATGTAATCGGGTACTTAATAACTCGTCACCAGGTATGAAATTATCACAACAACAACAACAAATGAATCAAAACGGAACGTTTTAACTTATTAAATGAGCATTCAGACGCTATAAAATTATTCAAAAGTGCAAGACCAATCACCTATTGTGATCGAACTAGGTGTTTGAGGACTCTAGGTCCCGAATCTTAAAACGGAAGGTTGAAATTTGTAGAGGAACGGCTGAACATGATGTTGCGGGAGACCGAAAAAGAAAAAAGCAAAAGTCCGACAACGAGCTGACGTGAAAATGGTTTCAGGCAGTGACCCATTATCTATCTATTTTGCGCGTGATATTTCTTCTAGCGTCTGTAACGTCTTTGTCCTAAAAGGCCAACAAATTCACGGTCAAATAATTATATTGATGACTTACATCGTCATTTTATGACTCGCCCGCATGCCTCCGTTTAAAGTCTTATCTACGGAGGAATTTACTTACCTGATCTATGCCGTTTACGTTTAAATCTCCCGATATTTTTACGTCAATGTATGTGTGAGACCTTGGGTTTTTTTCTAGTGACGAATCTAGCGCTCCCTTTGCTGGGGGTCAAGGAGCGAATTGTGCCGATTTATGTTTTTTTTACTGAAAGTGGGTCAAAATATACTTGTTCTTGGAAAATTTTGGGTCCGTGCCGGAGGGGGGGGGCGCCCGACGACCCTGCCTCTCCTCTTGAATCCGCCAACCATTGCATTTTTTTTTATTCTTAAAAAGACGGGTCCTATTATTCGCAAAATACTTCGATACTACCTTTAAAGCATCTATCATTTATAAAGCGTAATAAAATCGTATTTGGTACCACCAGGGACGTATATCCCTGCTACCATTAGGGCTGAAAAGGGTGTACGACGATGGCAATGATGTCATTCAAGACTGGATTGAAAAATTAAGTGATTCTCTTGTGAATGGAAGACAGACAGACATCAGGAACTTTTTAAAATCGTATGTACATTTTGCATTTGACCGTTTTTTATTCATCATTTTATGATGACACTTCATACATTTATTTCATGTGCCAACAATTCAAAAGACGACAGATTTTCATTACTAAATGCACGTCAGCAATGATAAAAAAATGAAATGACATTATGCAAGTACTAATGCATGTATCTGTTCAATACAATACATGAAACAGAAAATTCCCGTTCGTATTATGAACAAGTGTAATTTAGCATGGTTATTTAAGAACCTTTATTAAAAGGTCACCTCTGTTAAGAGGTCACTTTCATGGTATCCCTTGGGTGACTGCTTAATACAGGTTAGACTGTATAAGGTTTATTCATATTTAATGGCTTTTGTCATAAAGAGATGCTGGAGTACAAATGTACTTATTTAGGCTACTAATAAAAGAAATGTGCATCATTGCCGAGAGACAATACATGTACATAATTCCAGACCTCTGCAAATATCAAAATATAGTATTTTTCTGACCACATACATGTACTTACGGAAATTCAATAGACAAACAGAATGCAGAAAGCCATTATTTTAACCAAATTTAGTAATGTAAATAAAGTAGCTTAATCTCTAAGAAATCTATTACTGACCTTTTCAAGAAGTGGAAGGACCCTGCTGATGAGTTTTCTCCCTTTCCTTATAGACAATATAGAGAGAAAGTGTTCGTTCCTGTGTGTACATAGTAGGTACTTGTATAGATCACTCAGCATGTTTTTCCTGTCCTCAAACAGTGGTTTTCTGACAACAGAATATAACCAATGAATACACATAAAGCTAATATGAAAAGCACAGATTTTTGCTTTCTTTTCATTTGTCCACCAACATATACATGTATCTTCTAATTACAGTATAATATGAGCTATTTCAGAGACATCATGTACCTATTTCATTTACATGTATGTAATGTATCAATATGATTCAGTGAACCTTCAGAAGTGAAATCAGTACTACATGTAGGTACATCATTCTCTGCATACCGGTATGTGACCTTGGTCTTAAAAGTGGCCTTGATCTAGGATGGCAGACGTCACGTAAGTTCTTACAACTTAACAAGACATTTTTTATCTTTTGTAGAAATTCAAACATGTTTATAAATAAAAAGTTGACATATTTCACCAGACAAATAGCAAATTTCACCAGAGTTTTCTGGTGAGTCTGTTGGCTTTCAGATTGTCTGTGATGGGTGTTGCTAGTTCGATAAAAGTATAATACATGTATAATAAAGTTATTGCTACATGTACATGTATATATCAAAGTGTTACTGCTGTCCGCGCAGCTCAATTCAGAAACTGAATGAACACGATTTTGACTACTTTATGATGCAAAAATTTAAATGAAGTTGATAGCATTCAATAGATCTTGCTTAGTCGTAAATTTTGGTATATGTTATATAATAGTGAGTGCACCCAATCATACTATATACATGAAGACAAAACAAGTTTTAGATGGGCCATTTCCCATGCCAATTTTTCCTGTGACGTCGTGACACTCTCTATATGCTCAATGTTAAACTCGGCGACATCATGCTGAAATTAATCATTGAAAACGCCCTATCTAAAACTTATTTTGTCTGTATAATATGATTGCATAAACCCTCGACCATGTTACATATACCAAAAGTTACGACTAATCGAGATCTATTCAATGATACAGATTTTATTTTAATTGTTGCATGACAAAGTTATCAAATCTCGTTTATCCAGTTTCCGAAGTGAGCCGTGTGGACAGTACCAGATACATGTAGATGAATGGATAGGCAGATGTAGGGCAAAGTGAACCCTACACATGTATAGTGTCCTGCATTGCAAGTGATATACACGTAATAAAGGCAAAAGCAAACTTCTAAATTTCAGTTTATGAGACCAACCTGGCATCATCTGGTAGAGCTAACATTTTCTTGTCAATATCATCAACATCAAGCAGCAAATTGTACCCCTAAAAATAATAAAAAAACATAGGGTAATCACAGATTACGAAGCTCACCTCGTGACAGCAAAATTCAATTCAAACATATTTCTTAGTACATGTATATTGGCTTTTAAATGCAAAACCACTCAAGCAGAAAAAGTAGGTCAAGGTCATTTTATGAAAGTTTGATCAAAGATACATCCAATATGCAAGTTTGGTACATGTAGCAGTTATACTTTGCTCAATATTGGCTTTATAAAGCAAAATCACTCAAGCGGAAAAAGTAGGTCAAGGTCATTTTATGAAAGATTGATCAAAGATACATCCAATATGCAAGTTTGGTACATGTATCACTTATACTTTGCTCAATATTGGCTTTTAAAGGCAAAATCACTCAAGCGGAAAAGGTAGGTCGAGGTCATTTTATGAAAGTTTGATCAAAGATACATCTAATATGCAAGTTTGGAACATCTAGCACTTATACTTTGCTCAATATTGGCTTTATAAAGCAAAATCACTCAAGCAGAAAAAGTAGGTCAAGGTCATTTTATGAAAGATTGATCAAAGATACATCCAATATGCAAGTTTGGTACATGTATCACTTATACTTTGCTCAATATTGGCTTTTAAAGGCAAAATCACTCAAGCAGAAAAAGTAGGTCGAGGTCATTTTATGAAAGTTTGATCAAAGATACATCTAATATGCAAGTTTGGAACATCTAGCACTTATACTTTGCTCAATATTGGCTTTTAAAGGCAAAATCACTCAAGCGGAAAAAGTAGGTCAAGGTCATTTTATGAAAGTTTGATCAAAGATACATCAAATATGCAAGTTTGGTACATGTAGCACTTATACTCTGCTCAATATTGGCTTTTAAAAGCGAAATCACTCAAGTGGAAAAAGTAGGTCAGATGCTGCATCCGATGCATGGGTCCATCTCGGCATCCAAAGATGAATCACCTGTGCAAGTTTGGTTACTGTAGCATTAGTACTTTGTCAGATACTGAGCTACCCCAAACTTCTTATCCAAATCACTCAAGCGGAAAATGTAGGTCAGATGCTGCATCTGATGCATGGGTTCACCTCAGCATCCAAAGATGAATCACTTGTGCAAGTTTGGTTACTGTAGCATCAGTACTTTGTCAGATACTGAGCTACCCCAAACTTCTTAACCAAGTCACTCAAGCGGAAAATGTAGGTCAGATGCTGCATCCGATGCATGGGTTCACCTCAGCATCCAAAGATGAATCGCTTGTGCAAGTTTGGTTACTGTAGCATCAGTACTTTGTCAGATACTGAGCTACCCCAAACTTCTTAACCAAGTCACTCAAGCGGAAAATGTAGGTCAGATGCTGCATCTGATGCATGGGTTCACCTCAGCATCCAAAGATGAATCGCTTGTGCAAGTTTGGTTACTGTAGCATCAGTACTTTGTCAGATACTGAGCTACCCCAAACTTCTTAACCAAGTCACTCAAGCGGAAAATGCAGGTCAGATGCTGCATACGATGCATGGGTTCACCTCAGCATCCAAAGATGAATCACTTGTGCCAGTTTGGTTACTGTAGCATTAGTACTTTGTCAGATACTGAGCTACCCCAAACTTCTTAACCAAGTCACTCAAGCAGAAAATGTAGGTCAGATGCTGCATCCGATGCATGGGTTCACCTCAGCATCCAAAGATGAATCACTTGTGCAAGTTTGGTTACTGTAGCATTAGTACTTTGTCAGATACTGAGCTACCCCAAACTTCTTAACCGGACGCGGACGCGGACACGGACGCGGACACGGACACGGACGCGGACGCGGACGCGTGGGGTTATAGCATAAGCTCACTCAACTTCGTCGAGGTGAGCTAAAAATTATGAATCGCAAAGCGATATGAATCCCCTACGGGCATTAATCCATGTCCTGCAACTCTGCCTTGACCTGTACTTACACTAAAAGATGAATGCCCACATGAAAA
This sequence comes from Pinctada imbricata, assembly GCA_033119305.1. Taxonomy (NCBI): domain Eukaryota; kingdom Metazoa; phylum Mollusca; class Bivalvia; order Pterioida; family Pteriidae; genus Pinctada; species Pinctada imbricata. The sequence continues at coordinate 48,331,505 of VSWD01000007.1, read as the reverse complement.
TTAGTTTAACATGTGTATTAGAAAAGGTTTGGGTAACAGAAAATTTCATGATATTTGCGAAGGGGCCATAACTTTTGTAAAGATAGGTCAATCAAAACCCAACTTTAACTTAATCTGTATCATACTATAATAAAAAAAAACTTTATTTATTTTACAACGTTTAACAAACAAGCTACACAACTTATATTAATGTCTCACGTTGGCTCAGATGTTGGCGTAAGGGGGAAACCGGAGTATCCAGAGAAAAAAACCCATGCAGAGGCCTTGGTGGGGGACCACCTACTCTCCCACATAAGACCCTTCGAATTCGCCGAATCTGGGTTTCGAACCCAGGACCTAAAGAGGTGAGAAGCAAGCGCGCTACCACTGCACTATTCCGGCCTTAGTATATCATACTATAATGTATCCACACACCAAAACTCAATATCTACATGTATGTAACAACAACCAAGATTACTCTGGAAAGCTGAGAATTTCATGAAATTTGCTAAATCCAGGGGCCATAACTCCTGTAAATAAGTCAATCGTAATGAAACTCATTCTTGATCGTACCACATAGACACAGTATATATTCACATACATGTACCAAAAATAATTTCAATATCTGCAATACCATGGAAGAAATGTACGGAAACTGAATATTTCATGAAATTTGGTTAGTCCAAGGGCCATAACTTTTGTAAAAATAAGTCAATCGAAACCAAACTCGAACTTGATCTGTAAAACACTAAGATGTATTCACACGTTATAAGAAAATTATTTCAATATCTACAACAACAGCCAAGAAAAGTCCAGAAAACTGAATATTTCATAAAATTTGCTAAATCCAGGGGCCACAACTCCTGGAAAAATGGGTCAATCGAAACCAAACTTAAACTTGATCTGTATAACGCTAAGCTGATGAGCCGGTAGGGGACTAAATATAATTATGTATATCAAAAATGCAAGTCTAAATGATATTGCAATGAAATCTACTGGTTAGGTTAGGAACACATGTAAAGTGTTGGGGGGGGGGGGGGGGGCTGTCAAACACCTGAATGGTGTTACTTACATGTTCAACCCTTAATTCAAACAAGGAGATTGAGGAGGGGACATTTTTGTTTGCTTCCTTTTTTGTGAACAGAATATCACTTATAAATTCATCTAGTCCCCATGTAATGCATTACAATGCCAGAAAGCTTACTGTACCTTTTCTATTTCCATGAGGAGCTGTCGTGACCTCCGTAATTCTTTGCTGACACACTGCGGCTCAGCATCGTCTGTGTGGGGTATATCAGATCCTACATCTATAATCTGCCGGGGATTGTGAACACTAGATGTGGTGAGACGACCCAGGGATCCCTCAAACTGAGCTGTATACAGAATAATTACAAATGAATGCTTTGGAAAAAGAAATTAAATCTTTCTACAACAATCTGCCATAAATTTTGAAGTAAAGTACTACATGTATCTTATTTAAGATTAAGCATCTTAGAGAACATTTGAAAGACAAATAAAAATCTTATGTTCATCTACATGTTTGAGTTTACTTAGAAAATTCTGTGTATTCCTTGAGAAAAATTCAGCTTAAGACATGTTAACAACAAATTGTCAAATTTAGTTTATCGGTATTTTCGAATAAATTGAAGAAGCAAATTATCAAACAGCAGAATTCTGTGTAAATCTTTGAGAGAATGGTTTATTAATGAACATGTATATGTAATTTAAAAGATATCAAATTACTAATATACGCAGAAGAAATTTATAAAATCAATATGCCTCCTACCATTTGGAGTCAACTCTTTCATAGTTTTGTTTTATATAATTTGTATATGTCCTTTTAGACTCTGAGGCCTAATAATACCTGGTTTGTATGGCCTTGTTTCTAACTTGGCCATTGCTGGGATGATAAGGTTCAACTCAGAGTCTTTTTCATCAAATATACCATTCTCTTGACGACGCTTCCTTTCCTCCGCCTTTTTCTTCAGTGTGAAAGTCTACAAATGGTAAAAATACATTATGTTCTCTCCTCAAAAATTTTTTTTTAAGATACATGGAAGTGAAAAAGTACACTTTAATTGATTGTAAATGAATAAGGTTTGAAACACTTTTGATAAATACTCTAATCATAATTTACTCAAGAACATATTAAACAGATTTTTCCAACTCTTCATAAAACGATAAATTGCAAAAGTGTAAAGAGCTATGAATCTATAATTTTTAATATTTCCATCAAGATTGATTTTAGCATTGTACGTTGAACTAAATGCAAATGTCGTTCCTTTTTCTTAAGATAAAATCTAAAATGTTGACCTTAGGCCTTTTATTTTTTATTAAATGGTTTACGGGAGCGCCGACTCTAATTTCTTCTGGAAAAAAATAAAAATAAAAGTTGCGATGGCTTCCTTTATCTTTATACTTTCCGCCGACCGTCTTAAACTGTCAGCTCGCAAAATAAAATTTCTATAATTTGCAATCATTGAATCTTTTAAACGCTTCAATTCTCTATCCAGACATGTAAAGTGTTTAAGTGATCAAGACAACTCATGTCATAGGATGTGTCTGTATTTCTGATTGGTTTACGTATCCAAGTTTATCCAATAGAAAGTCGTGTGTTAAATATGACCATTAAATCTACTGTTCCTACTTTTTCCTACTTTCCCTACTTTTTTATTTTGATCCTATTTTTTCCTACTTTTTCTTCAAAACCTCCTACTATTCCTACTTTTTCATCTCAAAAGTAAAAAACTACTTGCTTCACTTGTCATCAAAATCCGATTCAAAGCTTTTAAAAAATTTCTGGCTCGCTTCGCTCGCCCATTCTATATATTTTACATGAAAAATCAATCTGTCCTTAGTTCTCTCTGTGATTTCCTCAAAGATGAACATTACCAGTCTACAATCATTGCTTACTGTGATTTGTGTTTCATACTTATTGAAAATTGTCGCTAAAAGTGATGGAAAATTTCCTACAATCCCCCTATTATTTCCCACTTTTTCCTATTTTTCTCCTACTTTTTTTCATTGACTACATGTACTCCTACTTTTTTCCTACTTTTTCATCAAGGTAGAGTAGAAAGCCTGAACCAGGAATGCAGTAAACTTAGCAACAATTGTTATGGAAGTTTCAAAAAATAAAAAAAAGATGATCCGTTTCCTCTTTTATTTTTATTTTTTTGGTCGACTGTGTTAAATTTCTCATTTTATTTTTATTTTTATTTTTCCCCCTCGACTCAATTTTTTTTCAAAATTTCCCGTAAACCATTTAAAAAAAAATAAAAGGCCTTAATATGGGGAAATATTTTCACACGCATGTACGTGTATAGATTTATCTTACAGTGAACGTGTATAGATTTATCTTACAGTGTAATAGTAATCATCCAAATAAGGATTATCTGACTGGAGCTGAATCAGCTGAATTTTGACAATCCAGTCTTTTTCTTTCTGAGTCATCAGTCCGGCATAGCCATCAATTGATCGTTTTCTGTCCTCCTCCTCATTAAACCTATAATAGCGTCTGTATGGGCGGTGCTGGTGATCTCCTGGGTAGGGTCGATGCTGATGCTCCCCAGGGGGTCGGTAGTCTCGACTCTCACCGTTATGATGGAGACCTCTATTGCCACCCCTGTTAATTGATACACATACATGTACATGTACATGTATATATATACAATGCACCAAAGTATTGTACACAACTACATGTACATGTGTATACTTGTTTCATTATTTATCAGATTCTGTTAAATCTTTTATTTCTAAACAATTTACTGATTCAATGTTGGAAATATTTCAAGAAGCATCTTATCACATCAATATCCTCTACAGAATTTCTAAACAACTCTGATGTACATGTAAGCCTCCATGGCCTTTTAAAATCATAATCTACATATTTTTTACATTTCGAATCTACATTTTACATAAATTATATTCTTCAAAAAGCTACTCTTATCATCACTTTCCCCTTTATAGCACATTTACTAAATGTGTGAAATCTAATTGTTTTACTGCCAAAAATGTGTATGTACAGGTAACTAAACCAAACGACAAGTACAGCAAAAAGAAGATCACATCTTACACATACATTGTATCTAAGGAAGGTGCAGCCTTCAGAGTAACAATCTGAGACACAGAGTTTACTTACATCATTCTACCACGCCCTCCTCGACCTCTGTTGTACCGGGGATCATTCGGATGAGGCGGTCTGAAAATATCATCAAAGTGTATTGTACATGAAAGTGTGTCTTTCTGTCAATATAGCAATTCATAAATCACTCTGCATCTGCTACATATCCAGAGGTCTTACAACTCTGCTTAATGAATAATTTTCATTTCAGGTCAAAGACAAATCATCACAACTTGGCAAACAGATCATTTTCCAGATCCTACTGACCCTTCTTAACCTACATGTATTTTTAAAGTGGATCTTCTAATTCCTATGAGTAACATCAAAGCATGCATACACAAGACAGTATGATAAATTATGGTGTCTCAAAGTGAAGTCAGAAAAGAATATGTACATGTAATGTTTATCTTAATTTGATTTGAGATTTTTCTCCCTATACATGTACATGTACATGTATATCCGAATAGAACTTGCCCAGTATAAAATCTCCAACACAATCCCTCTCAGATAAGTCACATCTACTCATGCCCCTATTACATGTATGCAATAGAATATCTGAAAACCTGTCATTTTCTGAAAACAACTTAGAAATATTTGTCCTCTGCTATTATCAGAATCATATTTAAATGGAAATAACAACTACCTAGCTGTGGTTTATTGTCCAGTAATTCCCCTTGCAACTAAAGGAATAACAGGACAATAAACCATGGTTAGGTAGTTGTTATTTCTTAATTGTCTGCTTACTGAAGAATACATAATCAACGTTTATGCACTTGAAGGAAGGTCCATGTACATGTATATAGAAAATATTCAATGTCTGCGTTCTAGCTACTTCTCTACTGACTTATCTAAGAGGACCACTCATACATGTTTGACGTCAACGTATGGACTGCCATGACTATGTCCGTCTTCACGAAAATCACTAGCCCTACATCCGTGGCTTGTAGATATTTGGTAAGGCAAGTAGAATTTCACTATATAAACTATACAAATAAACTTGTAAAAATTGTCTCCAGGCTAGAGGTTTCAAAAAGTTTTTGTGAAGACTGCTTTGTGGGTTCTGATGTGGTCGAGGTGGGGGTCCATCATAAGGACTGAGGGGTGGGGGAGGAGGGTGACTATATGGGCTGTGACTTACCTATGAGGGCCATTCATATGATGTCCATATGGACTGCCATGACTGTGTGGGCTCTGATGATGTGGTCCAGGAGGGGGTCCATCATATGGACCATGGGGTGGGGGAGGGTGGCTATATGGGCTGTGGTTAGGAGGCCTCTGACCCATAGGCCTGGGAATTCCCATAGGAGGTGTTGGCATTCTGTTACCTGAAATATGTGTTAAAATTGTTCATGTACAGTATTCAAGAAGATATCCAAGTCGACGAAACTCCCTCAAACTTTGTGATTCACTTTACTATAAAATATGAATACATATCAATGTTCAGATCTGGACAAAATAATAATTTTTTACAGTATTGAAAGTAAGTACATGTGTTTGTTTATTCACAATGACCTACCCATAGCATGGATCATGGCTCTGTTGGCGTAAGGAGACATAAGGCGAGCTGGGGGCACACCCATCGGTGAACCAGATAACATCACAGGGGGAGGAGAGGGTGTGGTCCTACCTGGGTGGGGCATTCCTACAAATGTAAACACAAAATCATACAAAAACAAGAAACATGTATATGTATGTGAGCTTTTAATCAATATTTCACAAGTCTGCCTAAATGCAACATAATTAAACAGCATGCATACATGTTCGCACAGATACATGTACATGATCTTAGATTCAATTATACTGCACATCATATCAAAGTTTGTGTACAATTGGTGGACATTTGAAAATTAAATTTGTATGCATCATGCCATCTGGCTCTTTAAAACTCAAAGGAAAGGAAAAGACCCTTCAAATTGAACAAAAATTTTGAAAAATCAAAGCATTTTTGATATCTACTTTTGATTTAAGTTTTTTGTTCAATGTAAAAACATTTTGATGTCATGAAATCCTCTCTATCCAGTGGAAGGGTCAAATGCTAAAGAAATAGATCTACATGTATATGGGATAAACAGAGCTTTAATCAAAAGGTATCAGCTATCAACTAACCTCCTGCTAATGGTGACTGCCCATGTATCATCATGATGGGGGAGCTTCTGTTATGTGAGGGAGGGGTAGTTCCTGGAATCACACCCACAGGCGATCTCCTACCATCCAAGAGGTGAGGGGGGACAGGTCCAGGGGGAGTTGATCCAGGGACGTAAGCCAGGGGGGACCGCCGCCCATCAGATATAACAGGAGGCTGGTACGGACTGCGCCCAGGAGGTACTCTCTGAAAGATAGTATAATAAAATATGCTTACACAAGATGAAGGCTAATTGAAGATAGGTTTTTTTTTTCATATTCCTACAAGATTACAGTTAAAACATATGTTGCCTCCCCTGTTCAGGCATGGATACTATTGGAGTTGGAACCAAGTTAAAACCTTTGTTGATACATGTATATTCATTCCAACAGTGTACCCTGGTCTACTTAATTTCGATCAAATTCGAACAAAGTTTTTAAAAGTTACATTTGTTCTATAAAAATCCTAAGAAAAAGGGTTGGTATAGCTAGACAGCGACATGAAATAATTTGCTAAGATCAAAAATAAAATTGGTCGATTTCAAAAGTTTTCATGTCATATTTCATATTTTTTATTTCACATGAGCCAGGCATACATGTATGTTTAAACTACATTGTACTTACAAGTACATTCTTCCTTACCTGGGCTTGAGAAGCTTGCTGTAGGTATCTTGCTGCAGGGGATCCAGGGGGTGGGAAGTAACCAGGAGGGGGATGGGAAAACCTTGGATCTCTGGGGGCCATCTGGGGTACTCTTTGATCTTCACCTCTCATTTGACGTTCTAATTCCTCTGCTGTGATTGGTCCAGATGTTCCTTTTTGCTTTGGAAGTAATTGTTCTTCGAGCTCCTCTAGAGTTTTCCCTTTGACTACTGGAGACGGTATATTTCTTCCCGCTGATGGCATCTGCATATGTATGTACACTGTAAACATAATTGCAACATACATGTATGCATCTAATATTTCAATAGTATTCTATGAATATAAATGTATTTTATCAACATTACTATGAAGGTTCTTTTAAAATTAAATCAAAGGGCTGAAGGCCCTGAAAGATACTCCACTCACAACTTTCTGTAACATCTTATTTCACTGTAAGTGTTAATCATCAATGTCGTAATATTTGACTATACTTATTGAAACATCCAGAAATGCAGCATATCAATAAATATTTACATTGCAAGCTAGTTGACGCCTATTAAATTATGACATTCATTTCACGATGAAGCTACTCCGTCGATTCGTACAATCCACATTTCTTCCCTACATGAAATGTTAATCATGCCTGATTGTTACATTTGTATCTCTTTCTGCTCAAAACCGAATTTATCATTATTCAATATTAAAAAACATTTAAAACAAAAACTTTTACAACTGAAACTATGTCAATGGTGAAAGTGTGTCAACAACTTTCCAAGAAAAGTATTATTAGTCCATTTTCAAGTTTCTGTTGAAAACCTTGATTTTACACACCAGACATCAAGTATCATGGCAGACTTTTGAATTTTTATGGCTTAATTCATTACAGGGTAATCATTTTTATATTTCCATCATGATTCCTCTGTCATGTTGTGATGGAAAACATCACCAATGCACATGATGTCCATAGTCTGGCTATCAAATGACACATATGGAAAATGGTCCATTGAATCAACATTTCTGCTACATGTACAAGTGTTTACCTGTGGATGAGGAGAGCTTGAGGCAGCTTTGGCAAAGTCAAACAGAGTCTGTAGGTTGTTTACTGGGGGCTGTGAGAGATGGGAATCCTTAATGGGTGAACCCCATATGTTCTTACTGGAAGGTGACACCTAAAATATCAGTCATACATATCTATAAAACTAATGTCACTTATATAACACGTTTGTTGTGAAATGAAGTCCACTTTACATGAATCCATGTGCTGTATCAACTTAGGCCATAGTAATCAAATATTTTGTTTTACTTCCCTGTCATTTTCTGAAAGGTTCCCTCCTTTCAAACAAGAGAATACACACACACACATACATTATCCTTAGAAAATTCTGAAAGTTATTTTCGAATTTACAAAATAATTTGAAGTGAGCTGGATAATGCTAAAATTTTTCTAACTTGTAATATACATGTACCGGTATATTGATATGTTAATAAAAAAAATTAAACTTTATTTATTTTACAATGTTTTAACAAACAAGTTACACAACTTATATCAATGTCTCACGTTGGCTCAGATGTTTGCGTGAGGGGGTCCAGGAAGCAGGAGGAAACCGGAGTACCCGGAGAAAAAACCCTGCAGAGGCCTGGGTGGGAGACCACCTACCCTCCCACATAAGACCCTTCTCCGAATCTGGGACTCGAACCCGGGACCCCACTGATATGTTAATAAGGATTTAGAAATTTTATCAATGTGCTTCAGCACATGAAATGAAATTAAGATTTTAAGAGTAAAACTATTATATCCTACTTTACAATGTTGTTTTACGAAATATAATTCCTAGGCTTGCAGATAGATTAAAAGGATTTGATTTGAATTAAAATGATTTTTTTCTGAATAGCAAAATCAATGTTTGTGTGTGCACTGATTTTTTTTTCAAAATACTTCTTTATAAAGGTTATCCTCCAGCAGACATAAAACAAAATATATTCTTACTATGGCCTTACCAGATGCTCTGTGTCCAGTAAGGCCGGTGGTGAGGATGGACCAAAGATGTCATCCAAATTCTGAGTTTTCTACAAATACATAATATACACTACAATATGGACTTTGCGTGAAAGTTAAATGTAGGTTAGAAATCTACAAATCATGAGAAGCAATGATCCAATGGCAATTAAAATAAAAAACTTACTACTTTAAGTTAAAATTCAATTAACATTAAAACTTTTCTTCTTTAGAACAATATGAAAGTCAAAACATAGCGCCATCAAAGAAGACAAAGCTTGCCTTGACTGCAACATAAAGTGACCAGCATGCAAACCTTGCTTTGCACTAAGCACCTTCAGATGCATCATCCATAAAGCTGGGAATAGATCCCATTTTACTTTACCTAGTCACTATAAAATATGGATCAGATGCAGCATCTATACCACATTGCAGTAACCATTTAGTGTGTAGGATTGACAGAAGCTGGGAATGGAGATATCAATTTCCCTATCCACATTGCTGATGCATATGCAAAAGATGACAGGGTAGCATAAGCCCCTATCTCATTAGTTAAGGTGAGTTTTCACAATCTAAACTTTACATGAGCTGGAAGGGCTTTTTCTGGTCTTCTTGTCTTTTACCAGATGCATAAAAGGAACGTCTGAGGTGTTTTCTTGACACCTGACAATTAGGAATTATATGTACACTGACACATACCCTTGGTATATCGCGACTCCTACTGGCATTTACTATGGCTGGATCATCTATCTCATCATCCACTATATGACTGATGTTCTGTTCCATAAAATCCTAAAACAAGACAATGCAAATGATGTCCTTTCATACAGTAGAAACAAAATCTAATTATCTGAATCTCATATCCATCAATCTTGAAATGAGCAAGGTTTATCTCTTATAATACATATACATGTAGATCTGTCTCCATGAAATCTTTTTTGAACCACTTGCCCAAAGACAAATTCTACTGGCCAATTGTATAATTAATTAGATTATTTCTACTATCCCGGCAAAAGTTCTAGTACTTGTAGCGTTAGGCTAGTGAGTTTTCGTGGAGACTGATAGAAATCTGCATTTTTGTGTTTCGTACACTTAAGAATGAAGAAGCTGCAAATGTCACCCACCTCCTGGGTCTGGTAGTCACTATGGAAGAATCCAGAATCATGACCTGTCATAACCTCTGACAACTTCTCATGTTGGTCTTCCCAGTCAAAATCTCCTGTCAAACCAAGCATCAAAATTCTTAAGCATCTACATATACATGTACAATGTTGAAATTTTGTTTTTACACTTTAACTTTTTGAAATTCTTAAAAAAATTTAATTCTATTATTCTATTCCTTCCCTAAGGTCAAGCAAAAAAAAAAGTCGGTTCTCAGGCCTAAGTTTTTCAAATCATCTGCGGCAGGCAGGTTTTTTATTTCGTTAAACATAATAACATTTTCAGAACATCTACAGACAACAGTTAGACTAGTTTTTTCTTTATATCTTGTTTTTTTTTTTTCTTGAAATACATTTTGTTTTTACTTATATGGGGCGTTTTTGTCAGCTCAGTTCTCTCCATGTCATTGTCATGATGACCTTTCTATTGCAAATCAAAACAAACTAATGCTTAGAAGATGCAGTTTATACACGATAAAGTTTGGAATAAAAACAGACGGAAAATTCCGGAATTTACAATTTTTTTTTATGCGTTTTTTTGTTGAAACAAAAATTGAATGCAGTAGGTGAAGCACATATGCAGTGGGCCTGAGAACCAATTCCTTTTTTTTTCTTAGCCTTACCATCAATATTTTCTCCAAACGTTTCATCATTCATCAAGTCAATGTCAGTCTTCCTCCTCAGGAGCTTCCATCAATTCGCTATCCATGAACTTCCCTGCCCCCAGGGCCTGAAAAATATATTTTTAAATACACAAATTGTGGGAAGATTTTACAGGAAAACAAAATATCAATACTGTATCATTACATGTAGTAACAAGTGGCATACTATAATGGCAACAAATTTGAATGAAACACTGATTGCCAAATAGTGTATCAAAAGACTTTGATGTCAGTTAAGTTCACAAAGTCAACTAGGGTCTAACTGATTTTGTCATAACATTCCAAAAATAAATGTCATAAAAATACATGTCAATACAAGCATCTACATGTAATGATGTATAAGACAAGCATTAACATCCAGTGTTCTCCCCAGAAATTCAGATAGCATGTTGCTATGTCTTCGAGGTGCACCTGGTGTTTTTTTGCGTCATTAAGCATACCATCATTGTGCGTTGTGTCATATTTTGTTGCTTTATTCATAAACTGTTTAAACTAATTTTGATAATGAAGTAGATGTGTTAATAATACTTAGATGTGTTTGTAACACTCATTCTTATCTACATGCCAAACATCAAGCGAGATCAATTGCAGGTGCTTTATTTTCAAAGAATGATTCATGACAGTTTTAAAACTCCATAAGTATTGGGCCTTTTCAGAAATTGTGAATTCTTTTAGGCTATTTATAATATTTAAATAATAATATGACCAAGACTCATGGTAGCAGATGGCAGACTAAGTGAAATGATTTAGTGCAAGCGAGTTATCATACTCTTATCTAGTAAAGGCAAAATCGGGTATTATGTTGAATAATGAAGACAGATTAAAAGCAGCATGTTTCAATTTCTGGTTTACCGCCAAGCTATAAACTTATGACACATGCCGGTCTACACGATAGCAGTTACCAGTACATGAATAAAGATTTACACGTTTACATATTCATGTATCGCATTAATGGCCCTGTCACACCTTCACTTTTTTGGCCAACGCACGAGTAACGACCAAATAAATTTCCAACACGTCGAAGAACGTTGAGGTCGCTGGCTGATCGCTGGCTAGTCGTTGTGTGGTCGCTGGGTGATCGCTGGAGGACGTTGGCGTGCGCTGTGGTCGTCGGAAAATTTTGTGCATGCACAAAACCGCCGACGACTGCCCAGCGTCCAATCGTTAATTGTGAAGTCGTTAGGATGTCGTTGGGAGGTCGCCAGGCACACGCTGGGCATGCGTTCTCGTGCGCTGTGCAGTCGTTGCGATAAAACGTTGCGAGGTCGCCGATAATTCCAACGACCGTGTAACGACAATGGAGCGCATGTCTAACGCGTACACAGCGACCCTCTGGCGATGGTCTAACGTCCTCAATGTATGCCCAACGACAGCCTAACGTCCTTTTGGCGTGTGCATAACATCTTGACAGCGACCTTAACGACCTGTTCATGTTAAATGTATTTTCATCTCAGTAATAAACCAAGTCTTACTCTAGTCTAGATCTGAATATCATTTAGACAGTTACAGATAGCTCTTTTGAATCATCAGAATAACATCATGGACGTATTATTATACATAATGAGAAAAAAATGTAGTAAACGTCGAAGGTACTGGGTGAGAATGTGGATTGCCAGAAGACAAGAGTTTGGTATCTACGACCAATTCATGGTCGAACTAAGAACAGAAGATCAAGCATCATTCATTAATTTTCTTCGGATGCCTCCATTGATGTTTGATGAACTTCTGAGGGTTGATGTTTGGGCACTTGTCCTCGTCCCCTCCCCCCTCTTTTTCCTCGTCGTAGTGGCATCTTTCCTTTTCAGGGTCTGTTTCAAAATGACTGAGTAAATAGAAAACAAAGAAGTTTTAAAGATATTTTGATTCAATATCGATATATTACTTGCACGTTGTAGGTCGTTAAAAGGTCGCTGGCAGGTCGCTGGCAAGTCGCTAGACAAACGTTGCAAGGTCGTTGAGGACGCGTTATAGAACGTTAACAGGTAAATTGTAAACCAATTTTATGCATTGGGAAGTCGCTGAGGTCGTTGGGGGAACGTTCCCCGTGCGCTAGAAGGTCGCTACGTGCGCGTTAAGAACGTTGCTCCATGATGAGTTTTCGGACCAAACCCCGACGTTCTTCAGCGTGTTGAAGGTCGTTACGCGTGCGTCGGCTAAAAAAGTGAAGGTGTGACAGGGCCATAAGAATAGTCATCTTTTATTGGTCACTCCATAGGTATATATGTGACAACATGTGCCATCAAACTTGAAAGCATTATTTCAAACAAAACTTGGGGTCTACAGGTTAAAAGTATGACAGATTGACGCACGCTGTAAAAGCCATAAAACCGTTTCTTGTGAAAATACAAGCTTGAGGGGGGGGGGCTACAAAACATTGTAGGGGTTGTATACAGCCGGGGTTAATTGATGAGGTACAGTATCATCATGGTATGTGGTGTTGTCATAGCCCTACCATGTATTCCATAGTCAAGGTCAAAATCCACACATACTATCAAAGGAAAAGGTAAGCAACTGTACACTTAAATTCATTTTTGGTCCATCATACATAAATGGAAAAATGAAATATTTTACATGTACATTGTATATAGACATCACTCCATATCATTCATACATGTCAACCCTCCCGCATTTTTGCCAAAATTTTCTTAAACTCCAGCATTGATGAAACTCCCACACTGGGTAGCCAAAACTCCCGCATTCAAGGGAACGCCTCCAGTCTGGGTCATTGTTTCAATTTATACATGTGCCATTGTCCCATGATGTTTCCTGTTGTACTTATTCATTGTTAGATAATGGGATAAAAGAGGGGTAAACATTTGTTTGCGCGATGTGGCGTAATTAATTGACCTTGAGTTAAGTATGGTAGCCATTCATGCATTCATCTATAGATTTATTAAATAAGACCGAAACTCAGCCAAAATTAATATATCTGACCTCTTAAATTTGTGCGCATTTGAAAAATCTTAACTCATTTACACCAACTTGATTGCCAAATAAAAGAAAATTAAACATCGCTTGGTAATCATAAATCTAAATACTTGTAACTCAGGTTCTGTTTTCAACATCATGAAAGTTCACGATTTGAGTCAGAAGTAAGAATGGCGATTTAGGATGCATAGCTGTGAATCTTTGCAACTCTACTCACTTGAAAATATTATCAGATGAAATCTATGTTATAGCAAGACAATGAAGCATCTTTATCATTTATTGATTTAATGCAAATGACACACAACAGCCCCACCATGCATGTTTAAAATAATATGTAAGTATAACATACTGACCAGTTGTGCGAACGTTAGTCAGGTCCAGGATTACTCCAGAAATGGCTATAATAGCTATTGTTGTACATCGGAAGACTTTTAAGAATCGATTATCGGAAAATAATCGGAAAGAGTAAACCGATCGATTATCGATTTAAATCGGTAAACAAAAGTCCATGAAAAATGGAACACAAAAGATAGAAAAATTGGATTTTTTTTCTGCATAAAATTCAGAAAACTTTGCTGAAAACAAAATATAAAGCATTCAATTTCAAAGTGTCTGCCTGTTTACAAGCAAGACAACAAGTAATGGTTATGTTACATGTGAAAAGAGGAAAATAAATACCTTTACATAAAATACTTTTCTCTCAGCTACAATCGATTGTATGAAAATGAAATCAATAATCGGAATCGAAAGAGTTTTAGCGTTCAACAATCGATTGTCGGCTACAATTGGTTCATCACTAATAATAGTTAAATATGGCTATAAAAGCTATAAATGGCTATATTGGAGAAATAATTTTAAGTACTAAAAAGTAAATTTTGGAATTTTAATCTAATACTCAAAATCGCAAATGTTTATGACCATCTGAACAATGTTTACTAAAGAAGTTGACATGTAAAATGTACCATCTTTGAGATTGAATGAGTCAAAATTTTTATTACTTTTCCTGGTCAAAACTTGAAAATTGTAAGTTTTGCATACCAACTTCTTTTGTAAACTTTGATCAGACGGTCATTAAGATTTGCGATTTTGGGTTTAAAAGAAAAATTCAAAAATTTTAATTTTTAGTACTTACAATTATTTCTCCAACATAGCCATTTATAGCTATTATAGCCATATTTAGCTATAATAGCTATTTCTGGAGTAATCCCGGACCTGTTAGTGGGTCATTCGTTTGCTCAAGATTGGTATCGGTTTCTGTGTTTGTACGTCTCATAAACTTAAGTTATACAATGCTTTATATTTCCTTTTTTTCTGTATAATTACGGGACTATATATATACTAACGAATATTCGAATACCAATTTTCCATTTGAATATTCGTTGAAAACTATTCATTCACGAATATTCGAATATTCCTTTCAGCTCTAACTCAGTCATTGACCAACTGACTGTTACAAAGTATTATTGCCAGGCCTGTACTATAACCTAAGGACCAGAGTGCCCTCCCATTTCTATTGCCCACCCTGCAGATGACATGCCGTTCATAATGCATGAATATTTTACCATCCTATGCAATTTATCCCAATACAAATTCATTAAGTATTTCATTGTTCAAAAACTATATTTACAACAATGAAATCAACATAACTACCGTTTGAATTTCAATTTCAGACGCATTCTACATGTATACAGTTCAGTTTTTACATAGCCGAGTGGAAAATGAAAGTAAAAGAAGCTTTCTGAACTGACGAGGAAATTCGAGATGATGTTATGCAAAATGTACTTTATTAGCCTTCTGTATGATAAAATATCATTGTATCAAGTCTTTTAGCTTTTCTTAAACGATACTGCATTAAATGAATATGAAAATGAACTTCCAACGCACCGGGAAACCCCTGCCCATCGACGTCAAACTATTTGCCATTCTCAAGTCATGATTCTCGCTCCACAATCTGTCATAATCTCTAAATTTTTAAGTTAAAATTCTCTGCATAAATTCATCATTTTCTTCTTTGAATATTTAACAAAGTAGTATTGATTCATGAGCAATTTACCAAAATTTTATATTCTGCTTTTTCCTTCGATTTTTTAAAGATTTTTTATTCGTTTGAGACTATACGGCCTTGACGAACTTTTCCGCCATTATCCGTCAGTAGACGGATAACTCCGTGATCATTAGTTTTTCACAGACTTTTCATTTTTGTTCAGCTTTATTTCAATGTTATTGTGATAGGCAGCTTTGCAGTTCATGCAGAGCAAGACATTTGGGGTTGTTGTATTGAAAAACATTGATGTAATGAACTAAAAACTGCAATCGATATTTCCGTATTTTTACGTCATGTCTGAGGTCGACATTTCCGAAGACATTCCGAATGGTGACGATTCGGCATTCACCGACGAAAACCAGCAAAACGTCAGTGGCGATTCATCCCATGGACAAGAAGATGGTCTTCCTGAACACGTCTTTGTTGCAACATCCCAAGGTTTACTGTCGGCAGAACACTTTCAAGAGGCTACCGGACTCAAAACTACCCATATTGTCATCCACGATCAATCTCTCAACGAATCTGGCCTGAAAACGCCAACCACCCCTTTACCCCCACCCACCCCTGCAACACCACTAAGCCGATCAAAGGGATTCCGTTACACTTGGGATTCATCTGTTCACCATTCAAACATTCTTCCTGTTCGATGTAAGAGTACAAATGGAGAGCTCCATAAGTCCAAGTTTGGTTCAGGTAATGGTGGCTTTCACTTCCATACCAGTAAACCCTAACCTCACCACACAAGGCAGGGAGTAAATGTGTAAAGTAAACTACTGAATAAGGTTTTACAATACCGGTACACTGAAAGGGAACCAACTTCAATGTATTTAGTTGACATTTCACCTGTCTTAAGGGTACAATATATAGAGGCTTAGTAAAAAAGTTAGTTATGGAATATTGTTTCAATCTAAGGGTCCAACATACGCAAAGTAAAACTGAGTCATTTCTGCCCTTTTATCAAGACTTAAATCTTTTCCTGATTGAAATATATGATTTTTCATAGCTAAACTGGTAAAATGTCAACAAACAAATTGTTGATTACCCCACAAAGTGGATTAAAGGTCAAGGTCAAAGTGGCATAATAGAAAAAGTACTTTTTAAACGGTAGTAGGAATTACCGAAAAGACAGCATTTACCGAAAAGACAGTGATATTTACTGAAATGAAAAGACAGTGATATTTACCGAAAAGACAGATATATTTACCGAAAAGACCATTGAAATTAAGAACAAATTATTCTGTTATTCATTTTATGTCAATAAAATATGATATTCAATCAAAATTCATAACTTAACTGCAACCAAGGACTTATAAACAGATCTGTTTATAAGTCCTTGCTGCAACTTAAAAAAATTACCAAATACATATATTTCGTATTTGTTGTTATGAAATATATATGCACTTTATGTAATTAATCAGTTATTCACACTCTACTTCATGATAATTATGACTTATGCATTCATATCAATTCATCATTATTGAAGTAAGTTTTACATTCTCTATCAGAGGAAACTATGACTAAGTCAAACCTTCAATCAAATAGCTTTTTTGGTTTTGATGATACATTTAATTGTATAAACACATTTCCAATCATAAAACGTGTTTAGTTTTAAAATTTAAGTGTCTTTTCGGTACAAATTTGGGTCTTTTCGGTAAATATCACCGTCTTTTCGGTAAATGCTGTCTTTTCGGTAATTCCTACTACCCCTTTTTAAAGAATCACCAAAATTTCCACAAATATTCCTCATGGTAAGATGATGAACCCTATTGACTTTCAAGGTCAAGGGTGAGAGGTCAAGGTCACAACTAGAGCTTTAAAACCATTAAAAATTATATCCTTGTAAATAACATAGAAGACGAAGTAATCATCATTGGATCACCAAACTTTCCAAAGATTGTTCCCATGGGCCCCATGGGGAGCAGGTGAACCCTATTGATTTTCAGGGTCAGAGGTCATTGTCAAGGTCACTATGAATGTAGGCTTTAAATCCTTGTGAACAGCATATACCATAAGACCTTCCACAAATGTTACCCAAGGGGAGAGGATGAACTTTATCGATTTTCAAGGTCAAAGTCACTGTGGACTTGGGCTTAAATTCCTTGTGAACAGCATACAGGAACCGACAGAAGACAATGCAATCATCATGCATGTACAAAATTTAGGATCACCAAACCTTCCACAAATGTTGCCTATTTAGAGAGGGTGATCCCAATGGATTTTCAAGGTCAAGGGTCAAAGATCAAGGTTGATATAATCTGTTTGGCAACATCCTTTGTCTAAAATCAGGTACCATGGGCTCACTTAAAATGTACATGTAAGGTGCACAATGAAGCTATACAGAGCATTTTATTTACTTTTTCTGAAGTTTTTTTTGTGTTAAAGGAGGAAGGGGCAGATGCATCAAAGCTGATGGTGAATGGTTTACACCGAATGAATTTGAGGCACGTAGTGGTAGAGCCAGTAGCAAGGACTGGAAGAGGAGCATTCGTTATGGAGGACGCACTCTACAATGTCTCATAGAGGATGGTATACTACAGCCTCATGCTACTTCCTGTACATGTGCAGCATGCTGTGATGATGAATCTGTGGTAAGGCTTACAAGTACAATCAAGTACATTTTTGTATGAGTAAAACTGCTCATATGGGTGTAATCAGCTAAATTTTTTTTTCGCCCACACATTAAAGGACAATGGATCTTTAACATGCAGAGAGTTACTTTGTTCTTTTCATGAGAGATGAAGAAGACACTCTTTACCATTCTTATATTTGTCCTTGTTTAATGTTTTACAACAGAAATTCTTTATCATTGTTGATATGAAGTTCTCCTTGTCTGAAAACATTAAATTTACTTGGTCTTACCAGTATTACCGTCACTGAATAGAGGCAAGAACTTTACACATTCAAATCTGAACAATTACACGTTGATAGGGTTTAACATTGGAAATCAACTTACAACATATAGATATTTCATTTTGACTTGCAATGTTACATGTGATATTTCAATTTTCATGCTATGAGGATGTGAAAAGGAGAAATGAAACTGAAGATGGCATAAGACCTTATTAATGTTTAAATCTTACTCTTGTGCTTGTCTTCTGTAATATTTATACCTTTTCATATTCAACAAGACTGGACCTGTGAGATTGTTCGTCCCATACAAACGTAGGAAGAAGGACAGTGAAACTGGACCTCCTTCACCCACCCAGCCCGCTCCCGTTATAAAGAAACAGAGAATCAACTCTGCCAAGTCTCCGACATCAGCTGTACAAGTACCGGCAGTTACACTGGCATCAGTGGTACCTGCTTCAGTAGCTAAGGAACAAGGTGATTTTATTTTCTATTTATTACATTGATCGCAATGTGTTACCGGTAAATATTCAAGGGATACTCAAGTAGTAGCAATATCATACCAATGTATTTTATTTCGCTTCTTTACATACATGTTTATATGTACATGTACAAGATCTAACTGAATAGCAGTACATGTACATTGTTGAAAACCATTGTAGAAATATCAAAACCTGCTACAAATGTTCCCGACGAGGAGAGGATGAACCCTATTTATTTTCAAGGTCAAAGGTCAAGGTCACAGTGGACTTAGGCATAAAATCCTTGTTAACAGCATAGAATACATAGCAGTCATCATAGGAATTAGGATAAGCATACATTCCAGAAATGTTCCCCTCAGAGAGAGGATGAATCCTATCGATTCTCAAAGTCACAGGTCATAGGTCAATATTTCCATTGCAGAGATATTCCCATGTTAAGTGCCCGTTATGCAAAGGGATTTATAAACTATAATTCTGGTTGCCTATTATGACGTCACGCTTTAGTTTAGAGAGTACAGAGAATTTACCAATGTACAGATACTTTTGACGTTATAACTTTCAAAACACGATTCACGGAATTTGCACTTGACCAACCAGAATTATACTACCATGAACACCCAAAGTAAGACAGTCATTTCTTAAAGATCACTTTGGATGTTATTTTGAAATCCTTTTGCTGATAGCATAGAGCACTTGTGATGCCTTTATTTGGAAAGCAAACTCTAAAGCCCCCTTCACACTTTCATCGATCGTACCATGGATAGCTACGGATGGAGAAAATTTTTACATTCATAGCTGTCCATAGCAATTTGTACCAATCCGTAGCTGGATGCGATACTAGACTTGATGAGTCATAGCTATCCTTGGCAATCCGTAGTAGCTATCCTGGATGAGAGAGAAAATTTTCTAACATGTTCAAAACTTTCTACAACTCTGCTATGGATAAATTTGTCGTTTCGGCATCATAGGGGAGTTTTGGTATACGGTAGTGGCCTGGGATGCAAATAAGCAATCGCCCACTCGCCAATGCGACTAAATATTCAGTGTGGACTACCAAAAATGTTTTTCTGATCGCCCACTTGGCGACTGTAAATTTTCCTATCATAATTGTTGGCCGGATTGCAAAGCAATTCCGGTCTATAGATTGACGATGTCCGTCCGTCCGTCTGTCCGTCCGTCCGTCCGTCTGTCCGTCCGTCTGCCGTCAACATTTTGGTTAAAGTTTCTGGTTGAGGCAAAATCTAAGGAACTATATGCAGTAGAAACTTTATATTATACTTGAAGCTTGCCCATGACAAGACCTTTCAATTTATGCTGTAACATTTGACCTAGTGACCTTGACCTTGGACTTTGACCTAGTTAAAGATTTTGGTTAAAGTTTCTGGTTGAGGCAAAATCTAAGTAACCATATGCAGTAGAAACTTTATATTATACATGAAGCTTGCCCATGACAAGACCTTTCAATTTATGCCGTAACATTTGACCTAGTGACCTTGACCTTGGACTTTGACCTAGTTAAAGATTTTGGTTAAAGTTTCTGGTTGAGGCAAAATCTAAGTAACTATAGGCAGTAGAACTTTTATATTATACATGAAGCTTGCCCATGACAAGACCTTTCAATTTATGCCGTAACATTTGACCTAGTGACCTTGACCTTGGACTTTGACCTAGTTAAAGATTTTGGTTAAAGTTTCTGGTTGAGGCAAAATCTAAGTAACTATATGCAGTAGAAACTTTATATTATACATGAAGCTTGCCCATGACAATACCTTTCAATTTATGCCGTAACATTTGACCTAGTGATCTTGACCTTCGACTTTGACCTACTCAAAGATTTTGGTTAAAGTTCCTGGTTTAAGCAAAATCTATGGTACTGTGTGCAGTAGAAACTTTATATTATTAATGAAGCTCGCCCATGACAAGACCTTTCAATTTATGCCGTAACATTTGATCTAGTGACCTTGACCTTGGACTTTGACATTGTTAAATATTTTGGTTAAAGTTCCTAGTTTAAGCAAAATCTATGGAACTGTATGCAGTAGAAACTTTATATTATACATGTAGGTTGCCCATGACAAGACCTTTCAATTCATGCCGTAACATTTGACCTAGTGACCTTGACCTTGGACTTTGACCTAGTTAAAGATTTTGGTTAAAGTTTCTGGTTTAAGCAAAATCTATGGAACTGTATGCAGTAGAAACTTTATATTATACATGTAGGTTGCCTCTGACAAAACCTTTCAATTTATGCTGTATTATTTGACCTATTGACCTTGACCCAGTTAGTGACAAAAAATTACTTTGCAATCCGGCCATACCGTCTTTAGCGGTGTTTTATTTTCTTGTTTTGTAGTTGCCGTAACTCACGTTGTGAAACAAAAACTCATGGGTATTTTACACATTTTTTTTGTTCGCTTTCTCA
This sequence comes from Pinctada imbricata, assembly GCA_033119305.1. Lineage (NCBI taxonomy): Eukaryota > Metazoa > Mollusca > Bivalvia > Pterioida > Pteriidae > Pinctada > Pinctada imbricata. Next base: position 48,310,099 of record VSWD01000007.1, on the reverse strand, counting down.
TGGAAAATGAATCTATCTCCCTTATTCCCTTGAAAAGATGCATCCTCATTATAGATCAGTACGGTATACTAAAACCCTAATCTAACGTTTCCAAAAGTGTGCAATGTCACTGTCTGGAGACATACTAGTAATATTTTTATACTAATTTTATAACTGGATTTACCTGCATTCATTGATTTATTTAAAGGTGCTTGAGATGACCGAAATCAAAACCCTACTTCGATATTTAAAATATAGAAACATCTAAAATCGTAAGTGAAATTTACGGTGTTTTTAGCTCACCTCGACGAAGTTGAGTGAGCTTATGCTATAACCCCACGCGTCCGCGTCCGTGTCCGCGTCCGGTTAAGAAGTTTGGGGTAGCTCAGTATCTGACAAAGTACTAATGCTACAGTAACCAAACTTGCACAAGTGATTCATCTTTGGATGCTGAGGTGAACCCATGCATCGGATGCAGCATCTGACCTACATTTTCCGCTTGAGTGACTTGGTTAAGAAGTTTGGGGTAGCTCAGTATCTGACAAAGTACTGATGCTACAGTAACCAAACTTGCACAAGTGATTCATCTTTGGATGCTGAGGTGAACCCATGCATCGGATACGGCATCTGACCTACATTTTCCGCTTGAGTGACTTGGTTAAGAAGTTTGGGGTAGCTCAGTATCTGACAAACTACTAATGCTACAGTAACCAAACTTGCACAAGTGATTCATCTTTGGATGCTGAGGTGAACCCATGCATCGGATGCAGCATCTGACCTACATTTTCCGCTTGAGTGACTTGGATAAGAAGTTTGGGGGAGCTCAGTATCTGACAAAGTACTAATGCTACAGTAACCAAACTTGCACAAGTGATTCATCTTTGGATGCCGAGATGGACCCATGCATCGGATGCAGCATCTGACCTACTTTTTCCACTTGAGTGATTTTGCCTTTAAAAGCCAATATTGAGCAAAATATAAGTGCTAGATGTTCCAAACTTGCATATTAGATGTATCTTTGATCAAACTTTCATAAAATGACCTCGACCTACTTTTTCCGCTTGAGTGATTTTGCCTTTAAAAGCCAATATTGAGCAAAGTATAAGTGATACATGTACCAAACTTGCATATTGGATGTATCTTTGATCAATCTTTCATAAAATGACCTTGACCTGCTTTTTCCGCTTGGGTGATTTTGCTCTATAAAGCCAATATTGAGCAAAGTATAACTACTACATGTACCAAACTTGCATATTGGATGTATCTTTGATCAAACTTTCATAAAATGACCTCGACCTACTTTTTCCGCTTGAATGATTTTGCCTTTAAAAGCCAATATTGAGCAAAGTATAAGTGATACATGTACCAAACTTGCATATTGGATGTATCTTTGATCAGTCTTTCATAAAATGACCTTGACCTACTTTTTCCGCTTGAGTGATTTTGCTCTATAAAGCCAATATTGAGCAAAGTATAACTGCTACATGTACCAAACTTGCATATTGGATGTATCTTTGATCAAACTTTCATAAAATGACCTTGACCTACTTTTTCTGCTTGAGTGATTTTGCCTTTAAAAGCCAATATACATGTACTAAGAAATATGTTTGAATTGAATTTTGCTGTCACGAGGTGAGCTTCGTAATCTGTGATTACCTATGTTTTGAAACTTGAAACTTGAAATTTTTGGCGTTAATTTCATACTCGGTACACATGCTCCTGTACGATGGCCATGACCTGATACGGGGAAGAAGAGAAGGGAGGGGACTTAGATTTAAAAATATAAATTTAGATACAACGTTTTGATGTGGGCTAATTGTTTTTGATGTGGGCGCCTACATTTTTTGACTTGGGAGCCCACTTGGCCCCTGAAAATTTCAACGGATTTTCATTCCTGTTGGCATTGAAGCTATCCATAGGGGAGTTGTAGCAATCCGGGACAATTTTTGTGATGAAAATAGCCCTACAACTCTTCTACAGATTCCTACGACTCTCCTACAGATTGCTACGACTCACCTACGGATAGCCACAGATTCGATAAGGAAAGGCTACGGATAGCCTTGGGTTGTGTCTTTCTATCAGTATTCTGTGCGCTTTTCGGTCAATATTATGAGTTATTACTACAATTATTCAATTTCATTTTATGATGTAGAGACATTTATAAAACCCCTATACTATTATAAAACAAGTGAGACCATCTCAACTTGAAAATATTAGATGTTTTAGTAAATAATAATGATTAAAAGTATGAAGGAAATTCAAGCCAGTCCTACATGTACTAATCCACACTGAAGTCGTACCTATCCATGCACGAATCTTGGCTATCCGTGCTGGAGTCGTGATAATCTGTAGGTCTTCCTTAGCATACCTTACCTGTCCATATCTATCCGTAGGCATGTCGTAAAAATATGTAGCAAAGTCAGGACGATATCCATAGTAATCCTTAGCTATTTGTACTCGATTCATATCAACCCATACCAATCCGTAGCAATCTGTAATGGAGTCGTAGGTTCATATGGTTCATCGAACATTTTGCGCCTCGACTCACCACGGATAGTTCTTTTTCAGAGTCGTAGCAGAGTTGTGGCTCGATCCGTGAAAGTGTGAAGGGGGCTTTAGTTGAAATATCATCCTTTTATTTTGATCAATGTTGTTGTTGTTCAACCTCAAATTACGCTACAGTATTGAGAAAAACTTAAGGTTTTTCTTGATATGTTAAAAGTAGGAATGATAGTAGCTGGACAAGGCACGACAGCTCACCCTATTAGAGTGGCCAGTGCTGAGGGAGAGACAGTGCAAATATTCACAACAGATAGTGCTGGAAATATCATTACTGGAGGTAAGGCCAATAAAAAAATGAATTTGTCTTATTATAGATAAAGTTTTACCTCATTAGTACTGGTATAGGCAGGTGTGACATATGATAGTCTTTGACTATTCTTCATCAAGTTATTTTGAATTATTGAAAAGACTTCCTGTAGAATACAATATTAATTTTTTTAAAAATAGTTTTATAAAGACACATTACTTATGTATGTTCATACATTGTAGTTTACTCAGTAGTGTAAATTCAAGTAAGAAAACTCTCATTCAATATTTTTATACTTGTTAAATCCATATGCATTTTCTTAATTACATTGTATTGCTAAATTAAATTTACAATTATGAAAAATGCAGATGCAGTGGTGATGACTCCGATTCCTATGACTCCTAAGGCCACTAACGGTGGTGCTGCATCAGCGGTTGTGTCCCTCCCTGATGTTACAGAACAACGAGTGTGGTGGCAGCTAGAAGAGGTGAGTATCTATATAGGATCTTTATAGATCATTAAAAGGTCATTACCAGGTCATTACCAAGAATGTGTTGTTAGGTTTAGCCACTAACAGTGGTGCTGCATCGGCAGTGGTGTCCCTCCCTGATGTTACAGAACAACAAGTATGTTGGCAGCTAGAAGAGGTGAGTGATCTGTATAGGTCAAGGTCACTACAAGGTCATTACAAAGTGTGTGTTGTTAGGTTTAGCCACTTACAGAGGTGCTGCATTGGCAGTGGTGTCCCTCCCCGATGTTTCAGAACAACGAGTATGGTGTCAGCTAGAAGAGGTGAGCTAACTGTTTAGATCAAGGTCATTACCAACTATGTGATTTACTGCATGTATGTGATTTAGTTACTAACGGTGCTATTGCGTCAGCAGTGGTTTCCTTCCCTGATGTTACAAAACGAGTTTGGTGGCTGCTAGTAGAGGTGAGGGCTCAGTACAGGTCAAGGTCATTACAAAGTATGTGTTGTTAGGTTTTAGTCACTAAAGATGGTACTGCGTCTGCAGTGGTTTCCCTCCCTGATGTTACAGAACAACGAGTTTGATGGCAGCTAGAAGAGGTGAGGGATCTATATAGATCAAGGTCATTACAAGCTATGTGTTGTTAGATTTAGTCAGTGACGTAGGTGCTGCATCAGCATAGGTATGACTCCCTGGTGTTACAGAACAAAGAGTATGGTTTGTAGCTAGAAGAGTTGAGGGATCTACAAGTCAAGGTCATCACAAACTATACGTTAAACCTACCAGTACATGTAGATAAAGAGTTCAAATTTTGTGATTAAAGGTTGCAATACTACAAATTTTCAATTTAAATTTAGGTAGATATATTTCAATTTTAGTTGGAAAAGAAATCCTTCCAAAGGTCCCAAGTAACACTTGCATAATGTATTTCCCAAACAATTGTGATAAGATACTATTTATATACATTGTAGTATAAAAATCATCAGGCAATTATCTGCAATTAGTGCAAAGGTCAACAGTTTTCATGGAGATAAGAAATTTTGAATACTGACCCTCAAAGATGGAAGTTGACTATTTTAGATCTTTGTGTACATTTTGTATATTATGTATGTGTACTGCAACCATTAGTCTTGTTCAAGATCACCTCCTCTCTATGATTTTAGTTGGATTCCTGTAACAACTACATGTATAAGAGGAAACAGGCAAAAGAATTCATGTAATCATGAATTATTTTTTTCGGCCTTGTTTTGCATTATTGCTAATTAAAATCATGGATGTTAGCAGAGTATCCAATAAGCGCTCTTGTGTCAGCACTTTACTTGGCGTACTTTGCTGAAATATGAATTACGCTAAAATAAGTACATGTACATCAGTAAGAAGTAGAATAAGATGTCTTAAAAAAGGTCATACATGAGCCCTTATACATTTGTAAATGTACTGAATAACAATATTTTACAATAGGTACATATATGTATACATGTACCTTAGATAATATTTATAATTTTACATTCCCTAGCTGGCAAACAATCTTCTCCTACAAGCACAGCAGCTGAAGGCCATGATTGAGCAGGCTAAGCAACAAAGCCAGATGTCCAGGGATGCCGCTGTACAACAAGTCAGAGCTCACATGGAGAAAGAAAAACATGAGGTACACGTTACATCATTTATGCCTATGGTACAAGGGCTGATTGATAATGTTGTGAGCCTCGGTTTTCTGGGAAGCAGAAGGTATTCTGCTGATAGATTATTTTCAAAAAGGACAAACAATCTATGGCACATACTATATTTGTATGCTTCACTTCTGACACAGTTATGGGAAAATATTAAACTTAAGCGCCACGAAAAGCTCACTTGTTAAAGATATGTTGTTCCATCAGGACAAAGTCTGTCACTGCCATGGCTGCCATTCATGATTGTGGCTTTAATTCGATTGAGCATCTGCCTTATTCACCAGATCTTGCTCCATCAGACTTTCATCTATTCCCAAAACTGAAACAGCTATTTCTGGCTCCCACTTTCAGTCCGATGATGACGTCATACTTGCAGTGGATGGTTTTCTGACCAGTCAAGATAAGGAGTTCTCATACCTGTCTACTTTAAATTTTTAAAAAGAGGGAGATCTCCCTCCTTGGCACTTGAAAAAGAGGGAGATTTTGTGTGAACCCATATTGCTACATTTTTAGCTCACCTGGATGAAGTTGAGTGAGCTTATGCTATACCCCCGCGCATCCGCATCCGGTTAAGAAGTTTGGGTTAGCTCAGTATTTGGCAAAGTACTGATGCTACAGTAACCAAACTTGCACAAGTGATTCATCTTTGGATGCTGAGGGAACCCATGCATTGGATGCTGCATCTGACCTACATTTTCCGCTTGATTGACTTGGTTAAGAAGTTTGGGGTAGCTCAGAGTGGCTTGGTTAAGAAGTTTGGGGTAGCTCAGTATCTGAAAAAGTACTGATGCTACATTAACCAAACTTGCACAAGTGATTTATTTTGGGATGCCGAGAGGAACCCATGCATCGAATGCTGCATCTGACCTACATTTTCTGCTTGATTGACTTGGTTAAGAAGTTTGGGGTAGCTCAGAGTGGCTTGGTTAAGAAGTTTGGGGTAGCTCAGTATCTGAAAAAGTACTGATGCTACAGGTCTCGGTACACCCCCCCTTCCTTTATTGTGACAAGGGTTATTTTCGTAGTGACCACTGTCAAAAATGGGTATTTTATACAAGGCTGCCTTATGAACCAAATTTGACCATACTTCATTTGAGAACTACTTTAAACTTGCTAAGAAGGCTTTCCTGGTGAAAATAAACTGATTTTGAAATACGAAACTGCTCCTGATTTTATGTGTAGCTAGCTGACTTCTTGTATACACTCAAATGACATGTGGGGGAAATGGGCAGAATTGAAGTGTAAGTATACACGTGTTTGACAAAGCTGCTGACATTGTGGAAAATTGAATCTATGAATGTACATTGAATGTGGTATCATTGGAAAGAGCAAGATTTGTGCAAGAAATTGACAGATTCAAAATTTGTGGAAAAGTGTTATTTTTGAGGTCAGAGGGGTCAGAAATTTGGTCACTTTGGGGATTTTTACTCATTTTTAGTGATATTTGATGCTAAGCTTATTGATTATTATGTCAAAGGTAAGTAAGCTGTAGATATGATATAGCACTGTTATGAAACATTGCAGTCTTGGTGGTAATACAGCACAGAAAAAATAATTGTAAAACTGTTGCCATAGCAACCATTGACAGAAAACCCAAACTGGCCCTCTAATTTCATGCAATTCTTGCGACGGGGTGTGTACCGAGACCTACAGTAACCAAACTTGCACAAGTGATTAATTTTGGGATGCCGAGAGGAACCCATGCATCGAATGCTGCATCTGACCTACATTTTCTGCTTGATTGACTTGGTTAAGAAGTTTGGGGTAGCTCAGAGTGGCTTGGTTAAGAAGTTTGGGGTAGCTCAGTATCTGAAAAAGTACTGATGCTACAGTAACCAAACTTGCACAAGTGATTCATCTTGGGATGCCGAGAGGAACCCATGCATCGAATGCTGCATCTGACCTACATTTTCTGCTTGATTGACTTGGTTAAGAAGTTTGGGGTAGCTCAGAGTGGCTTGGTTAAGAAGTTTGGGGTAGCTCAGTATCTGAAAAAGTACTGATGCTACAGTAACCAAACTTGCACAAGTGATTTATTTTGGGATGCCGAGAGGAACCCATGTATCGAATGCTGCATCTGACCTACATTTTCTGCTTGATTGACTTGGTTAAGAAGTTTGGGGTAGCTCAGAGTGGCTTGGTTAAGAGGTTTGGGGTAGCTCAGTATCGGACAAAGTACTGATGCTACAGTAACCAAACTTGCACAAGTGATTCATCTTGGGATGCTGAGAGGAACCCATGCATCGGATGCAGCATCTGACCTACTTTTTCCACTTGAGTGATTTTGCTTTTAAAGCCAATATTGAGCAAAGTATAAGTGCTACATGTACCAAACTTACATATTGGATGTATCTTTGATCAAACTTTCATAAAATGACCTTGACATTCTTTTTCTGCTTGAGTGATTTTGCCTTTAAAAGCCAATATTGAGCAAAGTATAAATGCTACATGTACCAAACTTGCTTATTGGATGTATCTTTAATCAAACTGTCATAATATGACCTTGACCTACTTTTTCCGCTTGAGTGATTTTGCCTTTTAAAGCCAATATTGAGCAAAGTATAAGTGCTACATGTACCAAACTTGCATATTGGATGTATCTTTGATCAAACTGTCATAAAATGACCTTGACCTACTTATCCTGCTTGAGTGATTTTGCCTTTTAAAGCCAATATTGAGCAAAGTATAAGTGCTACATGTACCAAACTTGCATATTGGATGTATCTTTGATCAAACTTTCATAAAATGACTGTGACCTACCTTTTCCGCTTGAATGATTCAAATAATTTCAGCTGACATTTCAATGCAAAAACATTTATAAACAATGAAACACGTATCAGTTATTTATTGCATTCTATACATCTTCTTGCATTTTGTCATGCACTTTCTCATGAAATGCCCGGAATGCCACTATCTAGAATTATTCTTATTTCGTAAATATGCCAAAAGAGGGAGAAAGAGGGTGATTGGGCCAAAAAATGGGATGTTTTGGTCTCCCTCGAGGGCGAAATGCCAAGGAGGGAGATGAGGTCAAAAAGAGGGAGTCTCCCTCCAAAAGAAGGAGAGGTAACAGGTATGATTTCTTTAAAAGTGGTATTGAGACCCTTAAACACCAATGGCAAAAGTGTATAGATACTGAAGAGGATTATGTAGGATAAATTTATGAATCACAAAGCGATATAAGTCCCCTACCGGCATTAATCCATGTCCTGCAACTCTGCCTTGACATGTGCTCTCACCAAAAGATGAATGCCCACAAGAAAATAAGTTCAATATGTGTACAATGTATTAGAAAAGGTCTGGAAAACAGAAAATTTCATGAAATTTGCTAAGGGGCCATAACTTGTGTAAAAACAGGTCAATCAAAACCCAACTTCAACTTAATCTGTATCATACCGTTACTATAATGTAGCCACATACCAAAAATCATTTCAATATCTACAACAACAGTCATTAGAAAAATCCAGAAAACTGAGAATTTCATGAAATTTGCTAAGTCCAGGTGCCATAATTCCTGTAAAAATGGGTCGGTCAAAACCAAACTTGAACTTGATCTGTTTAACACTATAAATGTTTTCTCATATTACTTTTTTTTTCCATATCTGCAATAAGATGGAAGGAAAGTCCGGAAAACTGAGAATTTCATGAAATTTGCTAAATCCAAGGGCCATAATTCTTTAAATGGGTCAATCCAACTTGATTTGTATCACACTGAGATGTATTCACATACTAAAAATTATTTCAATATCTGCGATTCCATGGAAGAAAAGTCTGGAAAACTGAGAATTTCATGGAATTTGTTAAGTCCAAGGGTCATAACTCTTTTAAAAATAGGTCAATCGAAACCAAACTCAAATTTGATCTGTATAACACTAAGATGTATTCACATATAAAAAATTATATTAATATCTACAACAACAGCCAAGAGAAGTCTTGAAAACTGAGAATTTCATGAAATTTGCAAAGTCCAAGGGCCATAACTCTTGTACAAATAGGTGACTCGGAACCAAACTCAAACTTGATCTGTATCACATTTAGATACACTCACATACCAAAAATGAGTTCAATATATGCAACAACAGCAAAAAAAAAGTCTGGTAAATTTAAGTGTGAGAGATGGATGGACAGACAAACAAACAGGATGGAAACTATAAGTCCACTCTGGTGAGCCAGTAGTGAACTTAAAATAATGCAAAATATCTGATAAAATTCAAATCCAAGTCTCACAATATATCAATCAGCCCTCGTACATCCGGTGTATGGTACTTTGAAATTAAGATGTGGTGCAACCAATGTTTTACAAGAATAGTTTATGATCTCCGTTCTCTCTCAAATGTTTGGTACACTTTCATTCTCAGTCTTTTCTTGCCATTTGTAGAGGTATTAGACTGAACTTTGGTATCTGATGGACATATTTATAAGCTACATACATGTATCAAGTTTTAGTTTGTTCTGATTGGATCATTCAAAGCAGACTTGTGGGACATACGTTAGAGTTTTCCTGACAGGATATTTATATTGCTTTGTTGTCAAACACCTGTTTTAGTTTCCAGCTTGTACAAAGACACTATAGCGATGTCACGGTCACATGACATTAGAAACCTTGATCTGATAGCACCACACACCTAGCTCTTGTACATCACTGTTATGATCATGTCAGATACGTCACAGACACATGATGTCATTAACCTTGAAACCTGTACATGTATGATCGCACCATAGCTTTAGCTCTAACAACGTCATACTCTACTTGATATGATGATGTCAGTAACATTGATGTACCATAACATGTATATCAATTTGTAAAGTCTGTGATTACCGGCAGTCATGACTACCAGTATACTGTTATCAATCGTGACTTACTTGCAAGGATAAAATAACTCTTTGCAATATGATTGGTGGACAATTACAAAATATGCAAATATTCGTCAAGGTTATTCAGAACCTGTGCATAAGATACTTTCATCAGGTCGGCTGAAGAGTCTAGATGACTTGACAAATGAAAGTTATATTGTATCAGTGCATTTTCTTCCGAAAGATGCATCAAAAAGTCTCTTTACCGATACCGGTACTTCTTACAACAATCACAGATCCTCAGAAATTTTCAAAGCTCAAATCGGAAATAAAAACTGAAAAGCCTGGAAATGTAGGATTGGTCTAACAAGAATAAAAATCATTTATTCCATTTTTTTTTTCTTACTAGAATTTTACAACATTTAATGTCAGCTAAATGCCGGCAAGCTTTTTGTAAAAGCTAATACTTGTAACTCATCACTTTTTGACGTCTCAAATTTTTCTTATGTTTACATCCATTTACGTATAATAAATTTCATTACTTACTCTGCAGGCCTTAAACACAATGCGGTTAGAGAGTCAGATGACATTATCCAGAGCTCTTATAGAAGAACGAGCCCAGAAAGACCTCGCCATCCAGCAAGCCGTGGCTTCAGCACGGGCCGATCTTCAAGTCCAGGAGAAAGGAGACATTGTAACAGTGGTGCAGTGTGATAAGGTCACGTATAGTGAGAGTTGGGGAGAAAATCACACCGAGAGTCAGACAATTGAGATGTTAGAAGTGGACGCAGACTCAGACAAAGAAAAAGACTGAAAGAACAGTTTGCCATTTCTCTTGTTATCTCATCAGCAGCAGCTTTATATATTATCGTTTATCAGAGAAGATTTTAAATATGATATTTATTATGTTCAGATACATTTGTATTTTAATATGACTGTGAAATGTATGGTAGCACCATTTTATTCAGAACTGAACGCGAAATTGAATAGTTTATGGACATCCGGCTGAATTAGATAATGGATGACAAATCTGAGAAAAAATTCCTGAAAACAAAAAAGATCTCGCCTTGGAAATTTTTTTTCCACACTTGGATATGATATTGGTCTATTGACTCCAGAGTACTAGAATGTACAAATTTCAAAACATGCGAGAATAAAGCTTTATGTAGGACTGGAGGTCTTGTGAATAAATGCAAACTGTATATGCACTGAGGTTTTTTATGTACAGAAGATTTTTTTAACTAAGATTAAACGCTCCATCTTATCTTCATACCTTCCTGCAATATTTGCAAATCTTTACCATTGCATTGATATATATTCAAATAGAAGTAAAGCTGTGTGTGTGAATGAATTATTGTTTCAATGGTCACAAGAAGTGTCATCTTTAGAAATTGTGGATCCAATACGTTCTAATCATCTACAGTGGACTTTATTTTTAAATTTCTTGCATTTGAAGTACCATTATAGCCAGTAAAGCCTATTTGTAACAGTCACTGCCCTTGGTTCTTATCCAATAACTAGAGAGAGAAATAAATCTGTTGATCCGCTAGATGGCAGTACGTCAATTTCGAAGCACTTATATCATGGAGAGGAGTAGGATTATTCGAACATATTTGATTTGCTATTTTTGAAGATGAAGAAGTGTAAAAATTCAAAATTGATGAGACTTTGAAGTTTAGGCATCATCATCATCATCATTATTATTATCATCATAACCATCATCATTATTATCATCATAAACTTTCATCCAGAGTTGAATACTTGTATGTTGCTTCTTTTTTCCAATCAATCATTTGTAAACAATGTTGTTTTGTTAAATCTTTCTATATTTAAATTATAAAATAAAACTTAGCAATATGTAAACTTCAATATTTCATTTTATATGGATGATGACAACACTTTTAGTGTCATATTTATTCTACATTGCAATGTAGTTTAAAAATATACAATGTATGTCATTGGTCTTGACCTTTGCAAAGAAAGAGATATGGCTCATTTTTGTGTCTATATTCCCTGTCTTAGATACCCAAACCAATCCAACTCCATTTTTTGACCTCATTGCCAACATTGCCCCAGAATACAGACTACAAGGTGTCGTTATGGACATTTCTACTTTTAGTTTATTTTAAATTCGACACCTGGAAATCCCACTTACACCCCATTTAATCTATCTGCCTCTGAAATAATAGATAACCACAAATCAGCTCTCGCTTCCTTTGGCTTCGAAACGAACAATTTAGATTTAGATTTACCATACTTATACTGCATACCTAAATTGCATAAGAATCCGTACAAACAACGTTTCATCGCTGGTTCCTCAAAATGTTCTACCAAATCTGTATCGATCTTACCAAAGTTTTATCTGAAGTAAAATCTGGACTTCAAAAATATTGTTCGTCAGTATATTCCCGTAGCGGTATCAACCAGATGTGGATTTTTAAGAATTTGAAGGAACTTTTAGAAAATCTGAAATCCACTCGTTTTAGTAGAGCCCATTCGATCAAAGCCTTTGATTTTTCAACACTTTACACTACCATCCCACATTCTAAATTGAAAGAAAGACTCGCAAAAATTATAAGTAATGTGTTTACAAGCAAGAACGGCAATCGCAAATACAAAATTATTGTTGTTAACTATGACAAAACCTACCTACTTTGTCAAAGAAAAATCCTATTCTGAAAATAAGTACACTGAAACAGATATTATTCAGATGTTAACCTTCCTGATCGACAACATTTTTGGGGTGTTTGAGGGAAAGGTCCTCCAGCAAATTGTCGGAATTCCAATGGGGATCAATTGTGCCCAACTCCTTGTCGACATTCGAAGCAGAATTCATTCAATCTTTGGTCTCTGAAGGGAAAAAAAAACTTAGCTTCTGACTTCAACTTCACATAAAGATACGTAGACGATGTGTTGTCCATCAATATTCCATAATTCGCGGATTACCTCAGCAGAATCTATCCTTCGGAGCTTGAAGTCAAAGAAACTACAGAGACAAATAAATCAGCATTCTATTTGGACATAATGTTGTCCTACGACACTGATGGTCACATGAACACCTCACTCTATGAAAAGCGTGACTACTTCAATTTCAGCATCACAAACTTTCCTTTTCTGAGCAGCAACATCCCTTCATCGCCTGCTTATGGCGTGTTTATATCTCAGTTGATACGCTATGCCAGAGCAAATAGCAAATAAACAGATTTTATTCTGAGAGCTATGCGTCTTTCAGATAAGCTTCTCAGTCATGGATACGTTTGTGACCGACTAACATTGTCACTGATGAAGTTCTACGGTGGATATGGGGAACTCGTCATCCACTATGATGTCCCACTCTCCAGAATGGTGGATGATATTCCATTTGTACCACCCAACCAAAGATTATACTTTATATCTTCTAAAATGGAAGTAACCGGATTTGACAATTCTACCGAATTTAAGCGACGGGTGTTGCATGCAAGCAGGAGATGCTGACTCTCTCAAAGCCCAGCGTAAAATGAACAAGGTGTGACGTCATACCTTGTTCATTTTACGCTGGTTTTTTTTACCAGCAATTATCATAATGGATATTACGTAGAATTCTTTTATATTCATGCTTTTCCACTTGATAAAGGCCGAGTGGCCGAAAATTTGTGAATGTTGAGTACTTATTGTTAATTATTACATATAAACTTCCCTACGGAGGACTTAACTTCATTCTTTGAAAATTTCATGAAAATTGCTACGTCCAAGGGCCATAGCTCTTGTAAAATTAGGTCAGTCGAAACCAACTTCCCTACGGAGGACTTAACTTCATTCTTTGAAAATTTCATGAAATTTGCTACGTCCAAGGGCCATAGCTCTTGTAAAATTAGGTCAGTCGAAACCAAACTCAAAGTTGACCTGTATCACACTAAGATTTATAAATACACAAAACATCAGTTTGAAAATCTGCAAAAGCCAATAGAACAGAAGAAAAGTCCGGAAAACTGAAAATTTCATGAAATTTGTTAAGTGCAAGGGCAATAACTCTTGTAAAATTAGGTCAATCGAAATCAAACTCGAACTTGATCTGTATCACACTAAGATGTATTCGCATTCAAAAAAATAAGTTCAATATCTACAACAACAGCCAAGAAAAGTACGGAAAATTCAAAACTTCATGAAATTTGCTGAGTCCAAGGACCATAATTCTAGGAAAAATTAGTCAATCAAAATCAAACTTGAAGTTGATCTTTAACACATTGAGATATATCCACATGTCAAAAAATCAGTTCATTAACTACAATAATAGCCAAGAAAAGTCCGGAAAACTGAGAATTTCATGAAATTTTTGAAGTGCAAGGGCCATAACTCTTGTAAAATTGGGTCAATCTAATCCAAACTCAAAATTGATCTGAATCACATTGAGATATAACCACATACCAAAAATGAGTTCATTATATGCAACAACAGCGAAAAAAGTCCGGAAAACTAATGTGTGACGGACAGACAGACAGACAAACGGGATGGGAACTATAAGTCCCCTAGGGCGAGCCGGTAGGGGACTAAAAAAAGAGATTTTTTGTTTCAAGGTTCAAAATTAGGGATACTTTTGCTGTTCAAAACAATTTGGATTTTTGCACGTGTCCAACCTGAATTATACACCCATGAACACCTAAAATAAGACAGTCATTACTTATACATGTATTTACATTTATTCTAATTATCGGTCATTTTTATTTGCATGCACATCGCACATTTGCCTGTTACGGCGTCAAATGTATCTTAACTTTGTTAAATTCTCCCTACATGCAAAACTTGAACGTGACGACACAATAGCAACCCAAGTTATTGGAGCATAATTCTAGTTGCCCGATGAGCTTTCAACATGGGGAATCTACTAGTAATGTAAATAGTAGCGTTTGAAAACGGATATGAGAAAACTAATTTTACTATTCGGTTGATAAATTCAAGTTGTTTTTATCCAATACTTGTTTATTCTGATCGAACGCTTCTTGATGTCATCCGATTATTTCTTGATTCTATTCATGTGCTTTATTTGTGCTTAATCGAACACTATATCACTGTTATACCACGGGGTATTTGAAGTGAGTATGGTTATATTTGACCGAAAAGGCCAACTTGGGGGTGGGGTGGGGATGTTTTCAATGCCCATGCTTCAGGCCAACATCAAGAAAAAACAAGTTGGCCTGTTTCTGTCTAGGTTATAGATAACGGTACTAAGTCGTCAGTGGACATATAGTTTAGGACGACGATGCATGCAGAACGATGTTGAGCCGCTTGTACTGGATCAATCATCTTTAAAACACTCATATGTGCAAACCACTTCCTTACATTGTTAATTGACTTTTACCTCAAACAGTTAATTGTGAAGGTGTTGATAAATTCTATTTAAAGGTACAAAAGGTCTCGTCAAGATCAAACTATGAATCAACTATTTTTGTCAAAATTTTAACGCATACGAGTCTATCATGCTTAGAAATTAGAAACTGGCTGGTTACAACAGTCACACATGCCCTCACTACCGAGCTATGATCAATTATTGCTTATAAAACGGGTACCCTAATATAACCTAAAGATAACCCTAATATAACCTCTGAGAAGACCGGTTGTGAACACGTGTAAGCACTCATTTGCATAAGGCTAGCACTGTATCAAAACAAAACAATATGGCTGACGGATAACACGTGGGGCGAAAATGAATCGAAAATCGGTGTTATCAAAATTTGAAAAGAGAAATGTAATGAACAAATAGTATTGGCTTGGTATTTGAAAGTTTAGAGGACGACCGTGAAATTAAAACTCTGACAAGTCTAAGGGAAAATCAGCTCAAGGGATCTACTGTGTCATGTTCATGTATATTTCTCGTTTATTTTTATGTATGAGAAGTATAGATATAAGTTTGACGTGTATATATATCCAAAGTAATTTTGATATGTGTATATATGATATTGATATATAATTTCACAGTCTAAATCAAATATTAAAAAAAAAAACGAACAAAAAATCATAACTAAATAAAGGTTCATTTTCATTCAGGATTTGGTAAACGAATGCACATGTGTATAGAACAAAGGAGGGGATCTCCAACAACACCAGGTTGTAGCACCCACAGCAAAACCCCAAAACACTCAATGCAAAAGCACAAAGCAGACAAGCACGGAAAGAGACGCATAAGGGACAAGGAACGTCAACGCACAACACAGAAACATCAAATACAAAGGACTACACATAAACCAACGAGACCAATGGGCAACCGGTGCTGACTTAGGACGGCCATCTGCCACGGAAATAGCAGAAGGTGTGGTTATCCTGGATTACGTGCGCACAACCCTCCCACTTTTCCGATTACCCAGAGGTATCGAAGAACGTACAGTTGTGGTGTAAAACAACCTCCTCACTGTCAGATGACCACACACAAACAAGACCGCAAAACGCAGGGGCCCAAGCAACACAGATGAATATGTAAATGGATATAAAAAGAGGGCGTACGTAATACAATCCGTGCTCTGCCGCCGCAAGCTCATGTATCTTATGACCCGAGGAGTCCGACTGACATTCAGAGAGGACAGGTGGTCGGGGCCCTGTCTTCTCTAAAGAGGTTTGGACAGGGCCCGTCATGGAGTCCCGTCGTCACAGTCAGTCAGAGTGCAAGTTTTAAGAATGCGCTTGTACAAGACTGTAGATTGGTCAAGTACCAAGCCTAGTGTCCGTCTGGTGACATTATTTAATAGGATCATATCCACGGTATAAAAGGCGTTTGATGATTCTGACGCATTTTCGACAGTGATGCTGTCTATCTTTGATCCTTCTTATCTTGTTAATAATGTCACCATAAAATGCAGGTTGTGAAAAACCCAAAGTAATATACTCTGTTGCCTGTATTGGTCTGAGTTTCAGAAGAAGTTGACAATAATTTTTATAAAATTTCCAGAAAGCCTTTACTAGTTTGTGAAAGCGAAAACCTTGTCCTAAAAGTTTCTTAGTAATTCGTATATTTCTACTATGAAAATCCAAAACATCAGTACATGCTCTAGCATACCGTGAAATATACGTGTGAAATATAGATACCATAGGACGGTAATCTAGGAACATCACCGTCAAGCCAGGGGAAATTTACTATGTTAAATCCAAAATTATCTCTTTTGTCGTACACACTTGTATGGATCTCTCCATTAACAATTTTGATTCAATCCGTCACACACTATAACACGTTGTTAGTCATTTTAAAGTGTTCGATTATCCACGTTCAAAATAGTGATTTGAATGGAACATGATATCTATACATGATATCAACTTTGTATTCGAATTAATGAAATATTAGTGAGTTAGTTTTTTTAGAGAGAATTTCAAAAAGACTGTATACGTGGTTTACTACATGTTTCTTAGTAATCCCACGATGTGAAGTTCATTCAAGCGATTGGCTGATCGTGGTAGCGTGTTCACTTTGACCTTGGTAAACGTGACATATTTCTACATACTGTATATGCAAATAACAATTTCCGAAGTTTACCGAAATCGTGTGTACCAGAGAGTAAAAACGTCTATAAAACAAAAATGTAGGAGATATTTTATGTAAGTAATATATGGATGTTCAAATGGTAGTACTTAAAAGCTATTTACGATAAAATTTCATTATTGACAGTTTAATCCCTGTTAGACTATTTGTACCTTTAAGAAATGACTGTCTTACTTTTGGTGTTCATGGGTGTATTATTCTGGTTGGTCACGTGCAAATTTGTCCAACGTGTCCAACCAGAATCACACACCCATGAACATCAAAAGTAAGACAGTCATTACTTATATTTACATCTATTCTATTTATCAGTCATTTATATGAATGCACATCGCAGATTTTGCCTGTAGCAGCGTTAATTGTATTCGAAGATTGATAAATTCTCCCTACATACAAAACTTGAACGTGACGTCACAATAGCAACCCAAGTTATTGGAATAATAGCCTAATGGGAGTTTATCATGGGGAATCTACTAGTAATGTAAATATTATTTTTTTATGCTAACGTTGTTTGAAATTATTTTAAAGTGTTGCGTCATTGACTAACGACAACTTTAGAAGTGTAATTAATCTTGGAATGGTATTAGAGAGGAACGTGTTTACAAATGTGTCACACTAGAAGTTCACCGTCCACTGTCTATTACCGGTATTCAAGTTGGGATAAGTTAAGGAGTAATGTGGTGTCAAGTATAAGAAGTCAAGTATACTTGTATATTGGATGTTGAGTGAGGAGAGTGACAAGGAAGTGATCATGATAATAGGACATGTATATTCTTTGGACTAAATAGAATTACTAGCGCATTAAAATTATTTTCACAAAAAGACAGGTAAGACTGACTTCTTATTTCATACGAGGATCTAAAAGATTACCAAGGAAAACAACATGCAACTTTCACGTGACATTGTCGAGAAACGTCATAGTCCGCATTTTAAATAACCCCCCCCCCCCCTTAAAAGAAAGGAGGGGATCTCCAACAACACTAGGTTGCAGCACCCACAGCAAAATCCCAAAACACCCATGCAAAAAACACAGAACAGATACCCACAGAAAGAGACGCAAAAGGGACAAGGAACACCAACTCACAACATAGAAACATGAAACACAAAAGACTACACATAAACCAACGAGACCAATGGGCAACCGGTGCCGACTTAGGACGGCCATCTGCCACGTAAATAGCAGACGGTGTGGTTATCCTGGATTACGTGCGCACAACCCTCCCACTATTCCGATTTCCCAGAGGTCTCGAAGAACGCACAATTATGGTGTAAAACAACCTCCTCACTGTTAGGTGACCACACACAAACAAGACCGTAAAACACAGGGGTCCAAGCAACACAGATGAATATGTAAATGGATATAAAAAGAGGACGTGCGTAATACAGTCCGTGCTCTGCCGGCTGTAGCGAGCTCATATATGTTATCACCCGAGGAGTCCGACTGACATTCAGAGAGGACAGGTGGTCGGGGCCCTGTCTTCTCTAAAGAGGTTTGGACAGGGCCCGTCATGGAGTCCCGTCGTCACAGTCAGTCAGAGTGCAAGTCTTAAGAATGCGCTCGTACAAGACTGTATATTGGTCAAGTACCAAGCTTAGTGTCCGTCTGGTGACATTAGGATCATATCCACGGTATAAAAGGCGTTTGATGACTCTGACGCATTTTCGATACATATGCTGTCTACCTTTGATCCTTCTTATTTTGTTAATTATGTCACCATAAAATGCAGGTTGTGAAATACCCAAAGTAATATACTCCGTTGCTTGTATTGGTCCGAATTTCAAAAGAAGTTGATCATAATTTTTGTAAAATTTCCAGAAAGTCTTTACTAGTTTATGAAAGCGAAAACCTTGACCTAAAAGTTTCTTTGTAATTTGTAGATTTCTATTATGAAAATCCAAAACATCAGTACATGCTCTAGCATACCGGATGAGCTGTGAAATGTAGATACCATATGACGGTAATCTAGGGACATCACCGTCAAGCCAGGGAAAATTTACTATGTTGAATCCAAAATCATCTCGTTTGTCATATACACTTGTATGAATTTCTCCATTGACAATTTTGATATTTAGGTCCAAAAATGGTGTTTCAGTGTCTGTAAAGTTTGCCTTGTTTAGAGTCAATTCTTGTGGATAAATAACATCTTTATACTTTTCAAAAACAGGATTATCGATAGTAAGAATATCATCCAGGTACCTAAAAGTACCAGTGAAGCATTTCACATCATCATGTTTTCTTTGCTTTTGAAGATTTTGAATAAATTCCTTTTCATATGTGTATAAAAATAAATCTGCAACAAGAGGCGCACAATTTGTACCCATAGGAATCCCTACAACCTGCTTGTAGAGATTCTCACCAAATCTTACATAAATGTTGTCCAAGAGGAAGGACAAGGCACTACACAGGTCGCTACATGTCCATGATTTGTATGATTTGTATTCTGTAGCGGAAAAGAAACCCTTTGATTCAGATGTACAAATATAAATTTTCCCCTCTCGATTATAGCACCATTTAATGAGTTTGGACAATTGATCATTGATCTTGTCGTGAGGAAGCGTGGTGTACATATTTGAAAAATCGTATGAAGCAATCGTATTGGCTTGAAAATTTCTAGATTTTATCTTGTCAATCACATCCCCGGAATTTTTTATAGACCAAAATAAATTTACATCATTCCTGTTAAGAACAGTTTCAAAATATTTTGCAACGTGTTCCTTTACCGCCGTGAGGGCTGACGTCAGATGTCTAGACAAACTTGTAGTTGAGCAGTTGCTAGAATTAGCAATGTATCTAAATTTGTAAGGAGATTTGTGCAGTTTTGGTATGCAGTATATTGTAGGAAGATCCAATTTAGAAATAGGGATGTTGAATGAAGAAATTTCACTGCTATGTTTGCTCAAAATGTTAGGGACACTTTCATTGCTTTTGATATAAGTATTTGTAGACGAAAGTTCCGAAACTAAAGTTGATATATAGTAAAGTTTTCATATGATTATGGTGTTGTTGGCTGCTTTATCTGCAGGAGCGAAGACAAATTTTTCATGTAAATTACGTAATTTGGATTTAAAATATCTTTCAGATCTAGAACTTGGATTTTCAAAAAGATGAGGATTTTTGTGGAAGTTGTCTATTCGAATGTCAGTAATGTCCAAAATGAGGTTTTTCCAGTCATTCAGAGAATGCGATTCGACTCCTTCCGATTTACACCATCGTTTGGTATAGTTATCTAAGGCTTCCTTTAGTACTTCGCGACATTTAATAAAATCTATCTTGGATGGGATTCTATACTTAGGTCCTTTTTTGAGAAGACCACGGAGCTGCCTGTCTTGGATAATTGAAAAGTCACCTGTAATAATATGACCAGCTGGTTTATATAGATATTCAGATGTTGCACATTCTCAAGAAGCAGGACATGATTCAAGTATTTTAGGATCTGATGTAACTTTGTTGTAGTTAAAAACGAAATTTCGAATAGGTCTCTTATATTTGTAACAAATAAGAGGAGGTTCTAAATTTTCAAAATATTGAGGAATAGCACTTTGTACACGATGATCCCGAAAAATATTAGAGATGTTAAGAAGATCGAATCCTTTGTTAATAAATGAAATTTTTAAGAATCGTTTTTTAGGTGGGATGTTTTTAACAACTGGATAAAGTTTATTCTGTGCGAATGCAACAATGATATTAAGTCTGAATCAATCAGTATTTCTTAAGAATGCAACCAGTGCTTCATCCAAGATAGATTTCAATTGAACTGCTGGAATTGATGAGAGAGCATGAAGCAGTTCAACTCATGTTTCTTTCGCCATTATTGTGTTGATTTACACTACTAGGAACATGTGATCGTTAACCTTTCCTGATGGTGTTTGACTCTAGGAGGGGATGTTTGACCCAGGGAAGTTAATGGACAGTGTCAAACTCCAACTTGCAACAAGGTCATAGGCGGCACAGGCTTGCAATATAACCTTGCCGTCATCGCTATTCTCCTACGCCATTTCACGCAATGATATAACCCGAGAGGCATCGCAAGTACGGCATGTCGTCACAGTGACGTCATTCGGACTACTGACGTAAACAGTTCAAAAGATTCAAAGGCAGAGGCACATATTTGAGTGTTTCGTGAACAGTAAATTGGCAATGAAGGAAACAATTGTTATCTTGATGTAGGAAAATTTACAAGACTCACGTCTAAAGACGGTAGGTTTCGATTTATAGCTTGAATTTGTATTTTTCCTGGAGACTTCTCGCTCAGCTGATCGTGTTGGCAACGTACGAATGAAGAAAGAATCCCTGATACTGCATCGTATTGCATCGAAAGAAAAGCATTGCATGTACACTGTATACCTCATAAATGTAGTCAAACATGATGGTATATACTTGCAATACTTTATTTACAAATATGAAGCCCCAGTTCCAGTCTGCAAGAATCTTGCAGACAAACAATAGGCGATGACGGCAGAGGTAGATTTCAAAGTGAAGAAAAGCGGAACTGAAATCGAACGCATGCGTAGGAGAATGTGTCAAACTCATGACTTTCTATATAGACATAACCTCAGACAGTGCATGTTTTCATTTTCGTGCATGGATATCGACGGCGGTGCGGCTAGCCAAACAGGGGATACTTACTCCTCCCGGTCACCTGGTCCCACCTCTAGTTTGCTAGGGTTCCGTAGATTCTCAATTTGGTGCTCTGTTGTGAGTACTGTTGATAATGTTGTCCTGTCGTCACAGTCAGTCAGAGTGCAATTCCTTAAAATGCGCTGGTACAAGGCTGTAGATTGGTCCAGTACCAAGCCAAGTGTCCGTCTGGTGACGGGAGAATCATATCCGAGGTATAAATGAGTTAAAGAAGATCCTGACGATAATCTCAACAGCACTCGCAATAGAGCACCAACTTGAGCATCGACGGACCCCTAGCAAGCAAGAGGTGGGACCAGGTGCCCGGGAGGAGTAAGCATCCGCTGTTGGCTAACTGCACCCGCGTTTGATTATTCTAACACAGTTTCTATGGTAATTCTGTCTACCTTTTATTCATCTTATTTTGTTAATTATATCACCATAAAGTGAAGGTTGTGAAATGCCAAAAGTAATATATACTCCGTGGCTTGTATGGGCCCGAATGACAATGATTTTTGTAAAATTTCCAGAAAGTCTTTACCAGGTTGTGAAAGCGAAATTCTTAACCTAAAGGTTCCTTCGTAATTTGTAAATTTCTACTATGAAAATCCAAAACGATGTAGATACCGTAAAACGGTACACTATGAACATCACTTCCTGATCGATGCGCTGTCCGTCAATAATTTTTACAAAATCACGGATTACCTCAGCAGAATCTATCCTTTGGAGCTTAATTTATAACGTCTTCAATTTCATTAGCATCATTTTAGAGCAGATAAATTTACAGCATGGACCAGACATGCACGTTTCGGGTATTTAACCCTCGTCAGTGATCCTCAATCTAAACAATGAAATATGGCCAATTTAAAATCTGTGAAAATTATGTCCATAATATACCGAAAGACGTTGCAAGATGGTATGATGCTGCAGGACCCAGGTTTCAGAAATTTGAGGAAATTTTGTAAACAGAAATTTTCAAATGCGTTTGAAGGAACGATCAACCGAAATTGATCGAACTTGGCTAAATGTGCCCTCGGGGACTCTTGGTCCACCAGCAGCGACACTCACCAAGAGGTACAAATTATAACGTCTTCAAATTCATTAGCATCATTTTAGAGCAGATAAATTTACAGCATGGACCAGACATGCACGTTTCGGGTATTTAACCCTCGTCAGTGATCCTCAATCTAAACAATGAAATATGGCCAAAATTTGTGCAAATTATGTCCTAAATATACCGAAAGACGTAGCAAGATGGCTGGGATATGATGCTGCAGGATCCAGGTTTCAGAAATTTGAGGAAATTTTGTAAACAGAAATTTTCAAATGCGTTTGAAGAAACGATCAACCGAAATTGATCGTAGTTGGCTACATTTGCCCTCGAGGACTCGTGGTCCACCAGCAGTGACACTCATCAAGTGGTACAAATTATAACGTCTTCAAATTCATTAGCATCATTTTAGAGCAGATAAATTTACAGCATGGACCAGACATGCACGTTTCGGGTATTTAACCCTCGTCAGTGATTCTCAATCTAAACAATGAAATATGGCCAAAATCTGTGCAAATTATGTCCATAACATACCGAAAGACGTTGCAAGATGGCTGGGATATGATGCTGCAGGACCCAGGTTTCAGAAATTTGAGGAAATTTTGTAAACAGAAATTTTCAAATGCGTTTGAAGAAACGATCAACCGAAATCGATCGAACTTGGCTACATGTGCCCTCGGGTACACTTAGTCCACCAGTAGTGACACTCTCCAAGTGGTGCTTATTATAACCTCTTCAAATTCATTAGCATCATTTTAGAGCAGATAAATTTACAGAATGGACCAGACATGCACGTTTCGGGTATTTAACCCTCGTCAGTGATCCTCAATCTAAACAATGAAATATGGCCAAAATCTGTGAAAATTATGTCAATAATATACCGAAAGACGTAGCAAGATGGCTGGGATATGATGCTGCAGGAACCAGGTTTCAGAAATTTGAGAAAATTTTGTAAACAGAAATTTTCAAATGCGTTTGAAGAAACAATCAACCGAAATTGATCGAACTTGGCTACATGTGCCCTCGGGGACTCTTGGTCCACCAGCAGTGACACTCACCAAGTGGTAGAAATTATAACCTCTTCAAATTCATTAGCATTATTTTAGAGCAGATAAACTTAGAGCATGGACCAGACATGCACGTTTCGGGTATTAAACCCTCGTCAGTGATCCTCAATCTAAACAATGAATGTGCAAATTATGTCCATAATATACCGAAAGACGTAGCAAGATGGCTGGGATATGATGCTGCAGGAACCAGGTTTCAGAAATTTGAGGAAATTTTGTAAACAGAAATTTTCAAATGCGTTTGAAGAAACGATCAACCGAAATTGATCGAATTTGGCTACATGTGCCCTCGGGGACTCGTGGTCCACCAGCAGTGACACTCACCAAGTGGTACAAATTATAACGTCTTCAAATTCATTAGCATCATTTAAAGTCGGGAAACCACAGCGACAAATAATTCAGCATCCTATTTGGACATAACTTGCTGTCCTACGACACTGATGGTCACACTAACACCTCACTCTAACCTGACGACTTCAATTTTAGCATCACAAAATTCCTTTTCTTAGTAGCATCATTAATCGCCTGTATATTGTGTGGTTATATCTCAATTGATACACAGATTTTGTTCCGAGGCATAGGCGTTTCTCGGATAAGCTTCTCAGTCAGGGATACGTTTGTGACCGACTGACATCGTCATTGAGTTAGTTCTACGGTCAATACGGGGAACTCGTCATACACTATGATGTCCCGTTGTGCAGAATGGTAAATGATTCGGTCTTAGACCATTCTAATCATCCAACCAAAGAACATGCTTTTATCTCCTTAGTGGAAGTAACCAGATGTGACATGTCTGCCGAATTGAAGCGATGGGTGTTGCAGTCCTTTGTGTTTGATGTTTCTGTGTTGTGCGTTGACGTTCCTTGTCCCTTATGCGTCTCTTTCTGTGCTTGTCTGCTTTGTGTTTTTGCATTGAGCGTTTTGGGGTTTTGCTGTGGGTGCTACAACCTGGTGTTGTTGGAGTTCCCCTCTTTGTTTTGCATGCAAACAGAGGATGCCGATTCTTCCTGGGCACCTGGAGCCTGTTTTGCAAAAATACTTACGAAAATCTTTAGGAATTTTCGTAACTTTTCATCGCTCAGTACTTCCTATAAACTAAAACTTGCAATGTTTTGTTTCTGAATTTGTATTTAGTATGTAGAAATGCTATAAGAAAGGACAGCATAATCTAATGTGAAAAAGATTTTAAGCTTTTACAAGTATTTGACGATAAAGTTACGAAAATGCCTTAAATTTTAAAACAGGCTTCAGGTTTCACTCCCTTATTGGGAGTTCGCTTCTGTTCATATGGATGTTTTGTTTGTTTGTTTGTTTTGGCTCCTGTTTTATCATGATTTTGTATGCCCTTCGTTTAATGATTTTTGATTTTCCATTTTGGATATGGTTCTTGTCCATATATGTGATTAACACATTATTAAAACTCCTTTCTTTCTGGACCTGGGATCAACCTGGGAGGAGGAAACCTCGATTATGTACCAAGAAAGTGTCCACCCTCGGGTTTTAAAATATACTGGCAGAAAGGGTCTTGAATTTGGTATGCAGCAAAACCTGGTCACACTGTGAACGTTTGCCAATTATTGGTCAAAGAATTCGAGTGATCTTTAAAAAAGTCAATGTGAATCTATTTTAATGTTGTTTTTTTATAATTTACAGGGCAGTCCTGAACACAGTAGCCTCAATATCCCGATACGAGACTCGCGAATCACCATAAATGGCAGAAAAAGAAGTTTTGGTACTTGTTATGTGCTTTGGCTTTTGGTTACCGTCTACATCTAGATCATCCAAATGTCTTTTTGACTGCACTTGCTTCTTCCATATGAACCGCACTGTGTCTGCAAATTGCAACAATTTGAACCTTACTGCAGTTCCAAATAATCTACCAATTTCTCTGGCGTCACTTTCCTTGAGCTACAACTCAATAGCAATAATCGAAAACGAGGACTTTTACAACCTGACGTTTATTTTACACTTGGATCTTTCTTACAATAAACTCAGATTTCTTCAACCCAACAGCTTCATCCGCTGTCAAGAACTGCGTACTCTCGATCTAAGTCACAATGACCTGTTTGTGAACTCTACGTCACTTCCGATGGAAATTTTCCAACATCTGAAACGTCTCCAGTCATTGTCGTTACATGGCAATGCTTATCCATTCTTCGACTATCCAGATTATTTTCTCGGAAAACTCCATCTTTTAGAAATCTTACGTATGGATGGAATCCCCGTAAACTTTGGAGCCGAATTTTCCAACATAGAAAATCTCAGAGAACTTCATTTGAATGGAAATGATGGAATCTGCATTCTGGGCAATGTGACACAAGATACATTTCGGTCTTTAAACACCACTAAACTAGCCGTGCTAGACGTAACTCACTGTCATATTGAAACCGTATCAAAATATGCATTTTCAATGCTAATTCACCTTTCGAAACTAGTACTTTATGAATTTAAGAGCGGTCTATCAAATTTACAAAATGCTTTAACAGGGCTAGATATGACGAATATAGCTGAACTTTACACATCAAAAATATACAAAAAGCCTATACCCGTAACATTAAATGACGAGTTTCGACCCCTGATGAACACTTCCATACAGAAATTATACATAACGGACAGTCATTTGTACGACATACGACCGGAATTCATAGAATTGCTACCCAGAACAATTCAAGAATTGTCCTTTCGCGACAACATAATATCTAAAGCTAAGTTTCTGCAGAAAATGTCTATGTTAAACAGCCTAATTAAAGTAGATATAAGCTTCCAACGGCAATACACCATGACCGACCAAATAACTGCTTCTTCTGTTTTTGGGATAGTACAAAGCCACGACGACGATGTGCGACTGCCACCCAATTTACAAATTTTTGTTGCTAGTCATTTAAAGCTTGGATATGGCTTTGTACAGGGGACGAGCTTTAAACCAAACATACTACGCTTCCTAGATCTGTCTTGTAATGAGTTGGAAGTATTAGGGCGGAGAGTGGGTTGGACTTCACAACCTCCGGGTCCTCAATTTATCTCATAACCAATTCGAGTTTATTGACCATCGTTTCTTCAGAGATATGTACAACCTAACACATTTACTCCTTGGAGGAAACAAACTCAAGGACTCTTTGATGTCCAGACTAGGAAATCGAACACTCGAATCTCAGGTAGATTACAATACCTTGACATTGTCAGACAATGGAATTCGTAGTCTACCATCGGGAATATTCAGTAATCTTCATAAGCTTACGGTGCTTCATCTGAATAACAATTCACTCACAGATCTGGCCTTTCTGGCAGGATCACTGGACAGAATGATCTATTTAGATATCTCATTTAATCAATTATCTGATATAAACGATAAAGCTAAACATGCACTTGACGCAATAGGCCATGTTATCGTAAATTTACAAGGAAATCCTCTGAAGTGTACTTGTGGTCAGTTGGCAACATTAAATTGGTTCGTAAGAATTAATGTTTCTTTCAAAGGTTTACCATCATTGACTTGTCAATCACAGAATGGCTCGACAGTAGGACTATTAACTTTACTTCATGAAATGCAACAAGTAGAGATTGAATGTTGGTCAATTGTTATTATGATTTCATGTATTATGACATTCCTTGTTTTGTGCTTTGTTTTAACAATTATAGCTCTAATGTATTACAAGAGATGGCAAATCATGTATATGTACTACTCAGGAAAGAAGCATATCAATCCATACGGCTACGAACAACTTGACCAAACGTACGACGCGTATCTTTCCTACAGCGACTATTGCAAGGACCAGTCGTAGTCCGCACTTGTAGACGATCTTGAAAGAGAAGGATATAACTTGTTCGTGCCACATGTCGACATAAAACCAGGGGAGCGTGAATATGCAGCCATATCTTCTGCAATTCAAAACAGTTCCTGTCTGATTGCCTTCTTGACAAAGGAGTACATTCAGACAGCTGCAAATTTGTTCGAGTTCAATCCTTGCTGTGTATGATGGGATTCGCAGACGACAGCAGATGATAATCCCGATTCTCCTGGGAAACATCCCCTACTCATCGCTAGATAAAGAACTGGTGACTTTCTTCAAGGAAAATCCTTGGTACAGCTTCCAAAATCAGCAAGATATGTATGAATTCATCAAGACAAGGATAAAACAGTTAACCCGTAATAGTTAAGTTTGGACATGTCTGTGACATCAAGGCTAGAATTTCTCGGTGAAACTCAACGATTCATGAGGGTAGTTTTGAATCTTTTGGGGAGTTTTGCAATGTAGAAGATGCTGGACCTGTTGTCTGTTGTGCCGAGGTTGTATCTCTTTCCCGTGAGTTACGTTTTGATGATATTTCTTGTGAATGATTTTGCACCAAATGATCTAATGTCTGTCTGTAAATAAGAAATACAAAAGAACATAAGTAATCTGTTACTGGAAATAAAAAAGATATATAGACTTATATTTGTGTTGATTGTGTAACGACTTTGATTTGTATTGATTATGTAACGACTTTGATTTGTATTGATTATATCAAAGATATTGTTTTTATAACTAATGTGATTGCAAGAAGTTCCAAAAGCTTAATTATTTCTTTCTGCATAATTCATGTGTATATAGACACGGTTGGTTCCAAATACTTACTGAATTTTGCTGAGAGAAGATTCTTGTCTTGCCAGTCTGTTTTGTACCGTCTGTAGATTTAGCTTGTGAGAGTCCATACTGTCCCAAATGTCCTGTATATACTTATTCATCTCATTCAGAGGCGGGTTCTCCCAAGTCTCCAGTACGTCACGTATGTCATATATGTCCTCACTCTCCTTATAGTATATTGTTCTATGACCCTGTGTAGAAAAATCCATTCCATATAAATGTTATAGAATAAAAATTACAGAGATTCTCTGCAGTCTCGAAGCTCAACCAACTCCTTTAATTGCTTACATATAAACAGTGCTTAAACTGGGTACAACTTTACATATTTAAACAAGGTTTATATATTTTGACCATCGGTTGTAGAAAGGGTGAAATCAATTTCTGATTTGGATTACGATATAAAGAATGGAAATTTCGTTTGAATACTCTTTATAATCTCCGTCAATTAACAACATTTTGTATTTTCTGAATTGTTCAAATAAAAAGCCATATACCACGTTCATTATTTGAGCATTCCCATCCCAATGCAAACCCGAAAAGTAATGTATATCAACCTAATTGGGCAAACAAAACAATCATGCAAAAGCAAAGAAAATAACTGAAACATTCTGCAAAGAAAAGAGCGTAAATACCCATGGATTTGAGATCAGGTGCCTTGGAAGAGTAAGCATCATCTACTGGCAAGCTGTATGCTATAACCCAAGATGAAAAGGTCAAAACAAGTAAGTGTATCAATGTACTGATTGAGCAATCCCACCTTTCCAACGTAAAGACTATTGAGCTCAACACGAGCCACGATCCAGGCTCGATTCACCTCCAGTCCTCTCTGGGCATCTTGCTGAACGTTCTGGTAAGTGTCACTGAGCTGGGCAATCAAGATGTTCAGTAGCAGAACCAGAATGATGAACAGGAACATGACCATCAAGATACAACTCATTAGTCTGTAAAGTATCAGAGGAGACCATGTATACTGAAATATTGTATAATTAAAGTTTTCATCTTGAAAGACGACGAGAAGTTAGACAATAAAGATCATACCTGAATGAAGTGTATTCAATGATGCTTTCTCCCTCAATGAGTACTCGAACACCAACGAATAGGATCCTCCAAAAGGAGCTGTTAATGTAAAACGTACACAAATTACATAACATTGTTTCACTTTCTCCACATAAATTTATCTACACTTCAAATCTCAATACCATTACAACGAAAAGTGAAACATACAGACACCCACTAGGCATTAAAACACATCACAGAATGAATACAGTCCACTGAATTACTAGAATGAAAGGTAACAAACTGCCAGATTGAAAGGTATTAAACTGACCAGAACAGTTACTGACTGAATTGTTAATTTCCTGAATTGTAAGAGAAGATACGACTATCGCTTAGACAAACCTTGGTTAAAATTTAATTGAGCCTGAATCAAATCATCTTTTTTCTCTGTAAATAAATTACCTTGTTTCCTCGAACATTTCCACAGAACCTTCTCCTCTCAGAGCCAGAAATAAGGCACCACTGAACGCCAGAAGGATGACCATGAACACGATGGTGAACTGGATGAAATCATGAGCCAGGATTCGCCAAAGTATCTGGGCATAGGCACCAGTCTGTCTGCATATGGTATGAAATAATAATGTGGACTTGTGTCAATAAAATGAACAAACATGAAACTTCATTCCGATATTTTGCCAATTTTAGTACAGACTTCACTGAATATTGAAGGAAACTTCTTAATGCAATAGAAAAAAAATTGACTTCTGAAAATCTGAAAATGCACCATATACGGCCATTATCTCGCTGTAAACAAGTGCAACTGATTATGTATTACCTGAACACTGCTGCATATTTGAATATCCGTAGTGTCCAAAGCAAGTAAGCAATAGAAAACACGTGCCATTGTTCGTTCCGGTGTGTCATGCGCAGTGGAAGAATGGCAATCACCATCATGGCAGACGTGATATCTATCCAGTTAAAAGCGTCAGAGAAGTACTCCAATTTATGTCTGAAAATTTATAAAATATTGTAATATAATAATAGCATTATTGCCCGTGAAAATCACTTTAAATGATTTTAATATCCGACTTGAAAGATACGCAGACATTATGAAGGTTTTTTTAAAAATAAATAATTAGTGTAATGATTTATTAGTGGGATAAAAGAAAGACGACGAGGAGATCCCCAACATGACGACGATGTAAAGATCACAGTAGAATACAGACATATGAAACAAGGAGGACAGACAGATGGAGACGACAAGAGCAAGCACACCACATGACATCGTTGGGACATGATGGACCAAATTAAAACTGCCATATGAACTACATGTACATACTTGAAGAGTTGATTAATTTCGGTCAGCAATGTAATGGTCGCCATGCCGAACGACCATATCTCGAACACTCCTCTAGCTATCTGAAGAGGTGAGTTGTACTGCATAGGATCGGAAATAGTCGCCGCAGTAATTCCCGCAAAGGTAAGCGAGAATAGCGTCAAAATGTAGAAGAAAGAATTTACTCTGTAAAAAAATATGAATTATGACAATTAAAGATGGTATATTCAATATTTTCAGTTCGTGTAATTCAATGTGGTTGGAAAAGGTTATCAAATTTTAAAACATTGATGTGACGTCATGTCTTTGTTCGAACAGTCCGAAATTTACATTTACAATTTCGTCTCGGTTTACGGAATCTGCGTCATGATTTGTCACAACTTTTTTTAAATTGAAAATGTCATCTCCGTTATCTTCTTTCATAAACGACTCCCTACTGCTAGTAGCGAGAATGTTATCTAGAACCTGGAATGATTACATTTCGTTACAGTAAAGGCAATTAATATAATAAGAACAAATTCAAAGGTCATGCCACTTTGAATAGTGATCAATGTTATAAGTACGATATACGCCTCAAACAATTCATTCTTAAAGATATTGGACAGTTTTCGGCCCTGCGGGCCTCAAACAGTCCAATATCTTTAAGATTGAATTGTTTGAGGCGTATATCCAATACTTATATCAACAATATTTTAGAATATTTACTGGAACCGAACACGAGCGTACTGCTTCCACTTCCTCCGAATTAACAGTCTCACTGCATCGTGATACACTATGGTCTGAAACGAATAGAAACTTTTTGTTCACATTATGGAGAACAAAGAAGGACACACAATAGAATAAGGAGAATAAATACTGAAAGCTCAAATGTACATTTAGCCCAAACAATATTATTTAATTTTAGTCTCGTATAACAGATATTTCAGCTTGTTGCTGTAGTTTTTGGGGGACGATCAAAAAGTCTTTTAGAGGTTTTTTGATACCTGATTCCTATACCTTATTCCCAGATTTTGCGATGATTTGAAGCGGTGATTTTGAATGTCTGTTAAATTCTGGGTCCGATGGAACTCGTCCGTTGTCGTCTGCTTCCAGGATGCTGTAATACACCTTCATCTCTCCACTAGGTGTTCTCTGTTCTATCATACAGTCTAATACTGCCAAAACGGTTCTCTGTACCGATAAATGTAAGATAGCAATTATTCCGAACTTCTCATATGATACGTCATTTACTGTAAGATGACATTATACAATCGCCTTCTATATCGGGGATATAATCCTGAAAACATCAAGGGAGATAATGCATGACACTAGAGTCAGCAACACCTGTATAACTTTCCCGAAATTACATACAGACCAACCATGACGATGGGACTCTACGGCAAGCGATGTTCAAATCTCGTCAGAGAAGACTAGACCCTAATCCTTTGTCAAATCTGAAAGTTGATTGCTCTTCCAATAACTCAGTAAAACTAAGATCGCATCAGTCGACAGTGTACGGGCTGTTTGTCGTACGCCCCATACCTTTTTCACATCAATTTACAGATTTTTTTTACGTAAATATATGGTCCCCTGTTACTGTGTTTCATGGTTCTGTTAAAGTGTCTGTGGCATAATCTGAAAGTTTTTGTCTGTATAACAACGGTTCGTATTTGGAAACGTCTCTATTTAGAGAATAAGTGTCTTAATTTGTGTTTTGTTACGGTTATGCAACACAAAACACTTATTATGTGTTGCATACCCGTAACAAAACACAAACTAATGACATTTATTCTATATATATGCACCACAGTTTCATTCTTGTTTTCTGAAATCGCGTTTTACTGTGTAAAAAGGTGACGTTAGAATTCATGTCATCGCGGGTTCAGTTTGCATGTTGGAACAGCCGTCACCAATCTAATTAATATTCAGCTCATACATAGAAGTCTAACAACGGCTTGTCATAGATCTTAATAATCGACCAATCAGATTACAGCTGGCTCGGTCCACGAATGTTTCCCTCGCGAGCTCAGCTACAGCAATGGCGGTTTCCATAACCTACGTGAATTGTTCAATTGTGTTGTTTTCGGGTTTCTTTCATTTCTAAAAATACGGATGAGGTGGGTAATATCAAAATTTATAAACATTTCAAAATTAAAAATAAATGAATAAATAAATGAGCACCAGAAACACCCACAGTAATTTATATAATACTAGAAACGAACCCGCGCAAGCGCGGTAAAGATTGCCATGGATACGTTGACATTTGGATACGTTATGCATGACGTACTCTAGTATGAAATTTTCAGATTTATAGACGTTATCATATATTGTTTGGCACTGATATTAATTTTACCGCATGAATTTGATGTAATATAATTTTCATTGTCATCGGTAAGCGGATAAAAGTACCCAAATGAACGTCATCTCAATACGTCAGTATCAAAAAACCAACGAATTCCTCTGTGTCAATCATTGTCTGTGTTAAAAAATAAATATGTTTTCAAAAGAAAACGATCTGAAGCGAAAAGTTGACCAAGAATTAGCGGAGAAAGTGCCACGAGAAAAAATGTCTAAGAATGACCGTAACTACTGCTTGAAGTCTTTTTTTTATTTAAGTCGGCGATTAGAAAAGGAGTATTTAACTTAAGATTTTTAGCCTCCTGCTAATACCGGTATGAGAAACGTATTGCAAGGAAACGATGAGACATAATTATTACACGTTAATTAGAAATAAATCTTTCCTAACAGTTATCAAATTCACATTGTTATGATATCATATGCTATCTCTTCGTATCACACCATTTCCCTCTGTCCTCTTCGTTACGACGGAGAATCGGCTAATTCGTTCCATTAGTAGTATAGATTTTAGAACGGAACTAGGTAAAAACAACAACTGTGATTGGTGGGTATATTAACGTATCTATATGCAAATTAGAAAGTTCATAGAGCACGACATCAAATCGGTCGCTGTTAGATCTCTATGTAGTTTACGAAATAAAGAGAGCAATTAGCCGTCACTGCATGTTTCCTTTAGATCTTATGCATTGAATATTACGTCACAAGCGTTTTCATGCGAAATGTAAACACGTCCCTTTAATAGCTTCATCTCAGGGTATCACATTGGTAGTGCAGATATACCGGTGTGTAGATAATTGGGCGAGTTTTGCACATTTATTCCGGATAATCAACCATTTGCTTTATATAGAACAGATGACCATCCCAATTCGGCAGCGGATGCATTAGTCTCCCTTCTTTTATTATATGAACTGTCGACTGAATTCACGTGGTCTTGACATTATTCGTTTGACGTCCTCTTGGAGTAAATGTTCTCTTTGTCAACGGATGTCTGTAGGCGGAATAAGTAGTTCACATACGAGGGTTGTTCGAAAAGTTCGTAGACAATTGCGATATTTCAGAAATGCGTGACAGTAACAGTACAATTTTCTCACAATACATTCATGAGGTTTATTATAGTCAATTCATACAATGTCAAGATTACTGAAAAAAAATATGTCACTTAAATAATTATCTTAAATTATGTGTTGTGACGTTTAGCGGCGCAATACGAAAACTGAGATGTCGACAGTTGTGTATACGCGCATAATTCCTTTATTATTTCTAAATGTGGACGCCGAGAAAGTCAATGTATATACTTATTATTCGACAGTAATTGAAAGTTGTCATACTGAAATTTGAACTTTTTACGATGCATTGGTATTTAGATATCACTGTTACAAGAAGCGCCATCAATACGTATACGTGGAAATAATGACGTATTCCTGCATCCTTTAAAGAACGTGGAATCATTGATCTGTATTCAAGCTGATACGGACTCCACAAAAGACATTATATATGAGAAAAATGGCTATGGAACCTCAGAAAATGTTTCGAGCGCACGTCAATATGCTTTCAATTTGCAAAGACGATGATAATTTGATAAAAATCATTCAAAGAGGATGGTTTGGATTACATGAGAAAGCAAAACCGACTGATCCATACGTTCTAAAATGATATTCTTAATCCGTCTTCTGTGAACAGATAGAATAGGACTTGGGAATAATTTGAGCACATGATTGCCTAAAGTGTATACTGTATTATCAATTTTTGAGCCGATTGACATACAATAAACGACTTATGCGCCAATATGATTTCAAATTTAGAGACAGAACAAAAGGTGAAAAATAATAAGTACTCCGTAATCTGCGTGGCGTTGCTTTGGACGACATTTACTGCGCCGCTTTCCGAAGTCACCCCTTAAGAAAAACACCGCATTTCTTTCATTTCGATTGCTTTCAAATTTGCACAAATGAAATATCTAATCTTAAGGAATAAATTAGTATATGAACAAAATGTTTGACGATAACGAAATAAGTTTCATAAAACTTGTCTACGAATTTATCGAACAGCCCTCGTACTTTATGTTTTTGTCTCAATTTTGTGTTTGTGATTTTATGCAACGTTATCATGCATGTTGGAGATCTATTCCAGGAGAAAAGGACATGATTTGTCAGTCAAACTGGAAGAGGGATCGACAGAATTGTCTTGACATTCGCAATCAAATTCGGGCATTTTCGTGAAGTATTGGTATTAAGGGATATTGGATAACCGCATTGTTTAACCTCTCTTCAGAATTTTGATTAAAGACAGAGAATCTCAAACTGAAAATCGTTTTACCTGCATACCTGCCAAGAGCAGTCTGTGGAAACTAAATTCTGCAGGTTTGTCACCATCACTGATATGTAGACTCCGTACTCTCCAAGAGAAAAGAAAATATGTTCGATAAGTAAATGAGTTCCTCTTTCAAAAAGATAATTTTGCATATTCGCTGAAAGACTCTTCTCGAAATCATATGAAAATTATAAATCGGATCTTCGAAAATAAGCTTCATGACTCAGAATAACATTACCACAAGCTTGGATATCGCTCGACCCAGAATATCAAGAAGCCTACAGCTAAGATTTAAGTATCTACTTATAATTATTTCGAACACTTAAGTTTAGAGAATGAGGTTCATCGATATTTAAATTCTTACAGGTGATTGTCCATATAGGCCAATAACATAGCACATATGTCGTCATTTCCGGATTCATACGCCAGTGTATAAGGCATCACGCCCTTCTTATCACGTGCTTCCGGCCACGCATCACTCTCTAGCAGTTTACTGCAGACACCCTTAAATCGTTTGTTGACAGCATAGTGAAGGGATGTCCAGGAGTCTGCATTAGTGGCGGAGGGATTAGCTCCTCTGTGTAAGATGGTATTCACTAACAACTGTACCTGTATAAAGTTCATGAAAATACAAAAGGTGAAACCTTAATTTTTCATATGGAAATCTTAAATTAGGATTTTTTCCGTTTACGACATCTTGCCATTGATGTCCCTATTAAGCGTAAATATTGATTGTGTATGTTATATATTTAATTAGTGTGTTAAAGCCTTTGTATTTTTATTCATCTTCATACCTTTGCCTCGTTATCGATCTCTGACACAATATAGAGCAATGCCTTGTCCTTGTTTCCCTCTTTTTCAATTATCCTATCCAGTAGCACTTCTGTCTCTGCTTCTTGCTTTCCAACAAAATACATCTGGGTTTTCTCGGCAACCTTTGTAAATAAAACAAAATAGATCTAAGACCTGTCATTTATCCAATGTCCACTATAAAAGAGTGGAAGTGACGTGTACACTAGTAATTGCAATTCAATACATTCGCAGCACAAGAAACATATCCACAGTGACTATAGTTGGTGCATATGTACATTAGACGGCTTTGGGTGGTAATGATGGTAAAGATGGTTATCCAGATTACGCGCACGAAACCTTACCAAATAGCAAAGAATCAAGTGCATAGACGAACGTTCTTTGTATACACGTACTTTCAAGTTCTCTTTAGGCCTTCCGATATACATATGACATCCAAACAATCTTGCACCACCACACAATGGGATGAGGATTATCATAGCATTTACCTAAGGGTTATGTTTATCATACAGTTTTCAAGAAAAAGGTCACAATGAACACGAAGCGTGTACCACATACTAGTATGCTTTTATACTATGAGTGAAATGATTATGATTTTAAAGGAATTACCTCTTTCTGAAAGGAGTCCTCCGTGAAAGCATCGATGAGTTCTGACG
Source organism: Pinctada imbricata (assembly GCA_033119305.1). Lineage (NCBI taxonomy): Eukaryota > Metazoa > Mollusca > Bivalvia > Pterioida > Pteriidae > Pinctada > Pinctada imbricata. The sequence goes on along the minus strand of VSWD01000007.1, from coordinate 48,273,073 downwards.
CCAAAGACTGCAGAGAGCTGCTGTGACGCATCCCAGCGTCTTCATTGACGCCAAGCATTTTCCCGTCAACGTCATCTGAGTACATGTAAATAATATCGTGTATAGTTCTTTGTTCACATTGTATTTTTCCCTTTTTTGTACCATTTATCTATAAATGATATGTTTTCATATACACGTACTAGTGCATAAATCATGTCTTGATCTTTGCTTTTTGAGTCTTTAGAATTGATGGACAATACGGATTATTTCTGCAAGATTACACGATACAAAATGGCATCTGAAGGTGTAACCATAGTGACAGATTAACTGGTGAAGATTCTTAGGCAACATTTTATGCAAGTTTATGCATATATATTATCCGATTTCTAGGAAATGTGCCGAATGCTAAATACTGAATGATATTTAAATCTGATCCTGGAACCTCGTCTTTTCCTGCTTATAATTTGAAACATATTGATTCGTTGTAAAAAGACACCAAATTGCTAATGATATTACACTGTTAAGATTGGCTATAATTGATGTTAATGCACGTTTCTTTGGAAATAATTTGCAGGTTGTATTGAAAACAAAAAATGAGACATACTAAGGTATAAATCTTCTTGGTGATTTCCTGTATTTATACTGAAGTTATATTGCAATGTTTTAATGATGCAATTTTCACTTAATTATGCAATATTTTTTACTACCAATATACCAGCATCATCGACATTTTTGCGCATAGGAAGGATTAGACAACATGCTGCTCGTTATTTGAAAAGAACACATAAATTTGTACTGCTTTCGTTGAGAGAGATTACAAGCATGGATAAATTCATAAAATGGAAATATATATTAAATCATCAACCATATTAACACAGGCAAAATTCGAAATGAAACAAACAAAACGAAAGAGCATAAGTAAACTTCTCCTGGCATCTAGGAGTGGGACCATGTGCCCTGGAAGAGTATGCCACATTTCGGTCAGTTCGGTTGAAAATGATAAAATCAAGATTTTTTTTTCTTTTTTTTTTTTTTTTTGTACAGATGAATTCTATACATGTATATGAAACGAAAGTAGCCAGGCGACTACAAATATAACCCTGACGCAAAAGCTTCTCTAACAGACCAGACGCCTTGCATCAAAGATTGTACCAAACAAAGAAAGTTAATTAAAATAATACATCAGTTTGCAGCTGTAAAATTAGCATTGAAAGGCCGCAAACTAGCTATTCCAAATATTATCAATGGTAATCAAAACGGAATAAAATTACCTTGTGGTTGGTTTTCACGTGACGGCACATTATCCAATGATATCCCGTAAATTTGAGATCTAGAACTACTACCCTCGCTTACAGCACGTCGATGTTGGGTCCTCATCGTCCTATTTAAATGGAAACGTACACAATCAAATTCTTTAAAATTGACCAAAAATCGTAAATACTTCATTGAAACATTCACTACCTGTCATAATTCGTTATCACCACTTCACATCTGCCTTCTCTGCTTGGTCTTTTTCTCGGCATTTTCGCACGTCTTGCAGTATTGGGCGTCCTTGTCGGATACAAACAGTGATATTCAATTCTGACTACAAAGCAGGTAATCTGAACATTTGTGCCACACCCTCACCTGATCATTTAAGATTTGTTTCCCACCTTGTTATAGAATCCATCACGGAGGTATTAGGGACAAATCCTTGTTAATCAGATTCCATTTACCAATAAGGCAATTCCAACTTTAATTTCCGTTTATCGTCCGCGTGCACCTAGTTTTGAGCACGTGTATGACCATAAAAAAACACAGCATCAACTGCTTCGGATTTTTTTTATAATTTCAAATCAATAAAAATGGGAATACTTGTAAATTGTTACATACGAGGGATGATTGATATGTTGTGAGTCTCGGGTTTTCTTGGATGCAGAAGGTATGCTGCCGAAAGATTATCTCCAAAAAGGACAAACAATCAATGTCACATATTATGCTTCACTTCTGACACAATTACGTGAAAATATTAAACTTAAGCGCCGCGGAAAACTCACTAGTTAAAGGTGTGTTGTTCCATCAGGACAATGCTCCTGTTCACACGTCTGCCACTGCCATTCATGATTGTGGCTTTAATTTGATTGAACATCCGCCTTATTCACCTGATCTTGCTCCATCAGTCTTTCATCTATTCCCAAAACTGAAAACAGCTATTTCTGGCATCCACTTTCAGTCCAGTGGATGGCTTTCTGACCAGTCAAGATAATGAGCTCTTTAGAAATGGTATTGATGCCCTTAAACACAGGTGGCAAAAGTGCATACATGTAGATACTGAAGGGGATTATGTAGAAAAATAATGCAGAATGTCTGATAAAATTCAAATCCATCAATACGAGGTTCACAACATATCAATCAGCCCTCGTAAATACAAAACTCTCAATTCTTGTGCAATTTTTTCTCTGGAAATTTGTTCTGATTTTGAGCGTGCAGGTAGGTTTAAGGGTTCAGAGCAGATGCTAAAGAGAAATAGAAATTGAATTGGCCTTATGACGAATTCTGACTGGCGTGAACTACTAGTATATTACAATATGATATATAGCCGATCATGCCGTGGATATCGTGTTGCTGGTGTTTTATTTATTACTGGACGTCCCTTTTTTCATTATGATCTGTGAAAAACTATTCGCATCAGTGAAAAATAATGCACATAGCTTTTGTCTTTACAAATTTGAGCGACTGTAAACAGTTATTTAAGTGGATTGAACAGCAGACTGGCGCATTTTTTGGGCTTCAGGGGAATGTACTCCCTTCTTCCAAGGACAAAAAAGAGGGGGGGGGGGTGTTTCCAGCCTATGGTGTAAAAAGAAATATATATATGTACGTTGAAACGGATGGTTTTCTGATAAACTCAAGGGGGTAGAGGTCCTGAGCCCCATTCCTCTGGATCTGCTCTTGCAAATGAAGGTTAATTTGGTCATGTTACAAGATTGACCATCGTCAATACAGTTCCTTTTATTCAAAAGTAAAGATTATAGGTTGGAGTACCCTTTTTCCATAAATGTTGGATCCCCCAATGTCATGTTATATTAGGATAATTTTTACACTAATTATCTCAAAGAACAATAAAAATCAATAGTAAGACCTTTCGGTATATCGGCACGGCATGTCATCGACTTCAAAGATGTTTGGTATGGAAGGTATATATGTAAGGTACTGAAAAAAATCAGCTTTATGTTTACAAATTAAATTTTCGTTGAAAAAGGAAATCATACAAAAAATTCTAGAAATATTGAAAATACTGAAAATAAGACATTTTCTTAAGGATCGTGTCCATGGAAACGGGTATGAGAAAACCGCAGTTTCTTGGCGGGGTAAATTGCAACCAAACCTATTTAGAGTAAAATCTGGTTGCTTTCGTTATTCTTTAGATCTTATGGATTTCTTTTCTTTTTCTTTTTTCATTTTCTTGTGTAAAGAGTAGAGCTTCTCTTTCACGAAAGCACGGGGATATGAACTCTCGGTTGTCTGTCTGTCAATCTGTCTGTCACAAAAACTTTAACTGCTTGAAATATTTCTTTCTTATTTTAAACTTGGGCGTAACTTTTGAGTGGTAAACAAAAGCTATCATATTTCAAATACGTGATTTTTCTGTTGATTCTAAAATGGCTGAGCTTGTGGCCTTGGAGTTACTTTTGGAAATTTTAACCTTTGACAGAACTTTTGATTGATAAGTGACTGGGACTCTCTTGAAAATTCCGCATGAATATGTATTTCCTTGCGAGTGAGACGTTTCTGTTGGTACCGTAATTTTTACCTTGATGCTCTTGATAGACGCCCAAAAGCGGGGGACTACAATTCTATGAATTACCTTGTTTTCATATATTTTCGGTTTTCAAGAATGACTGAACATAATTTTTGTGCAAAACTTGATAGGTATATACAAATGGAGTTGTTCGGATCTGTCAATAGATGGCACCGACAATGGTAAAGAATGTCACGGGGTACCCTTACTTGACAAACTCCTTCTTTAGAACCGAAGCACATGTATATTAGCTTCCATATTTCGCCCGTCTCACACGTTATTTATATTCGGTGATTTTTATGTGTCTCATACACAAAAATAACCGAATAGGAATAACGTGTGAGACACTGTATATTGACAAAGCGAAAGCATATCAGAAACTAGTATCTTTGAAATGTATTAATATTGTTTTGTGTGAAATTTTTACTTTTTACTTATTTATCTTTTTTTTAAATTAATTTTATGATTTTTTTTCTGATCTAAAAAAATGTGTGTTTTGTCAATACATTTTCATTATTTTCCGGAACCTCTTGAAGGATTTTGTTGAATCTCTGTGTACATGATAAACTCAATGTCAAGATCCCATCAAGGGAGGATCCAGGGCGAGGTCAATAGAGTATTCCTCTTCAAAATCTGCTCCCCCGAAACCGTTCCACATGGATCAGGAGTTGAGAACGCAAAATATCACAACCGTATTCAAAGTGTCCTTTTCTAACTTTCCTTTTAAAAAAGTGAAGGTGAGTACATTACTATATTAACTTTAATTTTTTTAAAGGAAAGTTAGAAAAAGACAAAAGCATAATTTGTTTTAACATGTTTATTAATAAGTGCAGTACTCATAATTTTCATATTATCTTTACACTAAATTCCCCGCGATCATTTCACTTGATTAAAACATATCTAGTAAATATGTGTATTTATGTTTAACTGAAAATGACCTACCTCTGTCGCTGATGGTAAGCTAGCGTAACAGAGCCAGGAAAAGTGACTGTTATGCCAATGAGACATGTTGTTGCGCGTACCCACATCATGCTTGTCACCTCTGATTTATTGTAGGGTATACAGATCTGTGTTACCAATGTAACGTTAGTGTTAGGTTTATACATCTTTCTTGATATGAATGAAGGTATTTGAAACCAATAAATGTCCACAATTACTAGCAAACAGCAACAAAATGTTTCAGTTTGACAACTGATTGGTAAGAAATATGACAACATATTTAAATAGATTATTTATAATATCTCATATGTAGCAATTAGTGAAAACAGACACAATAAGTGAAATATCTATACGTTTTTAGCTCACCTGAGCCATAGCTATTGTCATAGTGTTGCGTCCGTCGTCCGTCGTCCGTCGTCGTCGTCGTCCGTCGTCCGTCGTCGTCGTAAACTTTTCACATTTTAAACTTCTTCTCCAGAACGGCTGAAGGGATTTTGATGAAACTTGGTAGGTATGAAGTACTCATGGTCCCCTACAAGTGTTGTTGTTTTTCGTCCGGATCTGTCAACAGGTGGCGCCACCACAGCCAAAAGTAGGTCACGGGGAGTACCCTCCTTTGACAATCTTCTTCTTCAGAACCGAAGCATGTATCGACAAACCGAAAGCATCAGGATGATCTAGAGAGATGTCTTTAGAAGTGTTGTTATTTTTGGTTCCACTTCGAAGTCAAATTTTTGACGCGTTTTTGACGTCTTTTCGGACTTTGTCAGAAATGCACATTTTTGCACTATTTCTTTAAATAACTCAATAAGTGTATGATTTTACACACTCATTTACTACATATTTATCATATTTAACTTACTTAATGCTTTGATATGTATTTTATGCTTAAAATTTATTTTTTTGGTTTTTTATGAATTTTTTTCTTATGTAAAAAGGAAGGGGGGGGGGTTGATTTTCATACATTTTCTGCTTCTTTTCTATAACCACTCTTCAGATTGTCATGACAATTTGTAGGTATGAGGTACTCATGCATGGTACCCTACAAGTGAAAGAATTTTGTCAAGATATCCACTTTTGGATTTTTAAGGAATATTTTTTAAGATTATACATAGGTATAATGTATGTTTTCCATACCAAATGGACCCATGGGGAGTAGCTTCAAACCCCGGCGGGACCCCAACAATTTTTTTCCCTTTTTCAGTTTTTTTTTTCTCTTTTTATTTTTATATTTATCGCTAGAAATGAAACTGTGAAAAAATTTTGTCAAAATATCAACTTTTAGATTTTTAATGATTTTTTAAATAAGACAAGCTATAGCTAGTTTGGCTTTGTGTACTTATTTTCATACTTCGAATTAACTTGGCCACATACGCTATCAAATATACGCTGAATTTATTTTTAAGATGTTGACTTTTTGTGTCGCCTGCGAAGCACAGCGACACTAAAGCCCCCGTTCCACTGCAATCCCGCTGTACCTACGTTCATTCCCGACCTCGAAAATTGCCAGGTCGGGAGAGAACGGCTCTTAGTCGTATCTTGGTCTGGTACAGCGTATGTTGGTCCAAAATTGATCGGTATTAGAGCGGGCACGCTTTAAAGGTCGGGAAAAGTTTCCCGTATTCTTTCAACCGGTTGAAAGAATACGGGAAACTTTCCCGCTCTCTTTGTGGTCGTGAAATGGTCGGCGCTTGGTCGGGATAGTCGTGGGTACAGCCTAGGTTAATCGTGTCCTGGTCGGGAAAGAGCGTGGCTTGAACGTGGTCTGATCGGCATTTAACTAAACCCCGCTTTCTTCACGCATAAGATACGCTTTAATTACGCCCTGTTCCCGATCCTTACCCGTCTTTTCTACGCTCTTACCACGATCTATTCACTACAGATTCAATGTTTGCTGATCTTACCAAGACCTTTTCATGACCATCTAGCGACCTATTAACGCTCTATATGACCAAGTTACGACCAAACGACGCTTCAAATAGGATCTGTGCATATTTCATTCATTTTCTCGCACTGATATTGATTTGTTCAAAATACTAATTACCAAAATGTCGCGGCGACGATTCTTGGCTATGCAATGCCACTTTTTAAGTAGTGATTTTTTTTAAAATTTTGATCGCGACACTTTTGGGTAAGGCTTGGTCAAAACGAGAAATATAGGCTTCTTCTCGGTCGATTCGATCATTGGATGAAAAATGAGATCAGTTTAAGTTAGAAATTATGTTTTGAGCGGGGATGCGTCGGGGACAGTCGGAAATAGATCGGAATTGCATCGGGAATAGATCGGGTTTTGGTCGGGAATAGATCGGAGCTTGATCGGATTGAACGGGACTTGGCCGGCAATATGATCGTGAGTAGAGCGGGTAAAGCGTGAGTAAGTCCGCGATGAAACGTGAATCGGTCATAAATAGATCGGGAATCGGTCGGGAATAGAGCGTGATGTCAAGATAAAAATGAAAAGGTCGGGAAAGTTTTACCCGCTCTTGTCAAAATTTCGGTCGGGAATGGTCGTAGGAACAGCGGGATTGCAGTGGAACGGTGGCTTTAGGGATCACTTTGTCTGTTGTTCGTCCGTCTGTCCGTCTGTCTGTCACACTTGGGTGTCACACCCCATAACTTTTGATTGGTAAGTGATAGGGCTTTGATATTTCACATGTGTATTCCTTGTGACAAGACCTTTATACACATATCATAATTTTTGACCTTTTGATCTTGACCTAGATATTTGACCTACTTTTCTAAAAATCTAATATTGGCTATATCTCTTGATTGATTAGTGATAGGGCTTTGATATTTCACATGTGTATTCCTTGTGATTAGACCTTTCTACACATATAATGTTTGACCTTGTGACCTTGATCTAGATATTTGACATACTTTTCTAAAAATCTAATATTGGCTATATCTCTTGATTGGCAAGTGATAGGGCTTTGATATTTCACATGTGTAATCTTTGTGACAAGACCTTTCTACGCAAACCATATTTTTTTACCTCGTGACCTTGACCTGGATATTTGACCTACTTTTCAAAAAATCTAAGATTGGCTATATCTTTTGATTGGTAAGTGATAGGGCTTTGATATTTCACATGTGTATTTCTTGTGACAAGCCCTTTTTTCACATACTATATTTTTTAACCTTATGACCTTGACCTAGATATTTGACCTACTTTTTAAAAAAAAAACAAGATTGGCTATATCTATTGATTGGCAAGTGATAGGGCTTTGATATTTCTCTTGTGTATTCCTTTTGACAATACCTTTCTACACATACCATAATTTTGACCTCATGACCTTGACCGAGATATTTGACCTACTTTTCAAAAAAATTAAGATTTGCTATATCTTTTGATTGGTAAGTGATAGAGCTTTGATATTTCATATGTGTATTCCTTCTTGTGACAAGGCCTTTCTACACATATCATAACTTTTGACCTCATGACCAAGACCTAGATATTTGACCTACTTTTCAAAAAATCTTAGATTGGCTATTTCGTTTGATTGCTGAGTGATAGGCTTTGATAATTCACATGTGCATTCAATATGACAAGACCTTTCTTCACATACCATCATTTTTAGCTCACCTCGACGAAGTTGAGTGAGCTTATGCTATAACCCCACGCGTCCGCGTCCGCGTCCGTGTCCGCGTCCGCGTCCGGTTAAGAAGTTTGGGGTAGCTCAGTATCTGACAAAGTACTAACGCTACAGTAACCAAACTGGCACAAGTGATTCATCTTTGGATGCTGAGGTGAACCCATGCATCGTATGCAGCATCTGACCTACATTTTCCGCTTGAGTGACTTGGTTAAGAAGTTCGGGGTAGCTCAGTATCTGACAAAGTACTGATGCTACAGTAACCAAACTGGCACAAGTGATTCATTTTTGGATGCTGAGGTAAACCCATGCATCGGATGCAGCATCTGACCTACATTTTCCGCTTGAGTGACTTGGTTAAGAAGTTTGGGGTAGCTCAGTATCTGACAAAGTACTGATGCTACAGTAACCAAACTTGCACAAGTGATTCATCTTTGGATGCTGAGGTGAACCCATGCATCGGATGCAGCATCTGACCTACATTTTCCGCTTGAGTGATTTGGATAAGAAGTTTGGGGTAGCTCAGTATCTGACAAAGTACTAATGCTACAGTAACCAAACTTGCACAAGTGATTCATCTTTGGATGCCGAGATGGACCCATGCATCGGATGCAGCATCTGACCTACTTTTTCCACTTGAGTGATTTCGCTTTTAAAAGCCAATATTGAGCAGAGTATAAGTGCTACATGTACCAAACTTGCATATTGGATGTATCTTTGATCAAACTTTCATAAAATGACCTTGACCTACTTTTTCCGCTTGAGTGATTTTGCCTTTAAAAGCCAATATTGAGCAAAGTATAAGTGCTAGATGTTCCAAACTTGCATATTAGATGTATCTTTGATCAAACTTTCATAAAATGACCTTGACCTACTTTTTCCGCTTGAGTGATTTTGCCTTTAAAAGCCAATATTGAGCAAAGTATAACTGCTACATGTACCAAACTTGCATATTGGATGTATCTTTGATCAAACTTTCATAAAATGACCTTGACCTACTTTTTCTGCTTGAGTGGTTTTGCCTTTAAAAGCCAATATACATGTACTAAGAAATATGTTTGAATTGAATTTTGCTGTCACGAGGTGAGCTTCGTAATCTGAGATTACCTATGTTTTACCTCGTGCACTATATCTTTTGAGTGGTAAGTGATAGGGCTTTGATATTTTACATTTGTATTCCTTATGAAAAGACCTTTCTAATCATTCCATAATTTTTAACCTAGTGACCTTGCCCTTGATATTTGACCTAATTTCAATTAAAAAAAAATCCGCTACGCAGGCGACACAAGCATTCCTTGGATTGCTTTTTTTTCATACATGCATATTTCAGAACAATTTCCCTATTTAATGATTATTTTCTCTGTCTTATTTCTGTATCTATGGTAAACATAGTCCCCATATATCTTGTGTTACAGATTTGATTGGTTCAATACCTCCTTGCCCCTTTAGTAGGGGTAACTACAGGAAATAAAAAGGTGCACACTAAAAATTTTGACTGACTTGAAATGCCCGGAAGTCTGTAAAATTGGTCTTTTTTGATTGCGAATCTTTGGCACGCATAAAAATGTAAAGAAAAGGGGGGGGGGGGGTCATGCATGTCCTTTTTTCGCAAATTTCACTTTTTTTACAGGAACTCTGCGTCCTCATCGAAAATGTTCCGAATTTTGCATATTTTCAAACCTATCTGTAGATTGCATAAAAGACAAGATCAAGTTCGAAGTTAAATTTATCACGACTATTGATTCAATATGCTAAAAATACATTTCCAAGCACCGCATTTCAGCATATTTACCGAAAATAATTTGTCCAAGTGGCTTCACTGGGTCATGAGGTTTGATACACCGTACACTGCTGTTTGGAAAATAAATTGGCTCAATTTCTGCACAACTCACTTGAATTAATATTGTCTGCTAACAACTTGTCTGTGTTAATTGGATTAACACGATTTTGACTGTACGTTACATGTATTAAGATGAAATCAATACTATTCAAAAGCTCTCATTCATAGATTTCTGTATAATTTAATATGAATAAAGGCAAAACCGAAAAGTCTTTGTTTTTCATGCTTCCGGAATCAAAGATACGGGGGCATATAGTTTTTGGCCTGTCCGTCTGTCTGTTTGTCCGAAAAACTTTACATTGGGCATAACTTTTGATAGGAAGGTGATAGAGCTTTCATATTTCACATGTGTATTCCTTGTGACAATACCTTTCCATTGATACCAAAATTTTTGACCTCGTGACCTTGACCTTGGACCTACTTTTCAAAAACTTTAACATTGGGCATAACTTTTGAATGGTTAGTGATAGGGCTTTCATATTGTACATGTGTATTCTTTGTGACAAGATCTTTCCATTGATACCAACATTACTCTGACCCTGACCTCTCACATACTTAACAGAAAATGGTGTTTATACCAACAAAGATGCCACCGCGGGGCATTCGTGTTTCACAAACACAGGCTTTATTATTTTCTGGCATACTAGCTATTAATAATGAAAGGTTTGGTGTTCAATTTTAAATAAACTTAATTTATGAAATCATTTCATTGTTTTATTCTGTTTCTGTTGCACATTAATGTGGAATTTTACAAAATGATTTTATTTTTGATGTTGCATAATCGAACTATACTAGCTGGGCATATGACTTTGGATCGCATAATCCATCTTTTCAAATCAGTAAAAAGTTGTTGTTTTGAATTGTGACTATTTTCTCTTGTTTGTACTTTTAAAGGTTGTCTGAAAAAAAAAACTTGTCTGCATCCGGCAAAAATCTTGTTAGAAAGGTTGTGGGTTAAAATCCTGGTACTGGCACTATCAGTATTCAATGTCAGTATGTCAATTAGAGCGTGCATGGGTATCAGGTGAGCGTTGTGCCCCCTGGGGCTCTTGTTGTAATACATATCGCAATTAATACATATCTCCATATGACCGTATGAATTGTGCACCCGACATAATTTGGTGCGGGCAATGAGATTTTGCTTGTCCGTGACTTGTCTGTCCGAAACCCTATTGGTTTCTAGACGGTAAGAAACTTTAAGGTATTCAAAATCACTTGGAATACTTTCCTATTTGCTCTCGAATTACTTATGTCTTGTCTGTCTTTGATTTAAAGAAATTGGTTTTTTTTTTATCTACGGGAAAAGATTAAAGCAAATTTCGACAAATGCCTTTTTTCAAGTCATGTTACTGAAAATGTTGCCATGTGCCGATTTAGTTTGGGGTTTATAGATCAAGGTCACTACTAGGGAATAAAGTTCATATATTACATAAATCAACAACTGATACAGCGGGGACCTATGTTTTACAAACATTGTGTCTGTATTTTTCATTTTCTATCCATATGATTATTCTTTTTTACTTGAAACTATTCATCTGATTATTATTTTTTTATTGTTCTCTGTATTTTGAACCAAATAAAACATTGTTGATGTACATTGAGCACCGTCTCCTGTGATACTTGAAGGAGTCAAGCACTAGACTTTCCTCTACAGAAATCCCTACACTTCCGGTTAAAGTTTGTATTCAAAAGTCCGTAAATAACCGGATTTACACAGCAATTCAGGTAACCAATCAGTAAAGTCAGACAGTGAAAGATAGTCATGTTCTTCTCCGAGTACACTGACGTCAGGACGCTCAAACAAAATGGCGTCCAGAATATGGTGTACATGATTGGGGCAACGAATAACATCCGTCGAAGACGAAGCTCATGAAGTTTCTGTAGCCCTGAATATGTATTGTTACTGCCATGATGAACGGACCTTGGCATAGCTACCGTGGTAGATTCTTTGCTGGAATTTCTCACTCCGGCTGCGTCGCTCATTTTCTCCGCCCGATCAAGGTGCTCCTCGTTTTGTCCTACTGTTCCATGAGAGTCAGTCCTGTTCTGCGTTCCTTCGCCCTGGTCATCCCTGTGTGTAATATCGCTTATGCTCTCTAATGTTTCGATAGATTGTACGTTGACGGTCACTGACAGATTGACATTGAGGTCGCTTGTATCCTCCAATGGAATCTCATCTTGCCGTCTCGCTCCTCCCCTGGCGTTGATAATTGCTAGGTGTGGTCGTACCGTGAGTCCAGATATTGACTGTACCAGTGTGCTCAGTCGAATTCTGCTTCTTCTGTCTACTCTGGTGTTGTTTCTCCGAATCTGACGAAGGATCAATGTATTGCAGACCAGCATGACAACCAAGGGGGTACCAAAGCACCCAACGATGAAGAACTTCGAGAATGACTTGCTGTTGGCCCAGTCGTTAATACAAATGTACTGATTCGGGTTATACCATATCTGTGACCATCCAAAAACTGGCGTCAAAGACACCACTAAGGCCAAACAACTGGCGACTGAAACAGAAATTTTATTATCGTTATAAGCGATATTATATATACATGAACATTTTCGACGTTATGAGGATTCAAAGCATTACCTTTCGTACCTTAAAACAAGAGAATCATTCTTTTGGATTCAAGTTATCAATTTTACAAATTGTTATTCAGCACATTTTATTATTGATATATGTACCTTAATTCAATAGTTTTAATATATCTTGGCTATAATTCACCAAAACAGAACCAATCAAAATATTGTATACATATATTTGAAATTACCAAGGACAAATACGGCTGCATTTCCTGGTGTATACATCCGTCTGTAGGTGTGTGGACGACATACCATGACATACCGACTGATGGCGATATTACACAGTGACATCACACTTGCTGATATTGTCACCAGGTTTATAAGTCCCCATACATGGCAGACGACATCGGAGTACAACCATCTTCCCATGATTAGAGTTTGAGCCGTCATGGGCATGCTCAGTGACGTCACCAGTAGATCCGCTACGGCGAGCACGTAGGTGAAAGAATGCGTCGTGGTCCGCATATTCTTGGACAGACACATGGACAGGACACTGAAGTTACCAATTAAAGCAAGTAAGCATATGATGATAAGGGATATCCCCTGCAACAATCTGTCTGTCCGACTGTCCATTATTATCGTCTGTGTGAATGGCTGAATGGTTTGGACTGTAGTCAGCGTCAGGAATACCCAAGCCCAAAGACAGATTCAACGTCTGATAGGTCAAAATCCCTTTGTACCTCTGATATTCCATTTTAGCCTTCTATTCACGTCCGTACCTACAGCCGGTCACAGGAATCACTGGTCATCATCGATGATTACCCGAGTCCATGCATTCCCTATAGAACGTCATATTTTTGTTAATAATTCATATCAAATACCATTAACGTGATTTCATACCAAAGGTATAGCACCAGGTGATTTTATATTGAGATAAGTGTATTCGAAATGTAGAAATGTTTCCCAAGTGTAACAGAGACTATGCTGCAAGCTTACAAACTCAGTAAGTATTGCCTATCGATATTTATTGTAACGATGAAATCTTGAAAGCTATCATCATTAATGAAACAAAAGGCCCAGTAGGGCGTACATGCGCTTGAAGACACCATACACAAACAGGTGACATATTAGCCTCGAGGATTTGAACTTTCCTTTCAAAATAAGTTTATTATAGGTCATATTCATCTGGAAAAGGGATACATATATTTAGAGTCTAATCATATAGATGGGGTTAAAGTCCTTTTACCGAAAGGTTTCTTCAAGTTTATTCATATCCCAACTTTTTTTCACAAAAGGGTGAGAAAACTAAAAAACAAAAACAAAAAACACCCCAATGTCCCATGTAATTTAGCATAAAAAAAAATTCGCTTAATTAATCTATGATAATACCGATGATAAAACTGACTTTCGATTTCAGGATCACGACGAAACATGCCCATGGACAGTTTTCATCATTTTGAGAAGTTTCTTTTGAATTTGCCAGAATTTATATATTGTAAGAATTTAAGAACTGAGGGTCAATGGACATATATAGGTATGGACGTTCAATTTCTTAGGATTTTTGTTAAATTCTAGTCTAAGTCAGTCTCACTTTTCGCAATAATCGGGGAGTTGGGCCTTAGAATCAGTCGACGCATTGCGACATCATACATACTGCACTATTAATTAGAACATTGTAATTACATACATGTCATTTTGACAAACTGTCCGGCAGATGACCAGGAGTTTCTGGGTCGATATCCGTGTACGTCCATCCCTCGGGCATCAGTCTTCACACCTGCACATGTAACACGTGACATGGGGCACCACCCGGGTACCTGTCGTTGTTTCAAGCCTAATTTTTACAAAATAATCTGTTGTACAAACTACAAATTATCTTTTTTCCTAACATTGATCATGTTGATAAAGCAAAAAATTGACGTAACGCAAACACGAGAAAGGTTTCTATGACAACTGAGGTAAAGATTAGTGATAACCTATAGGGGACCTTCGCCTAAGACTTTTCGCCATCATGGAGTAGGCCCGAGATGAACACGGTGGACGGAAAAATCATGGCTTGTAACTTGCTATCATAAAAATTACTTGCCAAAATATCTGTAAAGGTAAGAATAAATGATTTGTACTTTTTAAAAAAATAAAATTGGTACCACAAGATACATTTCTGTATTATAAGAACTTATGTTTTCGTCAATGCAAAAAATCAAATTATTTTTCCTTGATTTTCCACGACGTCGTTTCCGTTTCATATAGTAGTTAATCCATCCAAAATCCTTCAAGTGTTTGCCTTCCAGTTATTTACAACCATGCAGTTGCGCTTTGTTCTCCTGTCTATGTCTGATCATATAAATAGATTTTTACGCAAAATACAGCAGTTTTCCGAGTTTCTCCGCAAATGGACATCATAGTCCTGTGTGCTTTAGTGGTCCCAATTTGTTTGATTGGACCGCGTCACAAGTGGACTTAGTTCGGTTGCAGAGGGACAAGGGTACAATTTATATAATTTTATTCAAGTTTGTTTTTCTTGACTCCAAAATATATATCAGTAGAAGAATGAGTTTGGGAACAAATTCATGAACGGCTTATCATATTTCTTTTTCATGAATATTCTTGTTCTATGTTATAAACTAGCTGTTTATAAGACTTATGTGTTTGAATAAGAAGAACATGTTTCACCATCCATACTCAACATGCTCATTTGATGAGTGAAAATGCATATCCATATCGACAGTCAATGATTTCTGCAGTCTTTTAAAACATCTTGGTCAAAAATGGCACAAATAAACGATTTTAGGCTGGTCTCGATGTCGGTGTAAATGCTATTTGGTTCAAATAAAAAATAATCTTTTGATATGTTTGTGTTTAGTGTAACGATTTTGAAAATCCGTTTATTCATGTATACCTTTTGACATTCTATATTATCATCAAAATAGAATTCCTCACCTTTGCACCGTCCTCACAATGATTTTGGCGACATTTTCATGATTTACGCACCGAATAGACTGTAGAGGAAGTTCTTTACAAAAATAGATATCTGAGGTTCGAATTTAACAAGGGTACCACATTATTTTTTTTCCAAATTTGAATATTAAGTTTGGCTGGAACAACCACTGATGAGGATTTATTATCAGAAACATACACGTCTGATGCTCCACATTTAGACATGTCTGTTCACAAGGCTGGAATAACCACTGATGAGGATTTATTATCAGAAACATACACGTCTGATACTCCACATTTAGACATGTCTGTTAACAAGGCTGGAATAACCACTGATGAGGATTTATTATCAGAAACATACATGTCTGGTGCTCCACATTTAGACATGTATGTTCACAAGGCTGGAATAACCACTGATGAGGATTTATTATCAGAAACATACACGTCTGATGCTCCACATTTAGACATGTCTGTTCACAAGGCTGGAATAACCACTGATGAGGATTTATTATCAGAAACATACACGTCTGATGCTCCACATTTAGACATGTATGTTCACAAGGCTGGAATAACCACTGATGAGGATTTATTATCAGAAACATACACGTCTGATGCTCCACATTTAGACATGTCTGTTCACAAGGCTGGAATAACCACTGATGAGGATTTATTATCAGAAACATACACGTCTGATGCTCCACATTTAGACATGTCTGTTCACAAGGCTGGAATAACCACTGATGAGGATTTATTATCAGAAACATACATTCTATATTATCATCAAAATAGGATTCCTCACCTTTGCACCGTCCTCACAATGATTTTGGCGACATTTTCATGACTTACGCACCGAATAGACTGTAGAGAAAGTTCTTTACAAAAATAGATATCTGAGGTTCGAATTTAACAAGGGTACCACATTATTTTTTTTTCCAAATTTGAATATTAAGTTTGGCTGGAACAACCACTGATGAGGATTTATTATCAGAAACATACACGTCTGATGCTCCACATTTAGACATGTCTGTTCACAAGGCTGGAATAACCACTGATGAGGATTTATTATAAGAAACATACATGTCTGGTGCTCCACATTTAGACATGTATGTTCACAAGGCTGGAATAACCACTGATGAGAATTTATTATCAGAAACATACATGTCTGATGCTCCACATTTAGACATGTCTGTTCACAAGGCTCTGGCTGCAGAGTTAGACACCTTGTTTCTTTTTTCTTGAATCACGGTGGGTACTCTCGCAAAGCGGAACAATCGGTTTTTCCATATGTTTGTGCAATATAGATCATTTATAACAAAAAGTAGAATGTGATACAGTGCGAGAATGTCTTAGCTATGAGTTGCATCCGAAATTAGGTGGATATTGGCTTTTTAAAAATAACTCGAAAAAAAACGATCGGCGTTTTACTTTCACTTTCATCTACATGAATCCCGCTTTTTTTTCAGCTTTACAAAAAGATAATATGGTCTTATTTTGAATAAAACTCGTAGTAATGGCACCCTTACACTACATCACATTCCCCTTTTTGTGATGAATAATCTTTATCAGACGAAAATATAGAAAAACTTAAATGTTCTGCGTTGCGAGATTTAACCCACCGTGTGAATGGAGAACAAAAATATCCAACAGTTTCTCGCAAGTAACCCCATACATTCACTATTACAGCCATGGTGTTATGCATCATTGCCTTGGCGCTCCTGATCAACAACATCAACAGAAATTACTTCGAATATGACGGGTTTTATGGAACAATAAACAACGACAATACTGCGGAATCAACATTTCTATTAGGTGAGTAAATAGTCCGAAAGAAGACAAAACCAAAGCCAAGGTCAAAAGCTATCGATTTTACCCGTAGACCAGTCCGATCAAAAATAATCCCCTTCTCCCACGCCTGACGACGTAGGGGAAGGGGGAGAGGTTAATAAGAAAGAAAGCAACGAGTGTCATACTTGTTGTTTTCTTATTTGACCACCATAGATAACATTTCATAAGTTGTTTTCTTATTTGACCAACAACAATTTCAAAATTTCACTTATCGCTTTTCTTTCTTTCTCTTCTCATGTAGTGATACTGTCGATATTTGGGTGTATGGATGATGGAGGAGGAGGTTTATTCGGCGGATCAGGTGGTGGCGGCGGAGGAATATCTAGATGATGTCATGATCACGTGATATTTATTATTGGCAATGTTAAACACAAAATAATCTGTTTGTTATCATTAAAATTATTCTCTGGATTTGCCACACTGGATTCAAAACAAATGTTAATCAATGGTAGCATCCGGCATTTAAATAATTCTAAATACAACGTTCCAACAAAAACAAGAGGCCCAAGGGGGCCACATCGCTCACCTGGGTTGCAGAAAAAAGAATATAGTTTTGGTAGAGGCTCTTGAGTACTTGTTTTCTATAAGGTTACATGAAATTATAATGTGCATCAGTTTTGGAGATGTCAAAAATGCCTCAGCCTTGGAGGACATATTAAGTTAACCGATTATTTACTTTCTGTAAGGTTTCATGAAATTCTGAGCAGTAGTTGCAGAGAAGTGAAAATGTGTCAGCCAGTCAGAGCCATGGAAGGCCATATTTGTTGACCGATCGGAACTAAAAACAATCTTAGTGGAGGATCTTGAGTACTTGGTTCCTGTATGTCTTGTGAATTGGTGCAGCAGTCTCAGAAGAGAAGTCAAAAAAAGCCTTTGCAAACGAAGCAAGGTAGCTGAAGATACACCTGTCCGCAAATTATTTTCACAATACCAAACCAGAAGTCCCTGATGAGACGTTTTTTTTTTTTAAATAAATCAAGAAATTCTTACATTTGATAAAGAGTTTGTCCTTGTAATGTGAAACAAGAGGCCCAAGGGGGCCACATCGCTCACCTGAGGAGACTGTATGTATGTTTTCAATCAAAGTCAAGACCTGAAGGAAATCGCTTTTAGTGAAGCTTTGAGAAGGACAAGGTGTGCAAGTTACTTCCTGTAAAGTTTGGTGACATTCTGTGCAGTAGTTTAAGAGGATAAGACAAAAATGTGTCATTCAAATAGAGCCTATAGAGGACATCTTGGATTTCCAATCGGCTCGAAAAACACAAACTAAGTAGAGGGCAATGAGTACTTGCGTCCTGTGAAGTTTCAAGAAATTCTGTGCAGCAGTTTCAGATGAGAAGTTGAAAATGTGTCAGCCAATCAGAGCCTGTGGCGGCCATCTTGGATTTCCGATAGGCTCCAAAAACGCAAACTTGATAGAGGGTATGAGTACTTGCATCCTGTGAAGTTTCATGAAATTCTGCACAGCGGTTTCAGAGGAGAAGTCGAAAATTTGTCAGCCAATCAGAGCCTGTGGCGGCCATCTTGGATTTCTGATCAGCTCGAAAAACACAAACTTGGTAGAGAGCAATCAGTACTTGCTTCCTGTGAAGGTTTGTGAAATTCTATGCAGCCGTTTGAGAGGAGAAGTCGAAAATGTGTCAGTCAATCAGAGTCTGTGGCGGCCATCTTGGATTTCCGATTGGCTCGAAAAACACGAACTTGGTAGAGGGCATTGAGTAGTTGCTTCCCGTGAAGTTTCATGAAATTCTGTGCAGCGGTTTCAGAGGAGAAGTCGAGAATGTGTCAGCCAATTAGAGCCTGTGGCGGCCATCTTGGTTTTCCGATCGGCTCGAAAAACACAAACTTGGTAGAGGGCATTGAGTACTTGCTTCCTGTGAAGTCGTGAGATTCTGTGCAGCGGTTTCGGAGGAGAAGTCAAAAATGTGTCAGCCAATCAGAGCCTGTGGCGGCCATCTTGGATTTCCGATCGGCTCGAAAAACACAAACTTGTTAGAGGGCATTGAGTACTTGTTTCCTGTGAAGTTTCATGAAATTCTGTGATGCAGTTTTAGAAGAGAAGTGGAAAATGAGTCAGCCAATCAGAGCCTGTGGCGGCCATCTTGGATTTCCGATCGGCTTGAAAAACACAAATTTGATAGAGGGCATTGAGTACTTGCTTCCTGTGAAATTTCGTGAAATTCTGTGCAGCGGTTGCAGAAAAGATACCGAAAATGTTAAAAGTTTACGTCGGACGGACGGACGATGGACGGACGACGCACTATGACAATAGCTCACTTGAGCTTCGCTTAGGTGAGCTAAAAACAACAATACTTGTAGGGGACCATGATTTCTTCATTCCTACCAAGTTTAACAAAACACTGTTCAGTGGTTCTTGAGAAGAAGTTGAATATGTATGAAAATCATCCCCCCCTTTCTTCTTGAGTAATCTAAGTAACCCGAGAGAGATAGTTATACAGAAGCTAAAGCAAAATAACAGACCCCCTCCCCAACCTTTCACTGTGTTATTGATAACATTGATCTGTTCTTACGTTAATATATTGAGCTGCTCTCAATATTGTAATTTCAAAGTTGTATATCCAAGTCTTCACAAGATAAATTTGAAAATACTTATTCATCTTTTTAAAATTATTTAGTTTCCTTTTCCATACCTATTTAATAATTTAAAATATATAACATTCAAATGAATCGATAATCCAAAAATTTAAACCTCAAAAACATAAATCAATATTAAAGAAAGACAACTCTTGCATACATGAACATGTACCAACTTATACGAAACTAAAGTTACCAGGGTACCAGAACTTGAACTTACAAGCCTTGGGTCCATGTTCACAGTAAACATATCTATTCATGATTGAAGAAATACTCATAAAAATCTGTTCAGCAGTTCTGGAGAAGAAGTTGAATATGTATGAAAATCACCCCCCCCCCCTTTCCTTTTCACATAAGAAAATAATTCATAAAAATCAAAAAATTAAAATTTCAGTATAAAATACATATCAAAGCATTTAGTAACTTAAATGTGATAAATGTACAGTAAATGAATGTGTAAAATCATACACATATTGAGTTATTTAAAGAAATAGTGCAAAAATGTGCATTTCTGACGAAGTCCGAAAAGACGTCAAAAACGCGTCAAAAATTTGACTTCCGAGATGAACCAAAAATAACGACACTTCTTAAGACATCTCTCTAGATCATCCTGATGCTTTCGGTTTGTCGATACGTGCTTCCGTTCTGAAGAAGAAGTTTGTCAAAGGAGGGTACCCCCTGTGACCTACTTTTGCCTCTGGTGGCGCCACCTGTAGATGGATCCGGACGAAAAACAACAACACTTGTAGGGGACCATGAGTACTTCATTCCTACCAAGTTTCATGAAAATCTTTTCAGTGGTTCTGGAGAAGAAGTTGAATATGTATGAAAATCACCCCCCCCCCCTTCCTTTTCACATAAGAAAAAAATTAATAAAAAATCAAATAATTTAAATTTTAGAATAAAACACTTATTAAAGCATTAAGTAACTTAAATATGATAAATATGCAGTAAATGAATGTGTAAAATCATACACATATTGAGTTATTTAAAGAAATAGTGCAAAAATGTGCATTTCTAACGAAGTCCGAAAAGACGTCAAAAACGCGTCAAAAATTTGACTTCCGAGTTGAACCAAAAATAACAACACTTCTTAAGACATCTCTCTAGATCATCCTGATGCTTTCGGTTTGTCGATACATGCTTCGGTTCTGAAGAAGAAGTTTGTCAAAGGAGGGTACCCCCCGTGACCTACTTTTGGCTGTGGTGGCGCCACCTGTTGACAGATCCGGACGAAAAACAACAACACTTGTAGGGGACCATGAGTACTTCATACCTACCAAGTTTCATCAAAATCCCTTCAGCCGTTCTGGAAAAGAAGTCGAAAATGTGAAAAGTTTACGACGGACGACGCCGGACGACGGACGCCGGACGGACGCCAGACGGTGCGCTATGACAATAGCTCACTTGAGCTTCGCTCAGGTGAGCTAAAAATAAACATCTTTTACAAATTAAGATTGTGAAACAGGATAAGTCAAAATTCTGAAAGCAAACATGCAGCCAATCACAACCTTCAGCAGCTTTTTCTTTTAGAGGCCCTTGAGTACTTGCTTCCTGTAAAGTGTTGAAAAATTCTGTTCAACGGTTGCAGAGGAGATGTTGGAAATGAGTCAACCAATCAGAACCCTCGGTGGCCATATTTGATTACCTATCGGCACAAAAAACACAAACTTGGTAGAGGACCTTGAGTACTTACTTCTTTTTTAAAATTTTATTGTGAAATTCTGTGCGGCCCTTGCAGAGGAGATGTTCATAATACCTCAGCCAATCAGAGCCCTCGGCCGCTAATTTGTTGACCGTTTGGCACAAAAAACACAAACTTGGTAAATGACCTTAAGGACGTTGGGTTCTCATATCACGAGTGATGTCATAAACTTAAAATTGTTATTTTTCTTAACTGTAATAATGGAACATTGCTCTCATGTAAAATTAAGTTTTGGTTGTCAGAAGTATTTTAAGGTAAATAGCTTACAAAGTAGGCACCTTAATCCACTGTCAAATACAGTACTCAGATAACTATGAATGGTGCTATATTTTAAAGCTGTACAGAAAATTACTCAATTTGTTTATCAATTTATTTTTTTACTTTTTTTAAAGCATGGGGTGGTAAGAAAACAAAATAATATAAAAGGGGAGAAAATCTTAATTTTTGTCATACTTAAGGACCCTTAAAAGTAGCATCTCATAAATGTAAAATATGGCTTTTAGCATACTGTGTAGGGTGAATAATTGTCAAAATATGTGCGACAAGGAGTGATGTCACTTTCAAAGTAATAACTAATCCATGATTGATGTCTTTAGTACGTTATATTTTTTAAAAGAAATTATAAGGTTGCCTCGCAAAAAAAGAAGATATGGACAGAGTTTCCTCTGACTTCAAGGTTTTTCTACCAAAGTTTTGGCCTTTTCCAATAATAAAAAGATGAATAAGAATTAAATTTGCTCTGACATTCATTATTTATGTTCCTTTTTATAAGGCATATTGATTGCAATGAAGATAGTCTAGGCTTACCACCCAAAACATGAAATACAGATAGAATTTCCTCTGACTGCCCCTTTATCTAGTACCTAGATTTCAGTAATTCTTTTCGATTTTGACATGTTTGCTACATATTTTTCTATCTTTTAATCCTTATCATAAGATTAATTATAGGTACACTGATAATGAACAATTGACAGGAAAGTATATTTGACATAATGTATCCGTTTACTTTTTATTGTTGATCAGTGCCAACTTTAAAAGTTGACGAAGTGCTGCGTAGCATCTGTACCAACAATGCTGGTCATGCATGTTATATACCGATTTTGTCATTGATTCAAGCTATATATATACGAAACTCAATGAAACTTTAGCAAAACCTGCTCTTTTTCACGCTATTTGCGTTACAAGGTACCCTGCACAGGATTTTCAAATACCTCCCCCCCCCTTCCATCTCCTCCAGCGGATCGGCATCCGATCATCGAAGCGGATTATATTTTGTTTGTGTATTTTTTTTTTTTTTATTTTTGTCAATACATCGATTGACAGATTATTACTATAGTCATTGCTTATGATTTAATTAATAACTATTTAGGTATCTGGTTTACTTTGCAATTGGCGACGTAATATTTGAACAGGGCTCCAAGTCAATGACGTCATAACGTTTGTACAGGCGTAATACAGACACTATATGGAAATAATTAAATTAATAATATTTGCGTACCTCTAAATAGATTCAAGGAACGAGGTATGAACATTTGCACAAAAGATTTTTTTCTTGACAAATACTGACACCAACAAAACATGACAGGTGGATCTATAATAATGCTTGACCAGGGACATTTACATTGATCATTTACTTTTTTAAAACACGTTATTTTGTAAACGTGTACATGTGTATTTTCATTTCATTTCGTCCTTAATGACGGGAAAAAATCAAGAGTAATAAGTGATTGCAGAATCACGAGCGCATTCCTCCTTGTACCGCATGATAGGCGGAAAGAAGATAAAAAAAAAATCGACTTACAGTCTCTTATTTCTAATTTTTTTTGCGGTTTTTTTTTTTCTTTTTTTACGCATCCGTTTGTATTCTTAGTAAAAGTATACATGTATAAACATGAAGTTCGGAATAAATGAGAAATGAGGACGGAACAAGGATACATATATATATACAAACAGAATTATATAAAGGAGCTCTCTGATCACAGAGCTGAGTTACTTTCTTCGGTAACCGAATACCAAAAGTCGATCGAAAATGGATGATATATACTTGTTACAAGTATAATTTTTTTTTTTTTCATTCCGACACTATTGTTTCATTCACATTCGATGTTACAGATAAAAAGAATATCAAAAAATAAAACATATAAATTGTCATTTTCAAATTTATATGAAGATGGAGGATTTGTTGATGTCTTGTACAGATGATAAAAAGACACGATAAGATGGGTGGGGGCGTATAATAATCCGTCACTGGAAGAAGGTTTGTTAAATATTGGCTACTTTCCGCTCAAATCACTTCGGAAACTGAATACCGATTTCAATCTTTTTATCATGCAAAAATATATGAAATAGATCGAACTTGCGTAGTCGTAAATTCGTTTGTTTTTGATTCTGACATATTGCGATGACGGTCCGTAATTGGATGGAAATCATATTATTTCAAATTCATTTCATATAAATCTGAACTGAATTCCTCTGTACAAGTACCAGTCTGCATACGAGAGTCATACATGGTGCATTTATGTTAATCTTTTCCGCGCTAGCGGGTTCTTTTCTAGTGCAGATTCGTTGCGTTTTAGATGATTTGGCGTCTCTCGGGGTATCTTTCTAGATTTTATTGAACACTTAAAATCCAAATATACTCATTAAAAGCATATGTATCAAAGGAGCTGTTAAGATAAGGCGTAAAATCAGCCCTGAAAAGTGGAATTTTGAAAATTGAAATTTCAAGAACCTTTTTTGGTAAAATGTATACCTATACGGCATCCCATCAGAAAATGAAGTTATTTTTTATCTGTTTTGCATAATATTGCTAATTTTTAGGTCAAAACTTATCTTTTTCTCATAGAAATCAATAGAAAACGGAAAAGTTTTATTGAACATTGTTCCCCCCGGATATACAGAAAGCCACTTTTACTGGAGATGTGTATCCATGATACAAATTTTTTGGCAAAGTGGGGTTCTGTATCTCCGGGGGGAACACTACCCCAAAGACGAAAAACTAAAAATGGAAAGGGGGGTGCATTTTATAAGAATCGATCTTTTTGACCATTAAATATGGCACATTTAACTATTTTTCCTCTTTAATCCATCAGACATTGTGTACTCAAGATGATCGAATGAAAGATACAAGAAGTAGAAACGAAATAAGCAAGAGTGATGTTCATTTCTCCGTCAATGTGTATTTCGCGCTAAAAGGCTTACATTGAAGCCATTGAATGAAGAATAAGACCGTATTTTAAGTTCCGGATTTCATTATTTACCGATTAAAGGAGGTAGAACGTTCGAAATCTATTTCTGATACACAATGTAGACATATTTGATGTCTTTTAGCTTATATTTATCCATTTTAGATAAAATATTCAAAAATGTATACGTTTTTTGTCGATATTATCAGATTTTCTATCCGAGCACCCCTACCTCTTTCGACCTTAATTTTACAACCTTAAGAGTTCCTTAACATAATGTAAAACATGTAAAAGGTCTGCAAATACATTATATTTCAATAATGATTCATGTTTTTCTGTATACGATTCGCCATGCGGAAGAAATAAGTCACGAGATTCAGGGCTAAATACGGCCCTTATCTTAACAGCTCCTTTTAAATTACCTTATGAATTGACAGGGCTTACAGAAAAATAAAATAGATCATGAAGCAATCCAAGTTCTGCAGCGTAACAGCTCATTTACACTTGGCGGGAAGGACGAACATTATTTTTGGCGCGTGACGTCAAAAATTCTCTCTGTGACGTAACGTTATTTGAAGAAGGTTGTCGCAGCCAACGGGTTTACAGCTACAAAAATTGATTCATAATGTATCATTATGTTTTTCTTTTTGTTATTTGATAAAACATATATAATTTTTTATTTTGTAAGCCTCCTGTTCATGTTTCTTTCATTTTACGTCATTCCGACCGGTATACGATAGTTCGCGTTGCGCAGTGAATTCAAAATCGTCAGGAGCCAACTGCTTTAAGTACTTGCTTCCTGCAATGTTTCGTAAATTCTGTGCAGCGCATGAAGAGGAGACATCGAAAATGCGTCAGCCAATCAAAGCCCTCAGCGACTATGTTTGTCGACCATTTAGCACGAAAAACACAAACTAGGTAGAGAACCTTGAGTAGCTGCTTCCTGTAGTGTTTCGTAAAATTGTAAAATTCTGTGCAGCGCTTGCAGATGAGATGTCGAAAAATGTGTCGGCCAATCAGAGCCCTAGGCAGCCATATTTGTTGACCATTCGGCACAAAAAAAAAAAACGCACACTTTGTAGAGGACCTCGAGTACCTTCTTCCTGTAAGATTTTGTGAAATTCTGTGCTGCACTTCCAGAGGAGATGTCGAAAATGTGTCGGCCAATCAGAGCCCTTGGTGGCCATATTTGTTGACCGTTTGGCAAACCTTGTAGAGGACCTTGAGTTCTTGCTTGCTGTAATGTTTCGTAATATTCTGTGCAGCACTTGCAGAGGAGATGTCGAAAATGCATCAGCCAATCCGAGCCCTCAGCGGCCATATTTGTTGACCGTTCGGCATGAAAAACACAAACTTTGTAGAGGACCTTGAGTACTTGCTTCCTGTAAGGTTTGGTGAAATTCCATGCAGCGGTTGCAGAGGAGATGTCAAAAATGTTAAAAGTTTACGCCGGACGGACGACGGACGGACGACGGACGGCGCGCTATGACAATAGCTCACTTGAGCTTCGCTCAGGTGAGCTAAAAAGTATATGATGAGTATGATAGTTTAGAGCCCCGAAACACTTCTGTACCCTTCTACAGTTTCAATTTCACGTTCGACAACAGAAATAACCTTGTTTACCATTTGCTGATCTTGCAAACAAAATGTCTGGAATATCAAGTATACTAGTATATACTTCGTAAGAAAGACAAACGGACATACACAACTCAGCTAAATTAAGTTCGTCCACATTTACAACGATACTGAATATGTAGAAAAGGGAATGATCTCCAGCATGACCGCCCTGCACTCACTCAGCGAAACAACCCCATAAGAAGGTGACACATTAATGACATCAGTACAAACTGCAAATCGCATAATGACACAACAATATTCATTAGAACATCATACAAAACAATCGTAACAGACCTACAGAAACATTAAACATTGATGACAACACATAAAAGGAAGAAGACCAATGTGCATCCCGGCGCCTACTTTGGACGGCCATCTGCTATTAGCAAATGGTATGGTTATCCGGATTACGTGCGCACAACCCTCCCACTTATCCGGTTACACAGAGGTCTCCATAGACACACAATTGCTGTATAAACATAAAACTTCTCACTGTAAGGTGACATCACAAACAAGATAGTTAAACGCAGCGGCCTATTGTAACACAGATTCTATGTAGAAGAGTATTCAATCAAAGGGAAATAATACATTTTATTATTAAAATACACATTTTAAACTCAAATACAATAAATTCTCATTGATTAAAAGTCCAAAGTTTAAGAGGATCAAGAATGAAATAATTGTATCAAACTAAGCATTAACGCACAGAGAACGCAAATGTCGCCTGTCCCAGCATTGAAACGTATGAACTTTGCATTGACTCTCTCAAATTTTCATTTAAACATCCTGCAAATCTGACATTAGATAAGCATACAGACGGAAGGAAACACGAATTTAGATATTTATGATCCCTTTCTACCACTTTGCTTTGAATTCGACATTTCATTATACGACTAGAAAATGTTTGCAAAACAATCAATTTGGCTTCCCCGTGTATCGATGGAAGGAAGTGTAACCTTGATCTTTGATCGACTGAACCACAAATCCAGGGAGATATTATCAGTCAATTCGTAATCCAAATTTAGTTTGAATAGATAAAGGGAAGATAATCAAGTTATCATCTTGTATTTAAAATTTTTGTTTATTATCAATGACCTCCACCAATTGACCCCAAACATCAATGCTTAAATCTTCTCCTATTTTAATAATATAGATAATATCCAATTTGGTTTAGATAGGTGAGGTTTCAGAAGTAACATCTTGATATGTTCATCCATATTTTGTTGTCTTCGTACTTTCATCACCAGTGAATTGACCTTTGCCCCTAAATTCATTTGCCAGGGACCCAAAGTTGGAGAAAACTCATGATAGATCAGAGTACCCAGTCGGTCTAAAAACTGAAAGAGTGACGGAAGGACGGACAAAAGCAGACTATTGTATTCTCGTGCCATTTATTGACGGTCCATTAAAAACATGTAATACATTCATTAAAATTCATTTACATAAGCAAAGATTAAAAAAAAACCGAATCAGTAAAACTGACGGATGCGGACCTAAGTATTTGAAGAATAAGAGCGAAAGTTCTTCCTATCCTGGAATCATGTAAGTAAAAAGGAACATACAACTAAGCAACATGTACAAGGACTTGATTCTAATCATTCCGTTAACATATTTCCTTATAAAAAGATTTTCATAATGGAATATGATAAACTAAAACGGGATGCATGTCCCTCTTGGTTTAGGACGGACGAATGCAAGGCAAATTATTTCAAAACTTACTTTTAGTCTCATAAATATACAATCACAACAAACAAATTAACAGCTCCTTCCATAGATCCTTTCAATTATACATCTCTTCCTCTGTAATATAGCCTTTCAAATTCAACAGAACGAAACATTTATATGTTTCATCAAATTCAATGTACAAGAATACGTTACGTCGTATGGCAAGAAATATAAAGAGCGTCTTCATAATTGCAAATGGTAATAGAATATTTTGAGAAATGTTGCTTTCTAAATAATCAAAAATACACAGCCGAACAAACAAAACAAATCAAATCGTAAATGTCTCCAACATACATAGGGGGAATGTACGAAGATTTATCACTAATGAATATATTATGCATGTACGTTTTAAAAAGAAATACGTGTATATCTCCGTATATAATCAGCTCCCAGCTCATCTGTACATCAACGGGATGTGATTGCCGTATGCCCACGCGTGCATCTGTACCCGAGAAGACCGTAACATTGCCGATATCCGCCGAATGTTTTCCGAGACATCAGTTTTAGATCCTATACTCAAACTGTAGATTGACCAAAGAATAAAACCAGCATCTATCACTGCCGCCAAGGGACCCAAGATGGCGGCCGCAATGGTCAACCCGCGAATGGATACTCTCAGAACACCCAGTGGAATCATTGCAAACCCCTTTATTGCACGGAGGACATTAGGTATGGCCCTCAAGGCTCCCATGTCAAAGGCTTCTAGATTCTGATTTACATGAAATGCACTTATCGTCTGGTCCAAATTTTGAAGAGCAAGAAGCAGATCAGCGAGTCCCTCTTGTAAACGATCGGATCTGGTTCTCATCAGTGTTTGATACCTCTCCAATCTCTCGATTGTTCCCTTATTCATTACAAACTCAGCGATGCCTGCCCCTGCGGCACCTAGACCACCCAGCCCGCCAACGAGGCCCCCTATAACCACAAGAGCCGTGGATGCACCACCGGTCGCCGGCAACAGTAAGGCTCCCACGGCAACCAAGGCACCCCCTACACCTGCGCCTGATCCTAGTAGAGTGGCTATGCTTACATTCCTTCTCCTACTTTCTAATTCTATGATAATGGCATCACATAGGCTCTGCATACTCCTGTTACACCGTAACCACTCGTCTATCGCCACTCTTACCATTGCCAGGGCATTTTCCACCTTTCTTGCAGACACAAACACTACTCTTTCTGAAAAAAGAAAATAATCAAGCGGCTTTTAGCGACTCTCGCCTTCGATCAGCGCTCATTTAGCTATTATTATGCACATATTCTTTCTAATATCGTAAATGACCTTGAGTACCTCCTCCTCATAAGATTTGGTGAAATATAAGAGAATTCAAAATTACAGCCAAAGAGAGTCAATGCCTCAACGAACGAACGAGCTATTTCAGCTGCCACAAGAGATTACCTAAATGCTGACCATCTTAAGGTATACATCAGGAGTTTGACAAAAAAAAAAAACATCCGATATAAGGAAGTCTACTCATTTGACAATGTGAACCGAAGGTCCGAAGAACAGTCTAAAGCGAAAAGCAGAAATATTCTAGAATATGAAAACAAGAAGGATCGTGTCTTATGAAAAAAGATTATACGTACCGTTTACAGGGAGCTCATCAAGTTTTTCTCTGTAGCGATCAGGGATGGTAGGTGGAATCAAGCAGCAATTACAGACGTCAGTATCGGGGACTATTCTGTGATACTGACCTGCCGCGGACCTAAACAAAGCAATGTAGAACTTCCCTGGTGGGCATTTACTCCTGTGTCGCCTCTGGGCTAAACCCGGAGGTTTACGTTTGTTTCTCAGCTGGGTGTATTCGGTCCACACACTACTTGGTCTTGAATCGAGGTCTTCATCGTAGTCCACAGACAGTACATAGACAGTGGTCTGGAAATGTGTTGCCAAAGCCAACAATTGGGGATCACCAGGAGCAATACCATTCTCAATGTCAAGGACAAGCTGTTTTACCATCTCCCTGTTTCTTGACTGTTGAATAGTTTCAGTACTTTTGAAGAAGTCGGAAAATTGGCTTTGCTGTTGCATGGTGTCCGGATTCAGAAGAACATGGTACGTTCCCACGTTTTCCATTATTTCTTTACAAACTTCCTTCAGGATAAAGTCAAAGTTTTCCTCTGTACCAAATATTTCTTTACTGACACATCTGAAGAGGGAGAAAGAATGATCCATGGTAGCGTCTATTGTTCTCTGCCTCATGTCAGGTCGTGTGAGAATTCCTCGTATTTCTGAATATGGAGCACAGGAAGGGAATTCTCTCTCTTCTACTTCAAACAGAGAATCAGCCGGGTCCTCTGTTAGGAATGTTACTAAAGGCGAATGTCTTTCTCCTTTGGAAATGGCTACAAGGGAGGCATTGAATCTCGGATCTGTCACAAAATAGAAAAAAAGAATGGTAACTTTCTTAATTCTGAATGTTTTTGTATTGTAAAATATTCTGCATATCTTGGAAATTCATAAAATATGAATTACAAATTCACTTACTGTCTGCGCGACTCACTTTGGAAACTGGATAAACACGATTTGACAGCTTTAACATGCAAAACTTTAGGTGAAATTGATACAATTCAATACTAGTAATTCTCAGTAGTTGTAAATTTTGGTATAAGCTATACGATCGTCAATGGCATGCAATCAAACTTTACAGGAAACGTATTAGGTGGGCCTTTTCCCATTTTCCATAGGCTCAATGTTAAAAAAAACACGACGACGTCACGTATAAATAAATATAGAAAACGCCCTATCTAAAAGTAGTTTGTCTGCATAATTTATTTGCATAAACCCACGATCTATATAACCTATACCAAATTTACACTTAGCTAGATCTATAAAATTGTATCAATCTTATTTCAAAGAAGTCAAATTCGCGTTTATCCAGTTTCTGAAGTGAGCCGCGCGGACAGTACCTTGTTCACTTCTGAGAATGGAGATAGGAGGCAATAACTGGCAGTTACAACCCTCTCTGGGAACAATTCGATCGAAGTTGTTTCCTTCAAAAAACAGAGTGACGTAATACCGACATGCCTCGTTTTGACGTTGCGTGCTGTCGTCTGTTGGTTGGTAACACTTCCACAGGAACCTCTGGGACTGCGACTGGACAGATCTATAGACGTATACGGGAACCCCCAGCCAGTTTGTCGCAGCATGGATTTTGTGTTCAAGGTTATCTCCACTCCTTGAGAGTATATCGCGTAACTGTCTGGAAAACGAAAACTTATATAATCATTTTCAAGAGAATTCAAAGGAATTTGATATAAAGCAAGAACATAAAGATTCTACGGTACCTATGGTCAAAACTTTCATCTCCAAACACTTCTCTCGCAAAAGCCTCATACAAAGTTCCTGTCACTTGGTCCAGAGTCCGTTCCTCGGCCTGGAGTCGGTGCAGAACAAGCTGTACATCGTTCCCAGGACTGTGGTAATCGTTTCTTTCTTCGTACTCTATTTTGGAACCGCCAATGTGTTTCAGGTGACGATGACAACCATGTCTTGTCTGTGGCGGACAACAGGGTCTCTTTGCTTTAAAATACCCAAGAAATTTCAATGACAATGTAGCTTTGAAAATACGGAAGTATATAATTTCAAAAAGTTTACTATGTCTGATGACATACGGAATATGGGCAATATTGAGCAGTTACCATATTCATTTGGACTCTTGTCAAAAGTTATGATCCGTATTACCTGATATGACACTGAGAACTCTTCAACTTAGTTGTTTGCTTTTTCTTTTTTCTTTTTTTTTTTCGGTAGAGGATGTTCTTTTTTGGTAAATTCTGGGTATAGTAGACTCTTTCAATTAAAATGCATACTTTTCTCAAAACATTTTAGTAATAAAAGATCGTAAAGCTTACCCAGTGCTCTGTATATGTCCTCTTTGACGACCACTACTTTGCCCTTTACATTAATCTTTCCCTGTTCACAAGCGCATTTTCGGCTGTTGGTAACAAAAGGCATATAACGATCTACTGTCTGACGTTTAAAGGCAATAGGAGAATCAAACGTGATGGCGTAAGTGTCCCCAAGTGGACAGAACAGTTCCCATAGGTCGGCACAACCCTTGTCAACAAATATAGAAACGTTGAAGATGCTAGCTGCTGCAAAGAGTTCGCCGTCCCCAAGCATCTTAGTTCCTGCGCGTAGCTTCTCCACGTGCTCTCTCATTTCTCTCTTTCTTTCGTCCAAAGCTGAATCTTCTTGGTGGCCCTCTATGAATTTTGTGAATACGTCAAGGTTATCGTCTTCCATTTCTAAATCACAGATGAGCTTTTTCACCATGTTGCTGTACTGGTCTGTACCATAGACCTCAATACTAAGTCTACGAAAGAAATCTTTCTTGTCAGCTTCCTGTCCCATGGAATAGAATGTATGCATATCAAGAAAGGTGTTGCGAAACCTGGCCTGAATACAGTTCTTGTGGTCGGCATTATACACTGGTGCCGGATACGGGATTATGGTATCGCCGTCATTTCTAGGAATTATTCTGGCAAAGTATGGGATCATCTGATTCCTGTCATCTAACGCCATAATTAGCATGGTCATCTTGTTAGCGGCTGTAGGAAGCTCAAGCCGAATGACAGGGGCATAAACCACCCCTGTCATGGCGTCGATATCACGGTCCTTGGTCCCGGAAAACTCGAAAATGTATATACTGCGCTGGAGTAACTCTGCAGCAGCAAAGACCTCACGGGGAGTGGGAGCAGTGCCCTTCTTTCTTGTGATATTAAGGTCATCGCGGAAGTTCTCCGACGGTTCCGATTGCGTTAAGGGCCTACTGAGATTTCTTGCCAAAAACAGCTGAAAGTATTGGCGATGTTTCTCTTCAAACTCACATATCTCTTTACGCATGGACGAAGCTGATTTTGATTTACCAGGAAAATCCTCGCCGACGATCTGGAAGAACTCATTCCGGTCATTCTGATACGTTTTTATGTCATATCCGCTTCTTCGTAATATTCTACACGCTATTTCTAGTTTGCTGAACATTATTTACATCTGAAAAGAAAAGGATTCATTTGAACACGACAAGAATTTAAATGAGCTCAAAGCTCTTTTTTCTAACCCCAAACATATACTTGTTTGTTCGATGTGTAAATCAATTCGCTTTCTAAATGTTTAAAATAAACATAGAAAATGAAAATATTCCCTGGAAATACAATGTATGTACATAACCATGAAAAACAACACATAAAAGGAAGATAACTTATTATAGGAGTTGGTAAGACAATATGAGACGTTTATTTTAAAAGTCGTATATACTTTAAGCCTGTGTGTGAATTGTCGCCAACAAAAATCAAAGAAAACTTTAAACAAATTTTCTCTTTTTAATTTTATTTTTTCTTCTCTTCCCTTTTCTCTTTCTTCTCAAACTTTTCTTTTTCTAATTCTTATCCTTCGATTATTTTGCAGCAATAGTAAACTGGCTTCAATGACAGTACAGTGACTAAGTTTGCTTGAAATCCATCGAGTGGTTTGTCAGAATTCTTTTTCGGATAATTGAACGGACGAACAGGCAAATGGACGGACACACTATCTATTTTAAAATTCAAAATGGTTGAATGTCAAGCAGTTGTGTATACTGGTAAAATAGAGTAATACGTTTAAGGTTTTATTTTAAAATTGTTTTTCAAATTTTATATTGATTTTTACATATATGCAATTTCTCCATGCATAAAAAAGCATCATACAATATCAACTTACGACTTTAACTCATTTCCCGACATATTTCACATTCATTATTTCGTCTCATTACTCTGTATAATCAAATACATGTATCAGGGTAGAATAAGGAGATTGGGGACAATGGGTCGATGTCAGTCATATTTCAACATATGTTTCAAATGAAATATTGATACCGTTATCATTATATGTAAACGAAATTGTTGACAAAAAAAAAACGATAAAAAAGTTATAATTAAACGATGATAAAGCATGGCATAGGCTGATCTAGGAATATTATTGGGCAGGGACCGTACCGTTTGAAAAATACCAGATTATATAAGGGTACCTGTAAAGTGCGAAACGAAACAAAAACGAAACGAAACGAAACAAAAACGAAACGAAACGAAACAAATCGAAACGAAACGGAACAAATAGAAACGAAACGAAACAAATCGAAACGAAACGAAACAAAACGAAACGAAACAGATCGAAACGAAACGAAACAGATCGAAACGAAACGAAACAAAACATAAAACTTAAAGAAAATGAGAAAAAGAGGGAAAATCGCCGAAAACGATTATTTCAAGACAAGATCTTATTGAAGGATCAGGGGGTACCACTCTCCTCCTGCCGCCTCCCCCCTCCCGGTGGAGGGAGGGGGTCTTGGGCGGTCAAGACAAATGTTTAAACTTTAAAGTGTAAATTGTTGCAGTAGTGAAGTTATTTGGGTTATTTCCTTTTTTAAACCTTGAAAAAAGAAATAGATCTGTTTAGATGAAAAACTAAGGTGAGCGAAGCGAGCCTGAAGTATTTGAAAAATGAATTGAAAATTGCGGCGAGCGAAGCGATCGGGAAATTTTTTTTAAGGTATATATAGATGAATTTCGTGGTAATTTTTAAAATTGAGATTATGTACATGAACGTATAAGAGCAAGATTATTTATATCAAAAGTAGTTTCCTAATTTTTTTGGGTTACTGTTACCCTCCCAGTCGTCTGTCCCTCCTCTTGCCCCCTTTCCTCTCCTCTCACCCCCTTCTTCCCTACTCCCGCCCCTTTCTCTCCCCTCCCTTTGTCCCTGTCCATCCCCTCATTATTGCCTTCAACCGTTAATTCTTGTGGCTGGAGGGTTTTTTAAAGAATCAATGTTGACGATTAAAACATAATATATACGGTATTTTGCACACTTGCATTTTAAAGGAGAGTGAATAGGATGAATAACCCTGTCATAGACGGGAAAATATTATTTAGCAGGAAGGAGTCTAGCGCAGAGGAAACGGAACTGTTCCGTTATGTGTATTTGAAAATTTTATCAGAACAATTAAAAACTGGGGGGGGGGGGGGCACATTTCGTTTGAAAA
Organism: Pinctada imbricata; assembly: GCA_033119305.1. NCBI lineage: Eukaryota > Metazoa > Mollusca > Bivalvia > Pterioida > Pteriidae > Pinctada > Pinctada imbricata. The sequence goes on along the minus strand of VSWD01000007.1, from coordinate 48,237,793 downwards.
AAAGGATAAGATTTTTTTTCCTGAAATGTGCCCCCACCCCGTTTTATGATCTCATTACGGTGTCATAGCGTGGTTTTCTATCCCCTCCCTTTTATTCCTCTTAAGTACATGAATGGCATTTGACATTTACTTTTTTTAATTGTCAACTTTGACTCTTTCAAGAAACCCTCTCGGCACTAGTTACAAATGTAGAACTCTTGGATTAAGGCAATATTACATGCTGATCTTGTCTTAGAATATTCGTTTTCGGCGATTTTTCCTCTTTTTCTCATTTTCTTTATGTTTTATGTTTTGTTTCGTTTCGTTTCGATCTGTTTCGTTTCGTTTTGTTTCGTTTTGTTTCGATTTGTTTCGATTTGTTTCGTTTCGTTTCGATCTGTTTCGTTTCGTTTCGTTTCGATTTGTTTCGTTTCGTTTCGATTTGTTTCGTTTCGTTTCGATTTGTTTCGTTTCGTTTCGTTTTTGTTTCGTTTCGCATTTTACAGGGACCCATTATATAATACTTCTGAGTGAAATGATTGAGATAAAAAGAGACGTACATGGACAAAATGGTTATAAAAATGAAATCATTTTAGTTAGTAATAATCTCAAAATACAGGAAATTGCATGCTTTTATATAAATAATTGGTCGGAAAAAATACAATTCTAAAATTCTTCATTGTTCGGCTTCCTGAAGCCGGACACACTAGGGATTGTTTTACTTCCGCACATACTCCGATGAGGTAGCATACGGGCAATCACATACAGTTTTCTTCCGTTTCCAGTGGCAGCAAACAATGCGCATGATATACTTAGCTGTCGACGGAAACGGCCGACTGCAAACGAAGATAACGTCATATTTTAAAATTTCTAGTTGGAGGATCTTAGTCGGGATGTTCCGGGACCGACTTTGAGAACAAAACAATTCGATATCTGATTCAGTCCTTCAGTGGTACGATCTTAAGATTTGTATATGGATAAATTTCTTCTCTCCTTTATTTATTTTTCTTACAATTCGTTCGTTTTCTTCCTCATTTTATTTTGTCCGGTCCCGTATCTGAGTCCAACTTTTAGTGCAAACTTCCTTTGGCGCGCTAATTAATATGCAGGAATGTTTTTTTCATACGTCTATGGTTCAATTACATGTGTAGCTGAAATAACTGAAAATGTGCAGAGTAACCTCCCCCCCCCTCCCTTCCGTTAAAGAGATTGGTTCCCTGCTGACGCCGACGAGCTTTTTTAAAGCTAATACTGTCTTAATACGATAACACAAACTTTTGCCCCTTATGGGGCGAAAATACCCCCGCAGAAATATTCTTTGAAATATTATCTTGGATCATGATCAAGCGTCTATTGTGACATTGACCTTAGACCTTGGTTCAAGGTCATGACATACCCTTAGGTCCTAAGTAACATTTCTGTGCAACATAATTGAAATCCATCAACAGGAGAAGGAGCTTTCCCCTGGACAATGTTTTGACCACAATGTCTATTGTAACCTTGACCTATAACCTTGGTTCAAGGTCAAGACCCACCCTTAGGTCCTAAGAAAGATTTCGTTGAAATACTATTGAAATCATATTAACGGGGAGGGAGTTATGCCACTGACAAGTTTTACTAACGGTGTCTCTTGTGACCTTAACCTTGGTTAAAGATTATGCCACACCCTCAGGTCATAATATACATTTCTGTGAAAAATTATTGAAATCCATAAACAGGGAAAGGAGTTATGCCTGGTCAAGGTTTTGACCATGATGTCTACTTTGACCTTGACCTTTGACCTTGGTTTAAGGTCATGACACTCCCTTAAATCATACGAAACATTTATGTGTCTTATTATTGAAATCCTTAAAAAGGAGGAGTTTATATCCCATACAAGGTTTTGACCATGAGTCTATTGTGACCTTAACATTTAACATTGACCTTGGTTCAGGTCATGACATACCCTTTGGTCCTAATAAACATTTCTGTGAAATATTATTGAAATCCATCAACAGGTGGAGGAGTTATGCCATGGTCAAGGTCTTACTAATGGTGTAATTGTGACCTTGACCTAAGACCTAGTAGGTCCTAAGAAACATTTCTCTGTGCTATTATTTATATCCATCAACAGTGGGAGGAGTTATGCCTGGAAAGGTTTTGACCATAAAGGGTTGGTCTTTACCTCGAATCTGGGAAGATCATATGTCAAAGGTCAAGGTCACAATAAACATCAAACATTTCCATGTAATATTATTGAAATACATTCATTAGGGGGGGGGGGGGGAGTTAACCTGGACAAGGTGTGATGGACACTGAGCCTGTTAGACAGACGGACAGAAAGGGTGATCAGGGTTTTTTTTTTATTTTGGGGAAGGTGCCTGTGCCTGTCCCATTTGGGAAAATTTGCGACATTTTGCTAAAATTGGGAACATTTTTGTACAAATTCTCACCAAAGTATAACCTTAAAGTATCATTTATGAAGTCAGAACACTGATAATCAATTGATTTGCTTGAACTGAACATGGGATGAATAAAAAACTTTTAAAAATGCACTTAGAAATAGGACATTTTGTGCTGACTTCCAGGTTTTGGGTCTTATTTTCTCAGGTGATTTTTTCATAATTCCTCTTTGGGAATTTCAGGGTGATTTTGGGGGAAAATAGAGGAAATGGTAGAGATGGCCGAGTGGATAAGGCGTTCAACTCTCACACAGACGACCGGGGTTCGAATCCCGGTGTGGTCATATGAGAGTTGAAAGTCATACCCATTCGTTCGTCCCTACCGAGTCTCCTGACCGGGGGGACTATAAAGGGCCCGGTTGGGTACCCACGTTCATGCTGCGGCAAGGGTATCCAGGTGTGGTGGCACCTTATAAAAGCCGTTGGAAATACGGACCATCCAAGCAGTACATATTTATACAACCCTCCTGCATACATGCATACACCACATACACAAGTGGAGGGTGGGCATCAAAATGGGGTAGTACTCCGCCCCTTAAATAATAGAAGGGGCTATGAGGCACCCCAGAGGGGAACGACCTGGCTAGAGTACTCTGTAACGGGCAGTTGGCGAATGAGTTCCCCGCAATATAACATCAATACAGCCAACTGACCCAATAGAGGGTTGCTAGGTGCCCAAACAGAAAGAAAAAGAAGAAAGAAGAAGAAATTTGGCATTGGGAAGGGGCCGAAATTCGGCCCCAAAAGAAGGGAAAAAAACCCTGGTGATTCCTATATACACCCCCCCCCCAAACGCACACACAGATTTTGCGGGAGAATAATGAAAAAGAGAAAAGGAGAACATTGAAAGGGGAGGGGGGTATTAATTATCGCTGAATCATGAAACACGTGATCAAGATGTTGCTATAGTGAAACCCCCCCCCCCCTTTGCTACTACCTTCAAGTCATCCCCTTTCCAGAATCATCACAAAGTTCAAGTTTTATCATGTTTATATTCTCTGGTTATAGAACATGAACAGACAGAAGTGCTGAAGTGAAAGTACTTTCCGTCTGTCCGCAGCCGCAGGGCCGGGGGCTGGGGGAGAGAATTATAACATTATTTCTTAAAAAGTATTATTTTACTGAGTTCATCAGACAAGAAACGCAATACATCAAAGAGAATTCTCTATGTGATTACTAATTACTTACCTGGGACATTGACATCATATTGTTTACAAAACGTCAATACTGTAAACAACAAAGCGAGATAACTCGTACCAGAAAGATGGAACCAGCAACGGTCATTCCAGGAGAAGCTTCAGAGTCGGACGACGATGAAATCACACAGATAAATACAAAGCAAATTAAGGAACAGGTATTTTATAAGCTATACTTTTATTTGAAGATAACTTATATCTCTACGATGCAACGTCTTGTTATCGGTACATTTTTTCGAAAGTGAAAGTAGATTTCTGATAAGGGGGTGTGGCCTCAAAGAACCAAGTAAACCCAAAACTGAAATATTTGAGTTTTCAGTGACTTGATATCTCTCAAAGACTATTTAAACTTGATAATCCTTACTTGCTTAATTCAATACAACTTTCCCTCACATAAAAGAGTTTTACAGATTGAAGCAAAAATGCCAAGCGAAGTATGAACATGCATAATGAAAGACAAAATGGGCAAATGAATATGTGGATTAGGGGGTTATATTGGTATGTAAGGAACCCCAAGATTCTGTGTTCTATACTTGCCTAGTCTTTCTCAAATCCATAGATTAGAATTCTCTGTTTTTTAGCCGTAGAATTTGTTGGTTCAGGTTTGGGACTGTACACTCTATTAAACCAACCAACCAAATAACGTACCAAGTGTCATTGGAAGTTTCTGCGGATATGTTTTTTTTTTTCAGACTATTTATAAAGAAAATGATTAATTGATAATTCCAGACTCAAATCAAATCAAGTCAAGCAACAGTTGTGTCAGGAGAAGCCTCAGAATCTGATGAAGATGAAGAAACAGATAAAGATGGGATAACTCCTCTTAAAGGTCTGACATATTTCTTGTTCTGTCGGTAGTAATTGTAGTACACTATGTCCATCACATAAATGCTCATGAGTTCTCTTTACATTTGTCATCAATTGATTCATTACTTAATTTAAACATGTTGTTTACTTAACTTTTTAGTTGATACAGGGAAAAAGGGGGACAGGGATGACATTACAAGTGGGGAGATTCCCCTTACCCCTACCTCCCCAGGGACAAGATATACATTGGACATACCAATATATGACAGGTACTATATATCAGCTTTCTTATAAATCAGCATGACAATATACTTAATAACATATGTATCTACATGTATTTTGATGTAGATTGATGTGTCAAAATTAATTATATTGATTATCATATATACAATGTATGCTCCTTTGTCGAAGATTTGCATTAGGCACGGTCCATTTTATATTCGGGGGGGGGGGGGGGCCTTGGGTTTTTTGTCGGAGCAAGATTATTTTTTCCGCCCCGGACCGGGGCAAAATTATTTTTTTCTTGCAAAGCTGGAGCAAGGAATTTTTTTATAACAATTGATGTGAATATTAAGAATGTTTGTGTTTTTCAATAGAAATTCTTTATTTCTACTTACATTACCCCAAACATTATTTTTATGTAAAATTTGTATTTCTAAACTGAGAGAGATGAAAGATTTTTACAATATGCGATATATTTCTAATAAACAAAATGTATATAAGGTCATGTAACATGTAAGAGGAGGGCCTGATGCAAGTTTTTACATGTAGAAATGAAAACTAGTGAAAAACTTATTTAAATTCTCCTTCCAAGCTTGTATATAAAATTAGACACTATGATGATACGTGTATCTATTATTAGTAATAAATTATATTGCTAATGTATTTAAGCTTTTTAATTGTTTCAGTCGCATGCATTCTTTTGATATTTTCAAATATGAACTTGCCATTTATTATGGCAAGTGAAGTGAGCCAAAAAATTTTTATTGAAAGTAAAAACTGCGGCGAGGGAAGCGAGCTGAAAAATTTTCAGGAATTTTAAGCGAATTTTATGGTTATTCTTCAAATTCAGATTACTTGTAAGAGCAGGATTATTTTTTTCTGTCACACCATAAGCAAATTAATTTTTTTCATCAAAATTCAGAGCAAAATTATTTTTTTCGAAAAAAAAACCAAGCCCCCCCCCCCCCCCCCCCCCAGTGGGCAAGTAGATTAGGCCAAGCAAAAATATAAAGTTGGTTCTCAGGCTAATTTTTTTTCAAATCATTTGCGGCAGGCCGTTTTTTTTTTTTCATTAAACATTTTCAGAACAACTACAAATTGGAATGTATTGACATCTTTTATGCTAGTAATTTGTTTCCTCAGCGTGTGATTGACATTTCTGTCCAGTTTTATTACTTCAATTTGTACCCATTGAATGATCGCTTGAAATGACATGAAAATTTTACGGAGGGACGCAAACACAAGTTCATGTACATTTAGATAAGATGCAAGTGGACGTTAGAGATTTAAATCTCAGGCGCAGAACAAGAATACAAAATAATGTCATAGAGAAAATCAATATTTTATCTGAATGAAATGGAACACTTTATTGAACCCTTCGGGTGATCTGAACATAAGATTTGCGCATCAGCGGTCATTTACGCGTTGCTAGTATCATCACCTTCTCCTTCAACTCCTTGGATCTGCCACTGATGTTCGTGCTGAAGGTCTGGGTCCGTCTGATAATGCTATAAAATGTATACCTGTCTCGTCTGCATTGTAGATGTGATCGGAGAAACGTTAGCTATGTTTTCACCTTCCACGGAGTGCCTGCTCCTTCATGCATCGGGGTCCTTATTCCGTAAATTCTCTTGAATTCGATATGTTCGCCCGGAACTTCTATCTCTCTAGTCCGACGGTTTTTTTTTTTTTTTTTTTTTGGTTTTAAAAATTGAAGGGGGGGGGGGGGGTAAACCATGTATGCGGCGGGGCCTGAGAACCAATTGTTTTTTTTTTCTTCTTGGCCGTAGCTGAACATTTTTCCCTCTTCATTCAGATTTCTTTTTTTATCTCCTACTTCTACCGGTAAGACAGGGTTTTCATTTATTCTAATTTCTGAAGAATCAAGCACTCAATTTTTAGCTAGATATGCCACATTTCAACATGGCCTTTAAAATAAGTTGCAGTATACCTTTCCTTCTTTCCTTCTCTTCATGTAATTAAAAAAATTTTGATGGGCAAGTGATTTTATTGATCGGGCAAGTAATTTTTAAGTCATGAGTTGCCCGTGGCAAGTAGGTTTTGAAAAAAAATTCTAGACCCCTGCCCAGAATATCAAATGGACCATGCCTTAGGCATACAGATTGTGTGTCCTGTCTGTATGTTTGTATGTGTGAAATTTTACTGGAATATGTTCCTAAATTTTACCTGTTCCCTTTAAAATACCGATTTCTGGCAATAGGTATGCTGGATATCACTGTAGATGATTTTTTTCATATGAAATATCTTATTTTCTTTCCTTACATGCATGTTATAAAAGGGATAGTGCGTAAATTATCATAAAATGCATAAAATTATGAAAAAATATCATCATACTTTATTGATCTTTTTTTTTTCTCATTTTCAATTTCAGTTTGCTTCACAGAAAATTGAGTGAGTACTGTATACCACACTATGAAACACTTTTTTTGGGGAAATTTCATCATTTCATAAACATTAAAAGATTAAGGAAACATAGTTCGAAATTCATCAGCTCTCTTAAACATACACATGAAAACAAATAGCTCCTGGAAAGTTATTAAATGCCATACAATAATCAATTGCTTGATTTTCCCTCTGTAGGGGAACGTAATGGTATAATGAGACGACATATCATAGACACAGTTCAACAGGTCTATAACTCAGCATCCAAGGACCTTCACAATACCACGTTACAACTTCATAAATCACAGTCTTCAGTAATGGTAAATATTCATTATTAGTCCCCTACCGGCTCGCCAGAGGGGACTTATAGTTTCCATCCCGTTTGTCTGTCCGTCACTCTTCATTATTTCTGTCAATTTTGTCAGTGTCAATTTCATACCTACAACCTCTTGTCATAATTTTGTTTATTGGATTATTTCTGTAATGATTTAGAAAAAATAGTTAAGCTTTTAATTAAATTATGTATATTTGAGTTACATTTGTATCAAAGTTTTCTCTGATTTGCTAATGTTCCTTTCATTGTTTGACTATTTGTAGGATGCCTCACACCATCTGAAGCTATTGACCAATGACCTGTTTTACCTGGAGGATAAAATGGACATTGTTAGTAACTGCCCTATACTGCCAGATATTCATTTTCCCTCAAAACAAACAACTACATAATAACAATTATATAATTGATTAGAGGGACCACTGTGCAATTCATGATTAAGAAAAGATAATGAAGAGATTCATTGTTGGTGCTGTAATTTCCGTTGTATTTATTGATTTTATTAAAAAATGCTTTGCTATTACTTTGTTTTCCTTTGTCTCAATAGATTTGATGGATCTATCTTCCAATTTTAGAAAAAATAAGAGTTATACTGCTAAAAATAAGAATGTAAACAAATCACATAGAATTTTGGCAGACATAGCACTCCATAGTTATCTACCTTGAGTTATGTTGTTTATGCAAAGAAGAGGAAGGATAACCTCTTTCCTTTCTAAATGGCTTGTCCCTTGATACAGATATGGGATCAAACTCTGAGATCCCTCTTCTTGACCGTCTTACATGTATTTAATATTTGAGTGCAAACTTTTATTGATTTGTCTTTCCAAAGAGATCCGATTTCTGTGCTCATCCAAAATGGTAACAGTATTTCTCATTACTGCATATTTTGATATGCATATGTACAAGGTTGTGTGCAATTACAGAGAGATGTTCCTGATACAGGGTTTGATGATTTTATTCGTTCATAATATACTGAGCATTGAAAATATAAGGTTTAAAACGGTCATAAATATATTCTGGAAAATGGTAAAAGAAAGTTTTTGAAAGTATTGATAAACGATCTTCATCGGTATTTAAAACTAAGCTGAAAACCACAGTATGAAACCCCCTCCCCCTCCCCCCTCGACCGCCAGGCATAAAAATGACGTTCATGGCATCCGATTTGGAAGTCTCGACGACACAATACGGAAGATCGCAAATACTTCTAACCAAGACTATACGAATGTTCTCGCGCACTCTTCGATTGTTTTCCATTGTTATGACGTCATCAATTTACTTGGGCAGAAAAGCATTCGGATCAGCCTCGACCTTTTCCCTCGAAAAAAGACTCGGACGTCAGACGGTGCCATTTTAAAAATAGTCCCCCGTTGATCTATTAGTTTTGTTATAATTTATCATGAAATACAAATTCCAACACTGGATCGTAACTGACAAATATGTTACTTACAACATTACTCTTTCAAGTTGAAGAATTTTGAATGTTGAAAAAGTGCCTTTTTACTTTTACATCGATTTGATGTAAAACCTTCCACCATTGGCATCCGAGTCTTTTTATGCCGTTTCAAATAAAGGGCGAGGGGATCCGAATGGCAGAAAAGGTGCCCAAGTTTTGAACAATGGTTTAGGTAGGTGACTAAATGAAAAATCAGAGCGGACACGCTGCACGCGCTGCATTTTCTACCGTATAAAACCGAGAAGAAAAGTTCTAAGTGTTTACATCCTATCAAATCAAAAAACCATGTGATCAAAATCGAATTTTGATGGCATTTAGTCTTATAGACAAGAGATTAATTAGGAAGGAAAATGTCTCCAAAATAAGCAAAAAGTGCTGCTAAGCTGCAAAACCTACCCTACCAAGGGCGGATTTAGGGGGGTTTGGGGGGGTTCGGGAAACCCCCCCCCCCCCGGTTTCCCTTTTTTTTTTTTTTTTTTTTTTTGGTAACATTAGCACTCGGAAAAAAACCCTGCAAACTGAGTTATAAAATATTGCTTAATGTCCACCAGAATTCACTATTTTGAAACAAAATTTACAAAAATTTTCTGATACAATCTATCGCATATCGATTCGATACCGTATCATTTGGCGTATTTGTGGATTAGTACAGACAATCGCGAAGTTTATGTAATGTACGTCGCAGAGGGGGTTTTCTGTTTATTTTATTCCCGAAAATTAACATTAACAAATACTATAATATGAACATGTTCAAATAATTTGCAAAACATGTACATGTGTCAAACAATCAATGTAAATGGTACGGGGATCGAAACCTATACGTTTCTGTCCTTAAATACCCGGTTTGAGTATTTTTGTCATCTACAAATTTTGTCAAAACATAATTTGAAATAACAGGGAAAATGGGCAAATATTTAACATTGTATATAGCTCGAATATGCTCCGGGGGCCTATAACTAAGCATTCAATTTTTCAAAGCCAAAACCCAATGATACTCAACATTTTTTACTCGATATCGTACCAATATTCTAAGTACATGTTACAGCAAGGACAAATCAACAAGCCAGGGGCGAAGCCAGGCGTACATCTGTACGCAAAAACGTCGACATCGTATCGCGAAAAAAAAGGAGAGAGCCTCCCCCAGTTGCCAAAAAGAAGGGGGAGGGTCGTTTGAAATAGCATTTAAAGCAAACTACTGTTCAGAAATAGATCAAAGACACTCCAGAAACCACCGATTTGAATGTATTTTTCGTAATTTTCTCGTGTTTCATTAGAACTCAATAAAACCATGCGCGGATCCAGAGGGGGGACCGGGGGTCTGGACCCCCCCCCCCCCCTGAGATTATCGGAGGTGGGGTCGAGCTTTGGCCCATTTCTAATTGAAATGGGTCTAAAATGCATGAAAGGGCTTTGAAACCTAAAATTTCGGCTCGCTTCGCTCGCCATTTACAAATACAAAAATATTTTTTTCTGCAAAATTCCTTAATTATTATCATTTGTTCATACTAAGTAATTTTATATAATTGTCTTTGGTCTCGGGAACTCATATTTTGAACAGTGCCTTACTTCAAAGGATGTAACCTCCTTCATCTTTTTCAAGGTTTTGTCATTTTAAAGATGTCTGAGTATTTAGAAAATGACACATCTCTTATCTATTTATTCTCATGAAATTCGCTCCGCTCGCCGATATAAGGAGTGAAATATTCAATGTTATAAATAATCATCTCGATCGAATCAAGACAGATTAATATTTCATATATCTAAAAAAAAATCTGACTTGCTACGATCGCCAATTCCTCATGAAAATAAACGTGAAAGGAAAGCAAAAGAAATTGCCCCCTCCCCATCATGTGCACCGATATATATGTAACTACATGATAGGAAGACTTCCCTAAATTTTGGTCCCCCTCTGACCAAAAATGATGTATCCGCGCATGATACAACGATCGCTAACAAAGTGCGAGCGGTCGATTGGAAAGACTTTATGTGGACGTACATATATATGTATTTAGGGAATGTCATGTTCACATCTCAAGTTTTCTTCATCTTAGATACGGTTCATCGTCTGCTGACATCGAATCATATGCGTTATCCCATCTAAATTCAGCTCAAATACGCTCCAGAGGTCAGCAATTTGCTTCATTTTTTTCAAAATTTTCACGAGGGACCCCCTTCAAGGGGATGGGTAACATATTTCCATACTGTCCCCACTTGACCCTTCGGGCCTCGGAAGTCATCCCCCAAAAAGTGTCTGTGCCCCCGGACAGCTGAAATTCTTGGTCCAACCCTTCTTTATAGACGTCCACATCGAAAACACCCTGGCTACGCCCCTGCCAGCAGTAAAGGAGAAATTATTTTATTTTATAATTTTAAAAATCTTTATTAACCACATGAATTGAGTGGAAAAAATGGTCTAAATATTCGAGAAGGTAAGGAGAAAATGTGCCCCAGAATGCACCATTTTATTCCATTTTTTCAAAAATTTTCCGGGGGAGGCCCCCCGGACCCCCACCTACAGGAGGGGGCAACCCCCTCCCGTACCCTCCCCCGCTCGGCACTTCGTGCCTCGAATCGACCCTTTGGGTCGATACAAACCCCCCCCCCCGCTTGCCACTCTGGATCCGCCACTGCCTACACATGACGATAAGGCAATAGTTAGAACCACAGGCACCAGATTCCTAGAGAGAAACCTATAACCCATCTAAAACGCCCTTTCTCTTCTCTTTAAGAGTAAAGAGAAGAGAAACGGGAGTTTAAGATATGGTTCTAATTTTTTTTTCTAGGAATCTGGCGCCTGTGGTTAGAACGTTTTAAGCTGACATTACAAACTCACGCACACAAGTATTCAAATTATGTCTTACAAACGCACATACACGGCTTAATTAAGCCTTCAACTTGCAGACTTTATACATACGCACATATACACAAGTGTTGAATTAGCAGACCTTACAGATGTACACACAGGTGGTAAATTATGCACACACTTTCCCATATACTGTATTTTGCTACCATTCAATGAGGGTGGACAGCGGGAAGGGAGGGGGGACGTAAGGGAAGGGTGAAAAGGAGGGGGAGAGAGGTATCCCCTGTTTGTGCTCTCTACATATAAGGTGTTTTTTTAAAAAGAATAAGGAAAAGATCTCCAACATTGCAGTGACTACATCAGAACAATGCATTTACACAAAGAACGCCACACAATGATCGACATATAACCGAATTAAGAGTATGATCGAGACAAAAAAAGAACACTCACATCGAGTGAACCAACAAACATTCACATCAAGTAAATACACCATTGGAACATGAATGATACCACATGTAACAGGAGAGAGACCATATTATGTACGACAGCGGCCGACAGCTTAGCAGCTACATCCTTAGTAAATGGTGAGGTTATCCATGTAGGCGTTGCATGCACACAGCCCTCCCACTTATTCCTTTATACAGAGGTCTTCAGAGACCAGTAACATTTGTTGTTGTTGTTGTTGTTACCTTTGTTGTCTTGGGTCTATCTAATTAATTCTATATAGGCATAAAACACCTTGTGTTCTGTTCAAAAATTATACTACTGAATGTTACACCAAAGCATACAGAAATAAACATAATAAAAGCAGCTCGTCATATTTGAAGTGAGACGACTTGCAATAGAATCTATTGAAAGTCGTTATTTGATATAAACTAAAAATTGCGGCGAGCCAAGTGAGCCGGAAAATTTTCAGGAATTTTTAAGCGAAATTTTATGGTAATGCTTCAAATTCAGATATTTGTAAGAGCAAGATTATTTCTTTCTGTCACACCATAAGCAAATAATTTTTTTTCATCAAAACTCAGAGAGCAAAATTATTTTTTTCGAAATAACCCCAAGCCCCCCCCCCCTTCCCGAATATCAAATGGACCGTGCTTTACAAATAGATGCTTAATTCTATTGCGTTTTTAGTAGATTTTTGATCGTCTTTTATTTAGTCTGACCTATATTTCGAGATTATTTGAAACATATCAATAGTGGCTTTAATTTCATCTTGATTATAATTTGAATCATCGATATTCAACCCATCGAGTGCTATATGTATTAAGGATATCCAAAGGAAAACAGGTCATCACATGTCCTTATCACATGGAGGGGCATAAACTGGGGACTGTCAACCACAAGATTTCCTTACATGGGAGTAGAACTCACCAACACACTTTCATGGCATATACATATTAATAAGATAATAGGCAAATCAAATAGATCGCTTGAATTCCACAGACGAAACACCGGAAATTGTCCCATCTCTATCAAGAGGCAAACTTACCTAGGACTCGTAAGACCACGCCTAGAGTATGCTAATAGCGTTTGGGATCCGTACCTTCAGAAGAACATCCATCAGCTAGAAATGGTACATCGGAGATCAGCGAGACTAATTCATCGGTCACGTTTACGCTTATCAACCTGGCACCGTAACAACACAACAGAATTGAAATTACCACCTCTACAAGAGAGACGGAAAACTCCTCCGCAAAGTAGTCAATCAGAAGGTAGCAATTCCAGTTCCAGACTACCCGCTGCAACAACCAACCAGGAGAACACGTCAGTACCATCATAGACGCTTTGTTAGGCTAGGTTCACATGGGCCATGGGGAACGACCATCAAGGACTGGAATGGTCTATCAACGGTCATCCTGAACCTAGATGACTATGAGGCATTCGGGTGTTCGGGGGTAAAGGGAAAGGGACAGGGTACGACTATCCAAGGAACGAATTGTCTTGGGCAAAACATGTCCAAAAAAACGAAAAGTCTGGGTCATTTCTGAGTTTCTCTTTGCGAGGATACGCATTGCAAAGAAAAAGCGTCTATGTGATATAGGATGGCGTCGTGATTCGTTTTCTCGAAGAAAAGAAAAAAGGAAAGATTAAGTAGGATGGAGACTCTTTTAGAGCAACAAAGGCGCTATCATGAAGAAAGGGAGCGTCTCATGGATGCAATGTCTAAAGAAATGCTGCATCCTGTGAAATCGGTATGAAATAGAAAAGTCAAAGGAAATTCGCTGTTCAGTTTGATTTATTTTTATAACAGGTGGGGTACACCCCTGATTTGCAAGATCGTCTTTAATATGAATCTAGGCATTGCCTACAAGTGAGCGTAGCATGTTTCAAAGTAGACTAAATGATCCAGTCTTTCCCGCAGCCGCTACAAGTCTATGGTTGCTACAGAACGAAGTCGGACGAGACCGTTGCCCACAATTTTTGGCAGTTTGAAGGTCTCCAGTATTGATTTTCTTGTTGACGGGACAAAATGAAACCTTTATCTAAATATCTAAACCAACCTCACCTCTTACTCGCTTTGTTATTGTATTTTCCACGACGTTTAAACTCCCACCGCTTCGACCCATATAAAAATGAAAGTTCGGAAAATCAACCAATCAGAACGAAGGATACCTTAGGCTCTTTCTGTATCCTTCCTTCTGATTGGTTGATTTTCCGAACTTTCATTTTTATATGGGTACTCTCCATTAAATTTTGCAGACACTGCAAAAGGGCCGGAGAAAAGAGTTTCCGGATCATGAAATAAGCTTCCCCCTAACACATGCCTTGTTTATCTTGTATGCAGGAGAGTTGTGTTATCATGTACTGCTTGGATGGTCCATATTTCATATGTGCCACCACATGTTACACGAATGACAATTCGTATATTGTGAATGACCAATGACGCGGATGAGCAACCAGCGCAGACTTTGAAAGACCATCCACTGTATTGTATAGCAAATAGTGTGGTTATCAGGATTACATGCCCACAACCCTTCTGCTTACCTTGATACAGTACACAGACATACAGTTGGTGTATAAACAAAAAGTCTTCTTTGAAAAAAATGAAAAAAATATTTTTGTTTTGTGTCTTGTAGGGTCGAGATCAAATCAATTCAGACCATAGGATGAGGATGCTCCTAGATGTGAGTACATGTTTTCATATCAAAAGATCTTTTAGCTTATTTCTTTTAGCTTGTTATTACATGTAGGTAATTTTCATGAAAATTGAAATTGTTTGGGTTATCAACTACTACTTAGTATACAAAGAATTTCTAGGCTGATCAGATATACACTGCTGATGTATTTTCAGATACTACATGTACACACTGTACAGTTTGGTAGGGGAAGTTGTCTTATTCTTAGTCAAGTCTATGATGCATAGAGAGAGTGAATAAAATTTCTGTATAAGAAGTTTAGAAAAAAATGAATGGTATAAAACTATGTTGTAATTCCACAGTGACTGTGCTGAAATGAAAAATCAGTGGTTAATCAATTCAGAAAATCAGGCCAAACAATCCACTTTTACAACTACAAAGATTTGGACAAGAGAAATGTTCTACAGTACATGTTTCAAACTAGCAAACTTGTCCATTCTTTAAAGACCAACATTTTCTAATCTTGGGATTCCAAATATACATCAAAGTAGAAATGTTTCTATACAAAAACTACATTACATTGTACCATCATACTTTCATAGATGCATTCTTTATAAAAAAATCAAATTTAAACAATTTACAAATATATTCCAGTGAGTGATATGATATACATGTAATTTATAAATGGATGAATTAAAAAAAACAACAACATATATATCCCACTTATTTGATATAGATGTAATTTGTGAAAGGGTAGGCATTGAGAGATAAACTGCAAGGTTTGTTAGTATTTTAAAAACTGATGCTGATTTTCTAACATAGCGGTCTACCATGCAGTGAGATACCTAACGATTGATTACTCCATGTTATGCTACCAGTAAGTGGAATGGTACTTTGAATGAATTACAATATTAGTGCATGTGTTGATCATATTTTCAGAGGTATATGGAGTGTACTACAGAGTTAAAAGACCTGTATGAGGACAGAGATGGGTATGATTGTCTTGTTTCTTAGAAAATGGGGTAAAATATATCTGAATGTTTATGTACACGCAAAAAACACTTTGTTATATGAAGATTCAAGCTCAGGAACTTGAATCCATTTAAGGCTATATTTAAATTTCCTTTATCTTTAATTATTTTCAAAACAAAAAAATTGCATTGTACATGTATTTGAATAGAATGAGGTCTCCTAGATACTTGTCATTTACCTGGTGTACATGGGAACAGAATTTGAAATGAAGTGTAATTGAGTTCCGAACTGTTCCCAACAGGTAATTAGTCAGTTGACAAAGAAAGGTAAGAGAACCTATGAATGACTTGATCACGAGTTGGTGAGCCTAGCTCAAAATTATTTTGTCGTTTAATTCCATTTTCAGCCTGCGTAAGGAAGAGGTCCAGGCTTTGTCAGGTCCTAACGAGTTTGCAGAATTCTATGCCAGGCTGAAACAACTGAGGGAGTTTCATCGTAAACATCCTAATGAGGTATAAAACTATTTCAAAAGTATAAGAGAAAAAAAACTTGCAAATATCTAAAAATAAAGTAATCTTTATACATGTACAAAGTGAAAATTCCAAAGTATATACTGGTATCATTGATAGTGGCTCTACTATACACAGATTTAAATTCGCATGGTCTTATTTTTGTCCAATGTTGGTAAAATACTGGTTTGCCCAGTGTTAAATTTACCCATTAACACATCTTATTCACCCCATGTTAAATTCGCCCTCATAGCACTAAGCAAAAAGGGCGAAAATAAATCAGGGACAAAATTTTCCCTGTATACAGTACTTTTGAGGTGATTCTTTTTCAGATAAGTGTTCCTATGTCAGTTGAATTTGATGAGATTACAAAAATGAGAGAAAATTCTGGAGAGGAGACACAGAGTGAGTCATAAAATAAAAATTTGACAATTCGACTAATAATGTAATGAAAATGAAACATTTGATCAACATTTCTTTCAGTATCCATAATGTAGTACATATAAAACTTGAGTATTTTTGTCTTAATTTAGTAAAAAAATACATGTAGCAAATATATGAAAATGCTTTAATTCTCACACATCCACCAATAAGTCTGACACTTGTTAAGCTAAGTGATTGGAATGCTATATTTCTTACAGACCTTGTGGAGTTTACAGATGAAGAGGGCTATGGGAAATACCTTGATCTACATGAATGTTATGTCAAATTTATAAACCTGAAAGGCATGGAGGTAATCTGTAGTACCTGTAGTTTACATTGATTTCATTTTGCATACGGATAAAAAGGAGTTTGGAATCTTGATATTCCATGAAAATTTATGAATACCATATATCAGTTAATTTTCGGGTAGGGAAATTTTGACGAATTTGGTCCAAATTGGGTGTTGGAAATTTTGGTGCTTTTAGAATTGGCTGATTGTTATACCCCCTGCAAACAAAGTTTAGGGGGATATATAGGAATCACCCTGTCTGTCTGGTTAAGAAGTTTTGAAAGCAGATTTCTTTTATACTATAAATGTTAGGCCTTTCATATTTCATACACATATTTACCATAAAGAGTATATGTACTACATTTAGGTACCATGACTTTTGACCCTGTGACCTTGACCTTAAACCCTATACAACATTTTATGTTAAGAAGTTTTGAATTCAGATTTCTTTTATACTATTGAAGGTAGGCCTTTCATATGTCATACACACATTCACCATAAAGATTACTACATTTTTAGCTCACCTGAGCCAACGGCTCAAGTGAGCTATTGTCATAGTGTTGCGTCTGGCGTCCGTCGTCCGTCGTCGTCGTCGTAAACTTTTCACATTTTAAACTTCTTCTCCAGAATGGCTGAAGGGATTTTGATGAAACTTGGTAGGTATGAAGTACTCATGGTCCCCTACAAGTGTTGTTGTTTTTCGTCCGGATCCGTCAACAGGTGGCGCCACCACAGCCAATAGTAGGTCACGGGGGGTACCCTCCTATGACAAACTTCTTCTTCAGAACCGAAGCATGTATCGACAAACCGAAAGCATCAGGATGATCTAGAGAGATGTCTTAGGAAGTGTTGTTATTTTTGGTTCCACTTCGAAGTCAAATTTTTGACGCGTTTTTGACGTCTTTTCGGACTTAGTCAGAAATGCACATTTTTGCATTATTTCTTTAAATAACTCAATAAGTGTATGATTTTACACACTCATTTACTGCATATTTATCATATTTAATTTACTTAATGCTTTGATATGTATTTTAGGCTTAAATTTTATTTTTTTGATTTTTTATGAATTTTTTTCATATGTAAAAAGGAAGGGGGGGGGGGGGTGATTTTCATACATTTTCTGCTTCTTTTCTATAACCACTCTTCAGATTGTCATGATATTTTGTAGATATGAGGTACTCATGCATGGTACCCTACAAGTGAAAGAATTTTGTCAAGATATCCACTTTTAGATTTTTAAGGAATATTTTTTAAGATTGTACATAGGTATAATGTATGTTTTCCATGCCCAATGGACCCATGGGGATTGGCTTCAAACCCCGACGGGATCCTGACAAAATTTTTTTTCCCTTTTTAGCTCACCTGAGCCAACGGCTCAAGTGAGCTATTGTCATAGTGTTGCGTCTGGCGTCCGGCGTCCGTCGTCGTCGTCCGTCGTCGTCGTCGTAAACTTTTCACATTTTAAACTTCTTCTTCAGAATGGCTGAAGGGATTTTGATGAAACTTGGTAGGTATGAAGTACTCATGGTCCCCTACAAGTGTTGTTGTTTTTCGTCCGGATCCGTCAACAGGTGGCGCCACCACAGCCAATAGTAGGTCACGAGGGGTACCCTCCTATGACAAACTTCTTCTTCAGAACCGAAGCATGTATCGACAAACCGAAAGCATCAGGATGATCTAGAGAGATGTCTTAGGAAGTGTTGTTATTTTTGGTTCCACTTCGAAGTCAAATTTTTGACGCGTTTTTGACGTCTTTTCGGACTTAGTCAGAAATGCACATTTTTGCACTATTTCTTTAAATAACTCAATAAGTGTATGATTTTACACACTCATTTACTGCATATTTATCATATTTAACTTACTTAATGCTTTGATATGTATTTTAGGCTTAAATTTTATTTTTTTGATTTTTTATGAATTTTTTTCTTATGTAAAAAGGAAGGGGGGGTGATTTTCATACATTTTCTGCTTCTTTTCTATAACCACTCTTCAGATTGTCATGATATTTTGTAGATATGAGGTACTCATGCATGGTACCCTACAAGTGAAAGAATTTTGTCAAGATATCCACTTTTAGATTTAAGGAATATTTTTGGCCTAGGACATCTTTGGCACGCATAAAAACGAAAGAAAAAAGGTGGTCATGCATACCTTTTCTGCAAAATTCACTTCTTTGATGACCCCTCCTTCCGAATTGAAAATTTGCTAATTTTAATATATTTTCAAATCGATCTATTGATTACATAAAAGGCAAAATCTTGTTCAAAACTCAATTTCTACAGACAGCAGGGAATCGTACATTGATTTAATGTGCTATTTTTAAATTTTCAATAGTTATGACCAATGAGGTGACACCTTTTATTCAGCCCGGTTCACCAGTCAAAAGGGAAGGGATTCCCTGCTAAAATGATTAACTGTAGTTACACCTTCTAGGTCAGAGACAACCATATCATTTTCAATAGGCCGTAATGTTAACGAAATGCCTTATAACGTCTATACTAACATTGCTGGCCATGCATGTTATATACCGATTTGTTCATTGATTCAAGCTTTATACGAAACTAAATGAAAAAATATAGCACAACTTGCTCTTTTGCGCACTATTTGCGTCACAAGGTACCCCGCAGAGAATTTTAAAATTTTCCCGCGCCTGTCCCCTTTAGCGGATCGGGAGCTAGGGAAATATCCGGGTATCGACATTTTAATTGCACTTATTTTTTACCTATATATATCATATTCAAACAATATACCAAAAGAAAATAGAATTGATAGCCAATCACATCTTCTGTCACATTTAAAATAATAGGCCCCCTCACCCTACAGGTTTTTCTCCAATCAGAGCCGGCCTTTCAGTGGTCTCTGACCTATAACTGTAACTGTAAACAAAGTCGCTGTACTTTAGATTTGATCCGTTTAATTCCTCCACAACCCTTTAGTACTGCGATACATTTCAGGAGATACAGTGCAAACGGAATAGATTTTTATTTAATGTGCATTATACTTGGAACACTTTCATAATGGTTATCATTCATGTACTTGGAACACTTGCATATACTTGTTATCATGTATAAAGTTTGCTCGAATTTCCTCTGTCTTAGACTCTCTTAGATGAAGTAATTTACGGACTGATTTCTTGAAGAAACGTCGAATGAGTAATCTCTTCCTCTGGATCATGAGGTTTGATACACCGTACACTGCTTTTTGGAAAACAAATTGGCCCAATTTCTGCACAATTCACTTGAATTGATAAACATTGGATTAAAACGATTTTAACTGTACGTTTCATGTATTTGAGATGAAATCAATACTATTCAAAAGCATTCTTAGATTTCAGTATACTTTAATATGAATAAAGGCAAAACCGAAAAATCTTTGTTTTTTAAGATACTCCTTTTGAAGGAGTCTCTTACTGTATTCGCGATTCTCATGTCGTTTCGAGGTACCGTCTCTTCCGGTGCGCAGCGAGAAATAGTTCCAGATTGTGTCAGCAGTTTCTCGACATCAAAACTTGCGTGTGGAAAATTTATATCAGAATCGATTGTTTTGATAGAATGATAGAATTAATATAAAATTAGTTGAGATTTTCAAGATGAAATTTGATCTTTTTGAATTGTTATCGATTTGGGACTACTTTACATCTGCGCTCTATCGATGCTCCGCCCACCGTTTGACATTTAATGATTATCATTCATGCGCGCACGTTCTGTGATTAGCTTGCAAGGTAAATATTTATTCATACGCAACAATTCAGAATTTTTCAATGCGTATTATATTGTAATGCCGACACAGTACTGCTATGTTCTCATCAGATACTAAAACAACGTCTGACTCAACAACTCTAAGCCCCGCCTTTTACCAATTCGGGTCAGCTGTCAATCATTATCTCACGGACTTCAGAAGTATGGATATTTCATAGCTATTTGAATTTGATGAGTATCATCGCTATTTTGTAAAAGATATGTTTATTTTTTCAATTCAGGACAATTACATGTTT
Source organism: Pinctada imbricata (assembly GCA_033119305.1). Taxonomy (NCBI): domain Eukaryota; kingdom Metazoa; phylum Mollusca; class Bivalvia; order Pterioida; family Pteriidae; genus Pinctada; species Pinctada imbricata. The sequence goes on along the minus strand of VSWD01000007.1, from coordinate 48,216,891 downwards.
ATCAATACGTTATTGTTTACAAGGTAGAAAGTAGATCAGAGAAAAACTTCAATTTTAAATTGATTATGAGTACAGATTTTTGGCCCCCAACGACTAACTTCAATCAACATCTGAATTATGCATTTTCACCGTCAAAAGAAACCGGCCTTTATCGAAAAATAAAATGAATTTGTTTTCTCTCTCTCTCTCTCTCTCTCTCTCTCTCTCTGATATAGATATAGGCAAACGATTTTTACTGTCCCGCGATTACTAAACAAAAGTTCAATCAGTTGACTCTTTTGAATATAACGACATTTGCCACTAATTTAGATACCAGTAGTTGATTATTTTATGAAATGTTCATGTGTTCATTAATCAGTTTCTTTTTTCAAATTATTTTACAAGTGTTCTTTCTTTCAAACAAACACATTAACCAAATATAGTCTCAAGTAAAGATTCAATATTTCAATAAAAATAAACAACTCCTTTCCGTAGCTCTTAAAACTATAAATATGGCTTCTTGTATAGTACATTGCCTATGAAGTTATGTGATCGGAAAAAATAATAGTCATTTACGATTAGATTTTCAGATAAACAACCAAAGACATCCGATATAATGCCAAAAAAAAAAAAAAAAAATACTAGCGCCTTGCTCTGGTATTTCAAACGGTTCTAAACAGGTCCGCAAAAAAAAAATCGATTTATCAAGGACGCGTATCCAGACAAAGATGAATCATGTAAAAAAAAATAATAAGGCATATAAAGTTCATGGGCGGATCCAGGATTTTTTTCAGGGGTGGTCCTAAAGTCCGAGTTTTTTTTAAGAGCAAAAATGAAATATGTACATTCGTAGAAAAAATTAATCCAGGGGTCGTCTGGACCCCCCCCCCCTTCTGGATCCACACTTACACATCAAATCGCATAAAGGGCAAAGCCATTTTGTTGTTGTTGTTGTTTTTTTTTCGGTGTTCAAAGAGAATCATGTAATTGTCGGCTAAACATCGTCATGAATATTAGGCCGATTTATCACTGCACGCTATAATATTTTCCGCTGACGAGACGTTTTTTCTGATAAAAATACCCGCCGCGCCTCATGTTCTGGGTAACAGTCGATCGCTGAAGATAATGTATCTGTTTATCAATCTAAAGGGAAAAAATTCTTTAAAACACTTAAATATTTCAGTAATCACACCTGGGTCCAGTATTGTAAGCGCGACGTTACGCATAATTTTACGATAACGGCTAATCAGAGAGTATACATTAGGGTCTACAGAGATTTGTCGGGTTGATAAAATGTTTTATGTGTCATGCTGTCATTCTTGACTGTATTATATTATGTTTATTATATCAATATTGTAGGGAGAGGGCACTCAATAATGTTGTAAAAACTTAACACCTGATCCCATTTCATTGAGTTGGAAATGAAATATGTTCAAACAAATCAAGCCCAAAGAAGGTTTTTTTTGTTGCAGGAAATTGGCGTTTCATGGCTCCTTTTACATGCGAATTCATTTATACGGCAATGGCGGAATGGCTGACGGTCTATTGAAATTTAGACTGTGTGCACGTGACGAGATTTACGTTCTCTGATTGGTTCGAACTAGTCCGTGGCAAAATAAAAATGAATGTCTAGACTTTATTCACGCATTGTAAATATTTTTTAACGAAACTGTAAAACAATTGTACCCGTTGACAGCTCGGGCATGTGCCGCTGAGATATTAAAAGGCCGGCCTGTTCGCATGGGCATATACTTCTGATAAAATAAGTTTGTATACTTCTCTTTTTCGGTCTCTTTATATAAACGTGAAATGGTAATTATGTAAACACTCTTTTAAAAGAATTAATTGTTATATTTCCGAATCTATTGAGATCATAAATGACGTTCAGGATGAGCGCTGACAACTGCTGAGAAATGTAAGCTATAAAACTGGGAAGTGATTTAATGCGAACCTACATCTTTCGACTTTTGATGCAATGAAATTCCGCTCTTCGGGAGATGTATCGAATTCGGACCTACCCGGAAAAAAAAGACGAGTCTTTATTGCATGCAAAATTTAATGCTTATACGTTACGAGACACGGGATTACGAGACTAGATTAGGTACATGACAACATTTTATTGATAAGTCAGAAAAAATGTCTCGGAATGTGTCTCGGAATTTTTCAATTTTTGTCCCAGAATTCTTTCATTGTCCCAGATTTTTTCATAAGTATGAACACTTTACATGTGCATATATCGTGTAACCAAATATTACAACATCAACACTTACAGTGAAATAAGATGTTACAGCAAATTCTAAGTGGAGTATCTTTCAGGGCCTTCAGACCTTTGATTATGCCCCTGGAATAAAAGATTCGGGAGCATATAGTTTTTGGCCTGTCCGTCTGTCTGTTTGTCTGTCTGTTTTCCGAAAAACTTTAACATTGGGCATAACTTTTGAATGGAAGCTGGTGATAGAGGTTTCATATTTCACATGTGTATTCCTTGTGACAATACCTTTCCATTGATACCAAAATTTTGACCTCGTGACCATAACCTTGACCTTTGACGTACTTTTCAAAAACTTGAACATTGCGCATAACTTTTGATTGGTTAGTGATAGGGCTTTCATATTTTACATGTGTATTCCTTTTGACAAGATATTTCCATAGATACCAATATTACGCTGACCCTGACCTCTCACATACTTAACAGAAAATGGCGTTTATACTAACAAAGATGCTGCCGGGGGCATTCTCGTTTCACAAACACAGCCTGTCAGGCTTTATAATTTCTGGCATGCTAGCTATCAATAATGAAAGGTATATGGTCGTTCAAGTTAAATAAACTTAATTTATGAAATCATTTCATTGTTTTATTCTTTTTCTGCTGCGCATTAAAGTGGGATTTTACAATATGATTTTATTTTTGATGTTGCATAATTGAACTTTACTAGTTGGGCATATGACTTAAAAAAAGTTATTGTTTTGAAATGTGACTATTTTTTCTTGTTTGTACTTTTAAAGGTTGTCTGAAAAAAAAACTTCTCTGCATCCGGCAAAAATCTTTTTAGAAAGGTTGTGGGCTAAAATCCCGGTACTGGCACTATCAGTATTCAATAGCAGTATGTCAATTAGAGCGTGCATGGGTATCAGGTGAGCGTTGTGCCCCCTGGGGCTCTTGTTAGCTCACCTCACGAAGTGAGAGGGAGCTTATGCTATCACCCTGTTGTCGGCGTCTGCGTCCTCGTCTGCACTAGTATGTTAAGAAGTTTTATTTCTCTATTATAAGTGCTAGGAAGTTCAAACTTGCACAGATGATGTGTCTTTATGAGTAGATCATGAATCTATGTTCAAATGTAGGTCATGACCTATATTTTCCGCTTGAGTGCACATGTTAGGAAAATTTGGGTATCAATGTTAAGAAGTTTTAAGTATTATATGCTCGGGAGATTTGGGTATCATTAGAGTACACCCATTCATTCAAAATTTGAGTCAATAAATGAAATTCTCTACTTTCCTTTTCTATTTTGTTTTTGTGTGGTATCATTTTTGTTGGTTCACAGTAAGACAGGTTTTCAAATTCAAAACTTTGTAATCTTTGACTCCTTTCTGTTTGCTGCCATGATAGAATGCTGCCATGAGGTGAGCTTCGTAATCTTTGATTACACTATGTTGGTACGATAACTTTTGACCCTGTGACCTTTTGACCTGGACCTTCACCCTATACAACATTTTAGGTTAAGAAGTTTAATGGTAGGCCTTTCATATTTCATGCACACATTCGCCATAAAGAGCACTTGTTTTACATTTTGGTACCATGACTTTTGACCCTGTGCCTTGACCTTGACTTTGGACGTATGTTGAAATTGTTTCTATAATTCGTCCACTTTAGGGCAGTTCTAGTTTAGAACATCCGCCAAAAGAATAATAAAAATAATAATGGTCCAATTCATGGGCATATCAATGTTTTATGACAGCATGATATACCATAAATGAGCATAGAATGACATGAAACTTATAAAAAAAACCAGCATGTTGGTACTTCATTCGTAAATACATGTAATTATATCAGAGATGATTTTCACAGTTAAAATTAAAAAAGTCATTTCAGCATCAAAATTGAAGTACATGTGCATCAACATTTTAAGAGAACTTAGCAGTGATCGTACAGTAAATGTTTGGAATTTTTTTTTGGTAAATATGTTCGACTATTTACAGTCACGATTCACAAGTCTGTGAACCCTAAAAGTATTTACTTCTCAATGAACAGAACCCATGTGTAACATTTACAAAGCGTCATCGGTCATTACATTTATTACTAATTAGATAATTTGATTATCACAGGGGTAAATGTCAATTTATTGTACGTTTATTGTTTGTTTGAAGGTAAACAATGATACCTAAAATTACGACATGGTCAGCATAGGTGGATATATTCCGTCTTTTCGATTTTACAGTCCTCATTCGATTTGTTCAGGTATCTGACGTAAAAGCATTGTGACGTCATTAAATTCCTTTGAAATTTGAAAACGTCATATATTTACATATAACCCTGCGAATTTCATGCTGGTTTCCATAGAATTTGATGACGTTACAATGTGTTGACGTAAGATACCTGCACAAATGGGAAGTAACTCTTTATTTCGAAAACACCGAATTACGCAAATGAAGTCAATAACCGTTAGAAAACAGCAATATCTTTTACAGTGGCAGATCTCTAGCTGAATGAACTCCCGTCTTTAATACTGTATATTGAAAATTTGGCGCTTTTAAATTTGGTGATTTTATTGCATTTGCCAACATAGCCAAAATTTCCATCACGCCAAAATTACTTGATATACGGTATGTAAGGTCTGATGTTAATCCATCGTCGGAACCCACGGTCGGTCACGCTAAACAGAGGTGAGTTTAGCGTGACCGACCGTGGGTTCCGACGATGATGTTAATCAAGCAGAAAACTAGCCTGTCTAAGGAAGCTATAATATTTTTGTAGATTGTGAATCACAGTTAGCTTTAGACTAATCAGATCGTAAAGGGCAGAGAAATTTGGACTTGTGCCCATGATGATCACTGAAATTGACAAAACTTGTCAAATTTCTTATCAGGAATAATTCTGTTCTATATATCATTCAATATTTATACATCATTCAATATTTATATATGATATGGGTTCAGTATTTGAAAATCTGATACTGATTCCTAACATAGCAGCTACCCTATGGTATAGTATGCATAAATTTATGAACTATTGTGAACTTTATTGATGTTTGATTCTATATATTTGTAGAAAATAGACTACCTTACGTATTTGTCTACATTTGATCACCTGTTTGACATACCGAAAGACAGGAAAAACGCAGCATACAAAGAGTAAGTGCAAAACTGGTATCACATGTTCATGTATTTTAATAGGTTATGTAAAACACATGAACATTTAAGATTTTTAAAGCCTAAAGAAATGTCAGACATTTCAAATACATGTAGTACAATGTAAGTTGAGGAAAAGTTCTTTGTAAACAGCATTGGTACATGTAGTACACTTGAATAGTCCATTTTCAAGTTCTAGGAATCAGCTGTTAAAAACCTTGATTTTACACTTCAGACTACAGACATCAAGTACTGTGGCAGACTTTTGAACTGTTATGTCATAATTATTCAAGGTTTTACATTATGTTTCCATCGCTTCATGTGTGACGTCGCAATGGAAAACTTTGCCAAAGTATGTGATGTCCGTAGTCTAGCTACTAAGTATCAAATGAAACATCTTGGAAATGGTCTATTCCACAAGAGAGAGGAACCTAGCGAGTATCAAATGAAACATCTTGGAAATTGTCTATTCCACAAGAGAGAGGAACCTAGCTTGAAATTCAAATTTTATAATGAATGATTCCACAAGAGAGAGGAACCTAGCTTAAAATTGAAATACTATAATGAATGACTTTTATGATTCAACAGGTATCTACTTTATCTCTTGGAGTATTTGGAAGACTACACACACAGAGTCAAACCACTGTTAGACATTCAAGAGGTAAATATCATTATCATTATTATCATTATGATATCATTTTATCATTATGATATCATTTTCGCTAGGGCTGTGCAATTTTATTGTTATATCGGTGCACCGCGATATTTTCGTTTCCAATACGTACCGCGGTACTTTTTTAAAATACCGGTTCGGGTTCAATATTTTACTCTGCACAGTAATCGTTGTATATAGAAAGTATTCTAGTAAAAGCAATATACAAAACTTTTTCAACAATCAATTTCATGCTTCTTTCAATAAAATATATGTTCTTCTGGCGTTTCATTGAGCGATCAGAGATTAACGTTCTCAGTCAGAGGAAATATGAGCTGATGATACAACGGCCTCTCTTTTATATTCTAAATTGTTTCCTACTGATTTTCATAATTTATTTCAAAACAACATGATTCTTCTTAATTGTCTTAACTCTGTCTTCCATCTTTTGATATTTATTTTGGTTAATTACCAGTGTTTTTTCTCCTTGTTTTCAGGCCGAATTTCGGCCCCTTCCCAATGCCAAATTTCCTCTATTTTCCTCCCAAAATCACTCTTAAATTCCCCAAGGGAAATTATTTTTAAAATCACATGAAAACCTTGATGTAAGCACAAAATGTCTAAGTGCAATTCATCTCTTGTTCAGCTCAAGCAAATCAATGGATAAGCAGTATTAATAAAGTATACTTTAGGGTTAGACTTCGGTGAGAATTTGTATTAATTTTTTTCTCCCAATTTTAGCAATTTTTCCAAATGGGACAGGTACAGACGCCTTCTCCAAATGAAAAAAAAAAAAGATCTTGTTACATTTAACATCTTATGTTTCTCATTATGCTTGATGAATCCTGGCAGTTAAGTTTTTTTCAAGTTTCAACTGTTTGTCTTTGTTAAAGAAACACAACTTTTATTAACTATTTAGGGCTTTATTTCTCTATTTCCTATGATACGTAGATTTGACCAAAGACAGAAGTGGCAATAACACTGATGATAAAAACATATACTGTGTCTTGTTTTGGTGTTTTTTTGTAAAAATAATGAACTTCATAAAAGGATTAAATATTGCAATAAATCGCAATATGAAATCTTGTATCGCAATATATCGCAATACGTTTTTTTGGCCGCAATACCCAGCCCTAATTTTCGCTAGGGGAAAATTTCTCGATTGTAACATTAAGACATTCCACATATTGATTGTAACATTAAGACATTCCACATATTCGATTCGCTATAGAAACATTTCTGTCTTTGGAAGAATGCAGAAGTGTTATCTTCATGTGGGGGGAAGTCAATTGATTCTCAAAATACATGAAAATTACCCTCCCCCCCCCCCCCACAAAAATTTCCACATTTACAGTATGTATTCTAGAATAAGCAGAATTCCTATATTCTATTTTAAGATATTTTAGTAAGTGTAGCTTTGTATCTTTGTGACATTGGTGTAAAATTGTAAAAGAATTAAAAACACAACCTTCAATACTGCTTATTACTAAATATTATAGTTCCACTACAGGCCTTCACAAAGCATGAAAGTAACCAAACAAAATTTTACTCTTTAGTTTCTTTGACCATTAAAGTAAAGAAATATAAAAAAGAAAGATCACCGTTTTCATCTTTTCTTTCAGGAAATGGAAAAAGTAAAAGGAGACTTTGAAACTCAGTGGACAGAAGGCACCTTTCCTGGCTGGCCTGTATGTAACTTAACCTATACTGTAAAAAAAGAAAGAAAGCACAATTGATAAACATATTTTAAAAGTACACAAATCTTTTATCCTTCAAGATGAATGTTTTTTTTTTTTGGACATGGTATGAAAGCTGATGTTTGTTTCACAATGATCCCATAATTTACATATCTACATTTTTTTTGTATTCATTCATTAAAACAAAAAAGTCCATGAATCCATGCTTAGAACATGTTTAGTCTTTCCCATTTGCATCAAAACTTTGACATCTCATAGATTAATTAATAATTTTGCCCACAGAAAGAAGCAACTGGTGCTTTAACACACACAGGAGCCCATTTAGATCTGTCAGCTTTCTCCTCATGGGAGGTGAGTTTTTTAAAAGTAATTTAAGGTCTTTCTCTAAAGATTTACAGTTATATTTAATAAAGTAGTTTTAAAAAGATACACTCAAGTCTTTCTAGGACCATAATAAAGTAGTTTTAAAAAAATACACTCAAGTCTTTCTAGGACCATAATTTATACAGCTATTCAGAAGATATGGGAAAAGCTATTCACTTCTTCATTTCAGTTACATGTACATATGTAATGGATATTTACATGTGAATAAACTTAAGTATCTGTATGTAAGAAAATAATCAAGATTAAAGCTGATAAAGGCTAGCTCTTAACATACATAAATACATGTATGTACTGTGGAGTGAAAGGTCTGTCCAAACAAATACATTGAGGGGAGATAAGTTATTTCAGAAAAAGTCGAATCATATCAAGTTAATTTACTTTAACTCATTTACAAGATAAGAATTTATGAATAGAAAACTTGGGTCAATAATTTAGCAACTGGATGAAGGGAAAAAGTAATGAATAAGACAGAATTTGTGGTTAAGGCACATTCACTTGGAATGCAGCACACGTACAAAAAAAAAATCAGCAAATGGAAACTTTGTGTTATTTGATTCGAAAATTTGTATACATAATGCTTTTATTTTGTAGGAGTTGGCCTCCCTTGGATTAGACAGATTGAAAAGTGCTTTGATGGCTTTGGGTCTCAAGTGTGGAGGGTAAGAAATTATACTGTATTTGTATAAACAAGAAATATATGGGTTTAAAGTTAGTGAAAGATTTGGAATCACTATACTTGAAAGAAGTAAATGGTTGTCATGCACAAAAATATTTATCAAGTGTGCCAAGGTAAATTACATAATAACTTGTAGTATCTCTTCATGCAACGCATACAGCTATGTAAGTTCTGTGTAATTCCAAAGTTTTCGTGAACCTGTTTGTTTTATTTATCCTTGCATCAGATCTTCAAAAGTAATTCACTTTAAACTTTATCACTGCAGGACTTTAGAAGAAAGAGCCATGAGGTTGTTCAGTACAAAGGGGAAGAATCTGGAGGATTTAGACCCGGCTATGTTTGCTAAATCCAAACCTGGTAGAGCCGGAAAGAGCAGGTTAGTACTATAGCTTATACATGTTTTTGTGTCGCCTTCAAAGCATAGCGACACTTAGGGATCACTTGTCCGTTGTCTGTCCGTCGTCCATCTGTCTGTCACACCCTATAAAAGTGATTCCTGAGTGTCGCTTTGTTTCGCAGGCAACACATTCATTCCTTGGAATGATTTTTCATAACTTTAGATGGTAAGTGGAAATACACATGGGTGTATGTGAGTGGCATAGGGATCGATGATAATTACAGTAATGGAACTGCTGATACTAGAATTCGCTTACACTCTAATACATGAGTATGGTGTTGTTAAAGTTTGCTCCAGTTTTGGATGAATATAACCCATTTTCATAATCCTTCCTCATTGAAGAAACCTTAATTTCTTTGACATCTAATGAAAAATACTAAACCATTTGATATTTGCCAAAATTTTTAATGTCTTTGTATGAAACTGAAAACCTTCATCTGTGTATAATGTACATTTGTAGTAAATAATAAATATCCATTCCCGGTATAGTCAATATAATCAAAATCAAAGTGACACAATGACGATTAAATTTGTTTATTGCACTAAACGTTTTCGCCTGTTGGCTCTTCAGAGTTGCAACTCTGAAGAGCCAACAGGCGAAAACGTTTAGTGCAATAAACAAATTTAATCGTCATTATGTCACTTTGATTTTGATTATACATTTGTATATACAGTATTTTCCTATAAAAATACATGTACATTGAAAATTGAAGGAAAAAAAATTAATTCATATGATTGTACAATGTCACATTTTACAACAGAGACGTAGAGAGACAGAAAGAGATTGGTACCTTAGAGTCACAAGTGTACAGGTTCTCAGAGGTACTGAGTGAGCAGCGTGCGGCCACACGTGACAATGTGCAGCGTAAACAAGCACGGACAGGAGACGAGAGAGAGGAATCAGACGAGGAGGACTTTCATCAGTCAGATTCTGATGACGATGATGATGACATCCCGTACAACCCCAAAAACTTACCACTAGGTTGGGATGGAAAGGTACAGTACATACATGTATATTTTTTCTGTGATGACAAGTGTATCTTTATTTTGAAAAGAACAAGTTTCTCTTCCACATTGTTAGTTATTCCAAGATAAGAAAATACATGTAAAATACCATGAGCAGTGTTTTTCTTTCCAAAAAAAAGGCCCCATTCCCCCCCTCTCTGGAGTATATATATTTCACCTCCTGTCAGAGAAATTTCCCCCATATAAAATAGTTTTTCTTTGGCAAAAGATTGTTTTAAAATAATGTGTAAAATTCAACAAAATCAGAATCCAAATAATAGAATATGGTTCCTTTAAATGTACCTGTATGTATTTAAAGCCATTCCAATTATATTGATGCTATCCAATACAGTTTTGAAAGAATTTTAATTTATTAAAAATTCCCCTTTTGAGTAGTTTACGCACATATTTTCCCCCACGTATCGGCTCTGACCTCATTCCCCCAAAAGTGAGAAAAATTACTGATGAGTAAACATATTCATCATGCATTTTTGAAAAATAGACATGTATTATAGAAATACAACTAATATGGAGCTGTCAGATCTGTAGACATTCTTTAATATTACTCTACTAAAAATACTATACATGTAGGTTCTTGTACGTTTTACATGCAAAAGGGTCCTATACTGTTACTGCACACATACATTTGTACATAAATGTACATGTATGTACAATTCTTAAAGAGTAAAATATATGTAGCAAAGATATACATAATATGTAGGCATTCACAGTCAAGTAAAATTGATGAAGGACAAGTACCTAATCAATTCATTCTATATGATATACTGCTTTAGATAACTGAAAATCTAACAAAGAACTATGAGTTTAATTATTTTAAACATTTCCAGCCTATTCCATACTGGTTATATAAACTCCACGGCCTAAATATCAGCTACTCGTGTGAAATCTGTGGTAATGCTACGTACAAAGGACCAAAAGCTTTCCAGAGGCATTTTGCAGTAAGTGCATCCATTTTCAGAGACTGTACATGCATTTCGTCAGTAGTGTATTTGTTTCAGACACATAAAATAATTTTACTTGATTGTTCAGATAATCTATATTGTTTTATTTCATGTATTTAAAAAAAAAAAAGATACAAATGTTTGTAGTAATAAACTTAACTTACTCTTTTAACAGAAATTTGTATTGGTGCCTAATAAATACAAATCCATGGTGCCACATACTGTAGATAGAAAGATACATGTATAGTAAAAGATTTAACTTTCGTGAATTGTACATTCCATGGATTTCCATAATTTTTTTTATTGAATACATCTTCTTACATCATATTGTTTCATACTACATGTAAGGCTCTGATACTTACAGGAGTGGAGGCATGCCAATGGAATGAGATGTCTCGGCATCCCAAACACGGCACATTTTGCAAACGTAACTCTAATAGAAGATGCTCTAGCATGTAAGTATAATAGTTTAGTCCTTTGAAACATTTGAGCCCATTTTGCATGCTTTAAACATTTGAGCAGAATATAACTTTGCCTTTTCTGATTACAGTATGGTCCAAAATCAAATCCACAAAAGAGACAGATAGATGGAAACCTGAGACAGAGGTTAGTTTTATGTTCTATAATAAACATGTATTGGACAGTTTTCAAATGTGTGTATAGTAACTTTATTTTATCCACTACCCAGGAGCATAAAATTACTAAAATTACAAAATGATCTTAAAAAGTTAAAAAAAAAATCTATTCAATAGGTCTTTTAGGTCAATTATTTGTGCGTGAAAGCATTCATTTTCTACAGATTGATTCTTGATAGCTTGTTTTCATTGTGTATTTTATTACTGCCCAGCAACTTCATAGTTTAAAGTACTTGTAGCATTGAAAATGTCTCATCTGTAATTTTTATTGCCTGCACCTACAAAAGTATCATACATTTATGTACCATATTTAACTATATCATTGTTTCAATTTTATTCAAACTTTGTCAACATAAAGTAGATGAAGTATATTGTTAAAATGGCTTAAACTTTCTATATACGTGTATCCTTGTTTACATATACAATGTAAATATGTGTATCCTTGTTTATAAGAGAAAATGTGTTTTGTTTATGATTTCAGGAAGAATTTGAGGATACGAGTGGTAATGTGTTCAACAAGAAGACATATGAAGATCTAAAAAGACAAGGACTACTGTGATTTCAACATCATGTTTTCAGAGAGATCAATGATTGTCTGCAACAGATCTTCTTTTACATGTACTGTGTATTTTAATTACAATGAACTGCTATATGAAGAAAAATTCTCTGTCCACAGAATATCAATATAGTCCAAAAGTGTATCCATCTGTCTACATGAGAGGGCAAATTTAATATAGACCAGTACATGTATTTATGAACCAGAATTAAAGAGTTTTGATTGCTCTAAATTTTTTGTCCAATATTACTTGTATTGAATACTGACTCAGTTAACTAATAAGATAGTTTCAAAGAACCAAAAAAAAAAATGGATTTTTGTGTGTGAAAGATGGTTATACTGTCTACCTGTCCATTTATTTTCTTTCAAAAAATCACCATCTCATTATACATTTATCTTTGGAATCATAAATGATAGGTCCTTCTAATTGCAAATGTGTATCAATCGAAAAAAGAACTTTCTTTGCGTTAAAAAATTGACCTTGACCTGCATGTGGCCAAAATAATTGCTAACTTGGCCAAGCATTATTCCAACATATTTTTCTCATTCAAATATCATGAGCATAAACATTTCATACATCAACATATTTCTCATATATGTATGAATATGACCATTCTATCTAAAATTGGATAAAAATTAGGTACATGTATACATGTTATTTGTTGATATGAAGTTACTTTCCGATAATCAATTATTCTGATCTATGATTTTGTGTAACAAATTTCAGAGAAACAAAATATGTTATATTGTATTTTTCATTGAGATAACTTAAGTCTCTTGAATACAATCATGGCAGCAGGGAAATATTCTATTCATTGTGCAAGACATACTTGTTAAGAAACTGAATCAATAAATGATTTTATATGATGAGGTATTGCTTTGTGTGAATGAAATGTACTGTGTTTTTAAAACCAATACATGTCCATGTACATGTATATGGTCACTTTGTGTAGAGAAATCTTTCTATATTACACCAGACTAAATGCATAAAGAATTAGAATGGATACACAGAAATTGCATAGTCTTGACCAGCAATGTATTTTGCATGTAAGAAAATATACATCCATGATGCTTTTATGTGACTTGTGAAACGGAAGAAATGTATAGGGATAATTTTGTCCAGTTTATGTCTGTTCTTTTCTCTGGTATTCACACTTTCACTTGAATATGGCTCAAACTTATTATACTTATTAAACCCCCCGCAAACAAAGTTTGGGGAGTATATAGGAATCACCCTGTCTGTCCGTCTGCCCATCTGTCTGTCCATCACACCTGGTCCGGAGCATAACTCCTCCTCCTGTGGATGGATTTCAAGAATATTTCACAGAAATGTTCCTTAGGACCTAAGGGTGTGTCATGACCTTGAACCGAGGTCAAAGGTGAAGGTCACAGTAGACATCATTAGTAAAACCTTGTCCAGAGCATAACTCCTCCCCCTGTGGATGGATTTCAATATATTTCACAGAAATGTTCCTTAGGACATAAGGGTGTGTCATGACTTTGAACAAGGTCAAAAGTCAAGGTCACAATAGACACCATTAGTAAAACCTTGTCTGGAGCATAACTCCTCCCTTTGTGGATGGATTTCAATAATATTTCACAGAAATGTTCCTTAGGACATAAGGGTGTGACATGACCTTTAACCAAGGTTGAACCAAAGGTCAAGGTCACAATAGACATTAGTAAAACGTTGTCCAGAGCATAACCCCTCCCCCTGTGGATGGATTTCAATGATATTTCACAGAAATGTTCCTAAGACCTAAGGGTGTGTCATGACCTTGAATCAAGGTCAAAGGTCAAGGTCACAATAGACATTCCTTGTTCAGAGCATAACTCTTCCCCTTTGGATGGATTTCAACTATATTTCACAGAAATATTCTATAGGACCTTAGGGTGTGTCATGACCTTGAACCAAGGTCAAAGGTCAAGGTCACAATAGACATTAGTAAAACCTTGTCCAGAGCATAACTCTTCCACCTTTGGATGGATTTCAACTATATTTCACAGAAATGTTCTATGGGACCTAAGGGTGTGTCATGACCTTGAACCAAGGTCATAGGTCAAAGTTCAATGTCACAATAGACATCATTAGTAAAACCTTGTCCAGAGCATAATTCCTCCCCCTGTTGATGGATTTCAAAAATATTTCTCAGAAGTGATCCTTAGGACATAAGGGTGTGTCATGACCTTGAACCAAGGTCAAAGTTCAAGGTCACAATAGACATCATTAGTTAAACCTTGTCCAGAGCATAACTCTTCCCCCTTAGGATGAATTCAAATATATTTCACAGAAATGTTCTCTAGGGCCTAGTGGTGTGTCATGACATTGAACTAAGGTCAAGGTCACAGTTGACGCTTTACCTTGATCCAAGATAAACTTTTCAAAGAATATTGCTGTGGGGGGGGGGTATTTTTGTTCCGTTAGGGACAAATTTTCATTTGATATGTTATACATTGTACTTCCATAAAACTTCCAGGGTTGGTCAACCAGAATAAGACTCGATATGTGCTAAGGGTCAAGCATGTATTGTACCTACATCAAAATTAAGAGTTATAAATATCAGTACCCAGAAAAGCACAGGTCACAAAAAATACTTACAATTTCTACCTTTATATCATGAGGTTGTTCAAGTGGGTTTTGGTCAAGGTTAACCATGCAGTAAATCAAGACAGTAGTTGGTCAAGGTCAAAAGAATACATGTATTTGTTGAAAGTTCACAGAATAATCAGTTTAAAATTAGGCCATCACCAGCATTGCATCCCTTGAGACTGCATGTCTTGCCATACCGGTATTCACAAGGTTTTCAAGCTAAAGTCCAAAATAACATTGAAATTGAACCCTTGACCTTGAACATTCTCTTGCAATGGGGAACATTTGTGGAAGGTTTGATGGTTCTATGATGACTTGTTTATATTTTACACAGTTTGGAAGATTTGAGTCCATAATAGGTAACTTGATCGTTGGCCTTGATCATGTATTTTGTTAATGTTCTCTCTATAGGGAACATTTGTAGGTCTAATGATCCCAAGATGACAAAGCATGATTTATGTCCTATGCTGTTCACAAGGTTCTTTAAACCAAACTACAAATGACCCTGCTTCTCACTATTGAGAACAATTATGGAGGATTTGATAATCCTATAAATATTGCTTGGTCCCTGTGGGGAATGTTGGCCATTTCTATGATTATTGCATTGTCTTTTATGTTGTTTAAAAGAATCTGGACATACACACACAGTGACACAGCAATGATACTACATTATATCCCTCTGCAACAGAATTGTATTGTTTTCAAATTGTCATTTTTGCTGCTTGCAGAGAAGGCGTCTTTGCTTCATCAAAACTTGTGTTAATATACGCAGGGGTGGGCAACTTTTCATTGAAGAAAAGAGTTTCCGTCTTTAACAGGTTCTATGGTAAACCTCAACATACTCTCTAATTTTGATGACTATAACACTGAAATAAAAGAAGCATTTTGACGTTTTGTATGATTTACTGATAAATTTTTCGGGAAAAGTAACAAAATTTAAATCATATAATAATACATTTCAGCTATGAAACTGAATTTATGACACACACCTTCGTGACAAAGACAACTCTTGTCACCATGGTAACAGTTTTACAAATACCAAATAATACAAACTAAATCTCATACAAAATAATATACATCAATTACACAATAATTCAACTAAATGACAATAACTTGAAATTTAAGTATGAAAATCTGCCGAGAAAACTTGAGACTTCAATATCTTCTCCGAAAGAGTTTTCATAATAGAGAAGACCTGATCAAAAAGCCCCATAATTTATTTCCTAATCAAGTGATCAATACTTGTGCAAAGTCCGGTAAAATATACTCTTACTGTAGATTTTCATCAAAAATTGATTAATGCTTCTTGAAAAATTCTGTGAACAAAGTAAAGTAAAATTCAATACAAGTACAAAAAAAGTTGAGAAAAATTCCAAAATATGATATGTATTTCAAGGGCTATGAAACAAAATGCCTCTAGCCAGCATGTCACTAGGAATTGTAAAATATAAGCTTCTTGATACTGACCTTAGTAATTAAAGAAAACTTTAAATGAATGTTAAAATGAAATTTTATCAAAAATGAAAGTTTCTACAAAAATTGCACTCTTGTTTAAGGAAGAAACAAAATCCTTCTTGTTGAAGGAAAAAGAAAGCAAAACAAACTGAAAACATGGACTTGCTATCTAGCTCCATTTTACACACAACAGTTACCGCAGATTTTCGTGAAAAAAAAAAATCTGCTACACACGATTACACACATATAATAAATTAATCCGACATCTATAGCACATCAATGAGGAAAAGTTTTACATGCCACAAGAACAGAGAAAGTATTGTTCTGCAGAAATAATGAAATACCTCTTCATATTTTGTACAAAAATTGACTCCTATTAAGTGCTGGCGGACCTTGATTCAATTACCTGAAAGAAGGCTTCTATTTCATAAACAATTTACCAAATTTGTGTATCCTACAAAAATGGGGGAGGGGAGGGGGTGGTTGTGTACCACATGCTATCAATTCACAAGCAAATGGTATAGATGTACTGGAATTAATAATTTGAATATACATGTACATGTCGTAAGTGATATGGCATATTAATATGGATGACATACAAGTACAATCATGTACAATCAAATATAACACATTATTTTCTCTGTTCTCATATCTCCCTCTGGCATGGATTCTATCCCTTATACACTATCTCTATGACAAATCTAATAGTTAAACAAGTTCACACAAACACTTTTTAAAACACTTATCAGCATTTTGGCTTGTTATACAGTCTACTTTATTTTCAATAAACTCTTCACACTTCAAACAAATTAACTTTTAACAATATCGAAGCATGGCTTGGATTCTTTTCATTTCATTCTTGCATTGAAATGGCATGAAATGTGATGGGCATGCATTCCAACCTAATTTAGATGTTAATGTTAATAAGATGTGTGTACTTCATGAATGATTTAAAGTGAAGGAGTGTAAAAATACACTCAAGTTTGGCATTATTTGACCTCAATTCATTCTACAGTAAATCATCTGGGGAAATAGATTTTATTTTTCTCAACTTGCTAACTCAACTTGCTAGTTTATTTCTCAACTTGCTCAAAGAGATGAAATACATTTACATTTCCATCCCATCTTTCAATCATTACTTCATATGAACTTTTCATGGCAGTTCAGCAGAAAAAAAAATTATAGCACTTCAGCATTTCTATTTGACAATCAAAATTGCACAAAAAGTTTTCTGTTAATAAATTTTTGGACATGAATTCATTTATGATTTTCTGAATGAATTTTTAACATTACACATGTACCTCTCTAGAAAAGCTGTCTGATTTCCATGTTTATCAAACGACTTCAAAATATCTTGAGTTCTTATGAAATTATTTTCATACACTAACTGATTGTGATGCCACAAAGTAAAACATTTCCTAAAGGTTACCAAAAGGCTTTGGCACAATAAGAATCCTAAGCAAAGTTGTCAATTGTTCTATTGGATCCTTTCCAATATTGTAAACGTGGAAATTTTCATGTGTGGGTAATTTTCACGATTTTTGCAATTCTATTATCATCGTGAAAATAACCCCCGCGTGAAAATTTCAACTAGTATAAAAGACTTAAGGGAATACTCCCAATTTCGCCAAAATTACCCCCACGCTTACTCTCGCAATTGTCATTTTCCGAAATTTCTCCCGAGGAAAATAACCACGTTGACAGTAAATTGGAAAGGTTACCATTGCTTACAATTGTAACTTTTAAGGTACAGAATACAATAACTTATCTTTTCAAGGAACAATATGAAATACCTAATAGCTATTGGTTTTACATGAACTTTCTATAGACCCCAAATCATCTGTTATTTTTAACAAAAATTACATGTCAAACAAAAATGTGCATTAAATTATTTTGATTTCAACAATGAAGAAAAGAATTAGAGCAAAAAAACAATTACAGAGAAAATGTTGCTGCTAAGATGATCACAATCATGTCACTGGTATTAAACTGGATTACAGAACATAGCGAACAAAGATATCAACAATACGTATAACAGATGATAAATTACATGTGCGTATAGTACTACAATATAAAATAATATCAAATACATCTACAAGAATGTGCCGTTCCCTACAGCCATGAAGTACTGATACTTTCTACTTTTGAACAATCTATACCCACACACACCCATACAAATCTTTTCTGATATATTGTACATTGTATTTCATAAAGCTGAACACCCAAATGATATTTGCTACATGTGTAATCAACAATGGTCCTCAACGGGGAATGACTACTTATACCATGTACATTTTGATAAAAAAAAAAACCCTAACTAAAGTGTGCAAATAAGCTAAGGTGCAATTACAATTGCAGATCTTTCTTGGCAAACATAGATATCATTTGACCTATCTTTTAATCTTAAAGTTTCATTGATCTTGCATGTGCGAGTGTACGTTAATGAATATAATGGACATGATTGACCCTGAGATTTTAACATGACGTGATGCTTGATTCATGATCTGATTTAATGCCACACATAAATACTGCTATGTCAGGGAATACAGATTTCTCTCCTCTTTAAGCAAGCAATTTTGATAATATAAGTTTAACGTCTTTTTGAAGGCATTTTCAATACCTTGTGAAGCTACTACAATAATGCATTTTGATGACATTTATAAATAGATGATACGCTGATGTATTAAAATTTGCAGATGTTAATGTTCCATCTCACAGACACTAAGACTTCCTTATTCAGAAATGTTCCATGTGATAATTGTTTGAATAGTTGGTCTCTTAATGAACATCAAAGCTGATAACATTTTACGATGGTGACCATGTCATAAACATTGAGGTTACAATGATTAATATCACCAAATGACGTAAGCATAACAATTAAGAAATCTATTTCTATTGAAACCAGTCTATTAATACATAATCTTTGTACCGGTTGTTAAACACAAAGATAAATATTAAACCACTAAAACTAATGTAAACGGAGGGCTATAAAACCTCAAGCAAGAAAATGATATTTTTCCAATTCAATACTTGCCAAAATGAATCAGGTAATTTTAAAATTTCAAATTAATTTCAAAGGCATGATTCAAAGCTATTGCCTCTACATTTAAAGATGAATAGGAAAAGGAGCAGGTTCGGGAACATGGAAAATCGGCCCTAATTTTAGAATGTTTTAGATTTCGATTGTATTTCGTATCAAGGAAGTTTAATGTGTGGTTGTTTGAAATACCAAATAGATATTTTAATTTACGTGCAATACACCGAAAGATAGGGCTTCAAAATCAGCTTAAAGTCGTAAAATATGCTGAAAAATCGTAAGAAATTGGCATAATTCTGGTCAAAATTTATGAAAATAAGTAGGGCGCCAGCCCTCACCCAAAATAATTTTTATATAAAAAGTTAGATTTGCAATCTATCTTTCGATCAACATAAAATTTATGTTGGGTGAGGGTTGGCGCCTATACTAATTTTAAAGATTTATGCAAAAAATGTGGCGATTTTCCTTCATTTTCCGTCCTGCAGAGCAAATGACGTCAAAATGTGACGTCATAACTTACGCACGTGACGTTTTGACAATGATAGATATTTACTTTCTATATCGGCAGGTATTTGAGATAAATATAAGAGATAATGAACCATAATTTTCATAAAATTATTTTTCGCAAAAATTTAGGGCCGATTTTGGCAGTTAGTGAACCTACCCCTTTATA
Organism: Pinctada imbricata; assembly: GCA_033119305.1. NCBI lineage: Eukaryota > Metazoa > Mollusca > Bivalvia > Pterioida > Pteriidae > Pinctada > Pinctada imbricata. The sequence goes on along the minus strand of VSWD01000007.1, from coordinate 48,196,844 downwards.
TTTCAGACAAAAAGCACTGCACCAAATTTTTCCAGCAGGAAAGCTCAAATTGTACATTTTCTGAATGCAATGGACATAACTGCACAACATTGCTGCAATTTACATTTATCTACACTACTTGATACAGATTGACTAGAATTGACTGAGGTACAATTTACATACAACTACATGTATGTATTACCAACATTTTCATTTTTTATACACTTCACAAGTTCAAATGTACAAATATTTAATAGTCTAGTGCAACTCCAATTCAAGTTTAACTCAACTCAATTAACTGACAATATAACATGTGTAAACTTAATTACAATGTTCTAAATCACCAAAAAAAAAACCATTCAAAGCAAAGTTGTTTTTCTTCTACATAAATACTTTGTAACACAATAGGTTTAACAATCTACGTGAATTTTTCCTCTTCTTGTAACAAAACACACAAATTTGCATTTTGATTCATTATCTAATTTACATGAACGAAAATGTTTCTAGAAGCACCAACAAAATATTCATCACAAAGTTACACAAAACTTGAATACATTTTAGTTATAACTTCAACAATTTTCAATAAATTCTAACAAAAATTCCATCAACAGATAAATATATGTATCTTTGTATATTTTTAGACACGCGTTACTGGGTAGCATTCTTTCACCCCTTTCGATTATAATCATAATTACAAATACACCACACTTTCTCCCTCAATAGATCAGAGCACCTCTATCTTATCAGACTTTTTCATTATATTCATAGATGCACTTTTTTCATCCACGTTAAAGATGGCAGTAAATAATTCAGTACTAATGTTCATCAACAAATATAATAAGATAAATTCAACACCTAAAATACAGGCATAATCTAGAAACTGGTTATATGCTAATAATAGCGTAGTCTGAAAAATACACGTAACAGCTACTCGTCATAAATAGATCTACTGTATTCTTCCATGACATATGAACACTACTGGGAGCTGTCGAAACAAATGCCCGAGCAACAATTTCATTGTAAAATATCTCTAGTAAGAACATTGCATCTACTTTCACATTTTGTTTCACACATACATGTATGTACCTCCAGTTATACACAACTGAGTATTCTGTTTGGTATCAAAATAAGTCATATCTCAAAATAAGGTCTATAGAATTTAAATCTAGGTACATGAATGTAGTATAAATATTTTTAGCACTTTAGATAAGTACAATTACACAATGATCTTTGTCCCCGAACAACAAGGGGCTTTGGCTTATTTTACATGTACCTCATTTTACAACATACAATGGATAAGTCTATCGTCATAATTTGTACTTGATTACTTCTGAATAATACAAGCACTGCTACGTCACAAATGAATTTGAAGATAGATGTGAGAAATGGTGTTGAGATCATTGAAATAGGTGGAGGGGTTAAACTGAGATCATCGTTATAATAATAATAAATGGCGAGAGTTTCTTATGTCAACAGTTACATCACTGCCGCCTTAAAACGACATAATCTGTACTCTACTGCAATGGACAACATCAACTGTATATACCGCTTTTTTCTGTGCAATGTAGATCGAAAGTGTACTTTGTAATATTCTACCATTTACTGTCAATGATGTAAATATGGAACAGGAAGGTTTGGCCATTAACAAAACTAAAGTTTATTTGAAGCCAAGTTCTCATGAAATGAAACAGGTGTACTCCTCTATCAACTTCGTTAACAAGGAGTATGAGTAGTGTGTTCTGTCACTGGCCTAGCGGGTTCCTGAGCTTTTAGTGTGGTTACCCACATGTGATCTTCTAATGTTTGTCGTTGGATCTAGTCAATCAGCTGACATCTGTATGCCGATATTACTAACTTGGCCTGAAATGTAATATTATTGCCAATTTACAATTACATAAACTGACAAACTGATCAAGCTTCATGGATAAAGGTAAAACATATACAAGAAATTGGTCAAACTTCATTGAAATCGGAATTTGAGTCAAATTTTCAATAAAATGTCCTTTTTTTTTCCAAACCATTACATGAAAATACGCTCTTACAAGTGGACTGATGGTAAAATTAAGAATGTAGAAATTTCAGATAGTAAAACTAACCTTAGATGTTGGTGCCTTGACAGTGTTTATAACTATTTCATTTCTGCCATTCTGTAAGGGACAACAAGACAACACAAAGTTGCCCTCCTGAAAACAAATTACATGAAATCATACAGCAACATGGGCATATCTTGATAAAGATAAAAAATTAAGACTATTCAGTCTTATTGTGATTCCATTGATGTGGTTTTGACATCTAAGTTGCATAAATCAATTGCACATCATATCAGAGTGGCATTTAAGAAATAAATGAAAATATTATGATTTGAAGTAACTCCAACAGAATTTTAACAAAAATGTACAAGCGCAAACATATAATGAAATTTTACCTCTGTTAGCTGTGGTTGAGGTGCCCCATTCAGTGTTACCGACGTGACGGCACAAGGCCCGTAGAACCTACACTTACAGTCAGTGGCCGTGATTCTGGCATGTGATACAAACAACAGGTGACCAATACCTGGACAAGAAGAAAAGGTATCTTGTTTATACAAAGTTATTATAAGTGGATATACATAATACGGAGGTGTTCCAATTCTATACATGTACCACATAGAATTAAAGTATATGTACTTTTTCTAGCCAGACACATACATGTACATGTACATATCTTATGTATTTTGGTAAAGTAAGATAGTACTTATTCAAGACTGCACTAAATTGTTTAACTTTTCTAGGTAAATCAAGTTTGCCAATTCATGATTATGCTAATATGTTAATTTGGTGATTTTTGTTCCATTTCCATTAAAATTTGGTTGCCTTTAAATTCATGTAAGTACACAAACAGTATTGACAACCTTTCATGATTATCAAAACTTTACAAAGAACGGAATATTCTCTACATAATTTTCTATTAATCCTCCATTTATAAAATATGAAAAAAAATCTATTTCAGTCTTTGATATCAATTTGGTTCACCTATTATTCATTAAGAGAAGAAATTTTAAGCTAATGCTTTTAGGTATCTACCTGGTGTGATAGGCTGGAAATCATGTTTAAAGTTGATGACAAATTTTTCACCCTCACACAGTGGGAAGACTTGTAAAGGAAACAGAGCACTAGTGATTTTGGCAGTGTTGTTTAACGTAATCAGCACTTGCTTGTCAAACTCTTTGGTTAATCTGTAAAAAATACATGTACAAATAACATCTTGATACATGAGCATGTAGAAAGATAGGATGATCAGGCAAATATGGATTATTCTTGGCAAAATGGTTAAAGATAGTGACCAGTTTTGGAAGCAATCTAAAGTCTCAACACTTTTTTTTAGAATCATCATTTTTGTTTTTGTACTATCTCTCAGTTAAGTTCCCAATCTCTATTTACAAATTGTTTCAAAAAAGTCAAAGGCAGATAACTGTCTCACAGTCAGACCCTATCAGATCTTAATCAGACAAGGGGAATACATGTCACTGATACCAACCTAGATATATGGTCAACAATAATATCTTCAATCTCCATTAACCTCAGCATCTTGGCATATGTCACTGCGGTAAATCCTGAATTGTTTTGAGCCGAGAAATTTGCTCCATATTCGAGCAAAAATTTAACTATCTGCTTGTGACCTCTTTTGACAGCCTGAAAAAAATACCGGTACACCAATCATTAAGTATCATGCAGATAAAGAAATAGATATATACATGGCTGAAATGGCCCAACTGGATTATTTTTTCCTTTTCATGTCATGTTTATACACTCAAATTTTCCTTTCAAATTAATGTCATACCACTCAAAACAGTATTACATTGGTTGTTTTAAGTAGTGAAAAGTTAATCCAAAAGTACCTAATTTTGCAAGAAGTTATGCAAGAAAATTCAAGAGCTGGGAATCATTTGACTGAAATACTACAATATCATATGTAGATTACCTTCATAAGAGCTGTTTCTCCATTGTCCTGTTGTAGATTAATACTAGCCCCCAGCTCTACCAACAGAGCAACAGTACAGATATGAGCCTGCAATACAATGTTATCTCATCCGGTTAGTACAGTAATCATTGCAAAAACTTGATTTTTAAACATCTTTTTAATGTTTATTTGGTTTTCCCATGTACAAAATGCATAAGAAACCCCTTATTCTTTACATGCTGATTAACAAAATAACAATCTGAGTAAACATGCATAGCGTCTTCATTAACTTGCTTATTTTTCAATTTAACCATTTTTCTTTGCGTTTGAGAATCAAGTCCTGCTCTTTTAAAGACAACCTTTCTCTATGTTAAAACATTTTCTTCATTCTGAGTACATCAGATCAGCCATTACCGCAACAAAACCATGGTTCATCTTTTTTACATGATGAACCATGTAACATGTCTATATACCGGTATGTCATAAAGCTTACATGTTCACATGCCAGCATTAGAGAGGTGGTTCCGTTTTTCTGCTGAGCATTAACATCTGCACCATTGTTAACCAGTAACTCTGCAATGTCATCATAGCCTGTAAAATCAAAATGTACATAAATTTTCTTTATGTGTACAATGAAGGTCTAAAATCTGAGTCATTATGGAGAAATACTAGTATAATAACATAATGATTGGGCAGGGTGTTTTCGATATTCTTTATAACTATCAAACTTTTGGAGAATCAAAAAACAGAAATTCATAATATATTTTCTTAATTTACAGAACATGATAATGCACAGACCTCCATACTTACCATGTGAGCTCTATTTTTTCATTAAGTTAAAAATTTGTTCTCTCAATCTATCATGGAAGAAAGGAATGTCTCCTTCAGATTTTGCAAAATTTTTATGAACCCCCCCCCCCCATTTAATGACCTCTTTATAACCCTGATATTCAGATGAAATTATCTAATAAATCTTATAAGGAAGTTTATATAGTACCATTTTGAGCAGAATACATAAGAAGGGTGATGCCCATGTCATCAATGGCTTCTACGTCATATTTCTTGCTACTGTTTAGAGCCTTCCGTACCAGTTGGTAATCTCCCTCCGTTACGGCCTGCTGGAATCGATCTGAAAGTGACATCTCAAATATTTATACGACCCTTTCGTCTGAGACAAGATAGCAATCAGCGAAAACTCACGCGATGTATTATGACTCTATTACACCATCCCTGTTTACTTTATTAAATTCAGAAAATTTATATCAAGAATTTATATATAAGATTCCATTACTGCAGGATGGTAGTTTGAGCTTGAAGCTCTTGATATATGATTATAAGAACAGTCAGGTAGTATTGATTCCTAGAGCCAATTTCTGCAAAGCAATACACATGTATATAAATACTTACTGTCAGTGATCACTATGGCATCGATACATTCATCAGGCTGAAAAAAAATAAGGGAAAACTCAATGTTACTTTTCTGTCTGACAAGTAGGAGTTATAATTATGTCAAGTACCCCCCTACATACATCCCTCCCACCCACAGAAATGTCAGCTTACAAAGAAAGACTTGCCCATGTGTGGAAAGTATAGATTAAGATAGAAAACTAATTAGTAAGATAAACTGATGAAGCCTGCAATGTGTATAACTATTGCAGCTTTTATTCTGCATTTCAGTTCTGCAACATAAGAAAGATCAATGCTTTTCAGAATGTCAATAGACATTGTATTCTGTGATCTTTGGTGGAAAGAAAGAAGAACTGGAGTTAGATTATGAAAGATGGTAAAACCATTGAAAACCAATATACGCCTACAAGCAAGTCTCATTTTCACTTTTCACGGGTACGACTAACTATAGTTACTAGTATGTAAGAAGTAAAATCGAACGAAATGTAGTCATGTAGGATCATAGTAAGTTCATTAAGACTTCTTAAAACTGTTTTTTCTTTTAAATTAAAACTGTCTTTTCTATAAGTTTATTTTTATTCAGAGTAATGACATCTGTATTATAAGTTAATGAACTTAGTATTAAAACTATACTATCAAACATATATACACAGAATCATTATGCTAACACCCCACACTTTTAAATTTGTCCCCCCCCCCAAAAAAAAAAAACCCTAATTATTTCCTTTCTTCAATTTTCAATACAATGACACCCCCCCCCCCCCCACCCCCATCTTCTCTGGATCCGCGCATGAGCGTTTATCGGACAAGTCTATTTGTTTTTGGTGAACTTATACCGGTACATCACAAGTTTTACGACAAATTTTACAAGATGTCCGTGAGTATAGGACAGAACGACGCGCCAATACTGATAGCTGGGAGCAGTGCAAGGCTGTTTCCAGCTGACTGAAGAAGGAATATTGATTATTGAACTCAAAGTGAACACCCTATCGATCAGCGAACTTTGGTGATCGGATTAAGACGTGGGCAATCATATATAAATGTTCGATCCGAAAACTGAACTGAAAGATCATATTAACTATGAGATGTTAAAATTTCTATCAGGAACGTATACAAGTAAAGGCAAATGTTTATTCCATGACCGCTTGAGGTCATATTTACAATAAACACGACACACCAGTACATGTAGTATATATAATGCTGAAAGGTAATATGCATATGCCAGCAGATAAGGAATGTGCCCCGAGGTCTCAAATGTACAAAACACACATATAACTACAAACAGTAATATTAAGGGGTCCGAGTAATTACAACATAACGTCTTTTTCCCGGGGGGGGGGGGGGGGGGCTCTTTTCTTATATATGTTCAGAATACAACACTGGGCAAGAGGGGGGGGGGTATTTTATGATAATACTAGCACTCTTAAGAACAATCACAATATAATACACTTCCAGTCCAAAACAGGTGCATACATAATTTTGGCATCGTTACAACTATTTCGATCAGGTTAAATTAGATTTTCCGTCTGGCCTCAGAAATGGCACAATTGTACTGAATATGAGACTGAGTTTGTTGTGTATTGGTAAGATGTTTAACACGGGTCAGTGAGCGTACGTTTACCTGTTTACCTGGCATCTATACCTATATTATATCTATATTTACGGGAGATATGGCACACTGCCACTATTTACAGTCGGTCTCGTACAGCAGTCAATAACCCCATGACCTACATCTCTCATGAAATATCTAGGTCGATCGATGATCACTGTCGAGTAACTAGAAAAATATTGATTTTTTCAAAGTACTTGTCTTACTCTGATTTTCTAAGAGATGCTGACCTACATTATTTAGCCTATATCGCCGTAAGAGAAGGAACTAAGAAATAATCGATTCCTCTTTGAACTCAATCTGAAAATAGCTATTTTAGCATGATTTTCTCGGTAACATAACTTACTCAGAAACTTCACTTCATCATTTTTTTTCAATCAATCATTAAAAATTAATATGTCTAAGACCGAGCCAAGTCTAGACTGTAGTGAGTGCGGAAGGAGAACTTGGGATTATAACAGGAAGGGAACACCTGTTGTATGCTTGTTTCTCACCGATTTTATCTCAACAGCGGTGACATTTGAAAAGCGAACGCTTGATTTAACATAAATGCACCAGATACGAGACATTCGCAAGATCTTTGAATAAACCAATTCTTTACAAGGCCAACTGAAACACCTTTCTAAAACTGTTACAACTTTAAGGTTACATGGGATACCTACCAGTTCTTTATCCAGTTGATCCAGATCTATGTCATCAAGCTCTATATCAAAACTTAGATCCGCCCCTAAAAATTACACACAATGAAAAATAAAATTTTAAATTTAAAAAATCAGTATCTATTTAAGAAATACATCATATCATTGTTCAATTTATGTTTTCTCTGGATATGCAAGGTCTGTCTATACATGTACTCTTTCTCCATATTACAGGTTAAATAAATTTAGAGCAAAGTGATGTGCAAGGTAATTAATCAGTAGGTGTGACTCAATACATAAGTAAAGGTAAATTGTATGTAGAACACAAACATATTTTCTTATTGTATCTTGGCCTTCAACTAGACAGTACACATTGTAAGGAACAAAAGTTTCAAATGTTACGAAGCCAAGTTGTTGTTGTCTCCATTTTCATTTCTTGTTTATCATAGAAAAATGAAAGACTTAGAATATGAAATGTTAGGAATATGTCACATTTTGTCATGAACTTGAATTAATTAAAATACACCTTTATCACTGATACGGAAATAATTAAACAAGTATGACTTGCACATCGTTACGCATGGGGGCCACTTCAGTATAGGTGTAGACATAAATATATTACACCATGTGAATTTATTGTGACGTGAGGACAGGAAAGAGGTCAAGTGGAACATCATCAACTTAATTGTTCCGTATAATATAACAAACAGGAGACCAAGGTAACCCTAACTTCCTTAATACTGATTGGCTGGACGTATGTACATGTACGTAATAAGTCATTCACATCCTAAACAAACAACTGATGGGCTAGGCAAACTGTCATTTCTCAAGTGTGAAAATAAATAAAACACTGGCACTATAAATTATAATCAGACAAATACCTTACAATTCAATGGTATTGATGTTTCATTTTAAAATAGTAAAGGAAAGCATAATTAGAATCTTTGCCAGAAACGAAGAAATATCAGAATACTTAACGAAATGGGGGAAAACTGGAATGTTTCTACATTTTGTTAATTCTACTGTTTATTTCTTTATACTAATGGTTTGGTCCTATTCTAATGTTGACTTAATTTTCGCTAAATCCCAAAATACAATGTATTCATTATGTAGTGAAATGCATGTGCACTATCAATACTCAAAATATTGCAGTTCAGAATCCAGAATATTTAGTGGACATACATGTATTACTCTAGAAGAAATATAGATAAAATGCAGCATACAGTACACTACCTCTTTCTTGTGTCTTTGTACTTTCTGGTAGTAATGGTAACAGAGATCCACTCCACACTTCATCCAGTGGCTGTGTGCAGGGTGCCGTGCTAGTAGTTTTCTTCACGGATTTGGCTTTCTCCTGGTCCGAATTGATATGTGACTTACTAAAGTCTAACTCTAGTCCTGTAGGACTACTTATGGACCCTAAACCACTGTCCCTAGAGGCATCAGAGTCTCTTTGTTGTTTAGATACTTTAGCACTAGGACTGGACTGGTTGGTTAATTCTACACTTAGCTTTCGTTTTAAACCACTCAGGTTAAAAGAAGGGGTAGAGGGCGTGCTAGATAACAAGGAATCTCGACTGTCCGACTCTGAAGATGCCATTTTTAGTTTCTCTGTCACTGTTGGAGGTTCCTGGATATCACATGGCTGAGCCAATCTCTCAAAATCCGGTTTCTGTTCTGGTGTACTACAGGTGTGGGGCTTGTACTCGGGCGAGTCAGCTGAGAATTTCTGGGGTGGGGTTCTCCCCCCTGACAAGTATGACTTGATAGGACTATCTGGCTTTTCCAAGTTATCTGATCTTCGGAGGTCCTCAATTTTCAATGGTTTAGACTTGGCTTTGTAAAAATCTGAACCTGAAGTCTCTTTACTCTCAGACTTGTGCTTCACTTTGGTATATGTTTCTTTCTTTGGCAATTTCTTTTTCTCCTTCTTCTTTTTTGCCAGCTTCTCATCTGAAAAGTGCCAAAACATATTCATTTCTCTATTCATAGTCTTTTGTATCATCACAATAATTCTCTTTCCATAACTATACTTTTCCGTCACAGAGCACTTTATAACAAGGAATCAAATCTTTCTTTTTTTCAACGTTTAGTGATACAATTTCAAAGAGGATTAAGTCGAGGCATACTGACTGCCATCAGGTTTTGACTGTATGACCTTGACCTTAAACTTTCATCAAATGTATGAAATTCAAGATGAATTGGAGGTCGGACAGACAGACAACTGCTAACATCCTATACATCGCCCTTGCATTGCAGGTGACATAAAAGTTATTAAATAATAAAAATTAATTTATGATACTTCAACCAACACTAATGACTTAATTTGAAATGTGTATAGAAAGTTACAACATAAACATGATAAGGTAAATCTTACCTTCAGAACTGTCTTGATCTGACTCTCTAAGTTTCTGAAATTAATATTAAATTATTAATACATGCATCTTTTTAGAAAAAAATCCATACAGGCAAGAATGAACAGTTCTTCATTTCAAAATAAATTCAATCTAAAATATGAATAACCGACTTAACAAAGTTCGAACTCATTTTCAAAATTGATGTGAAGAGAAACTTATTCTGAAGACGAAATAGCTCAATTCACATAGAGACATAAAATTATCATAATGAATATTAACAAGCATGTGATAAATAATACCTTTATTTTCAGTACTGGCATGCGTTCTGTGGATAACGATGTCAGATCTGTGATTTCATCCTGCGGGTCTTGTCTCTCCACCACATAGCTGTCACGCGTGTTCTCGTCACCGGAGAATGAACTTCTTGAACTCTTTACCTCCACATCGCTACTACTGTCCTCGTCCGTTTCTATAATCACCCTGGAATGCTTTTTCTTTACATCTTTGGTTGATTTCTTACTGCTCTGCTCCTTATCTCTCTCCTTTACTCTTTTCGGATCCTTTTTATCATTAGCATCTGACTTTTTTCGTTTAGGTTTTTCTTTTTCCTGATCTTTCTGTATTTTGACCGTGTCTTTAAGACAAGTTGGCCTTGACGCTCTTCCACCTCCCGCACCTTTGACACGCGAGTACATGTCTGTTGTGAAAAGGTTCAGTTTACCCAGCTCCAGATCCTTCCAGAAACCATTTTTGAACGTAGAGTGGTAATTATCAGTGTCTGGGTCTATGCTCTCTCTGGAGTCGCGGGACGAATCATCATCAGACATCATTTTACCCTCCATGATAGCCTGCATAGAAATACATAGAAATTCTTAGAGTTGTTACTTTGTTACAACAGTGTTGTGCATAGGGCAAGACGGAGCGCTCATATTACATGTATTTTCTTTACGTTTACCGGTATATATATTTTTTTATTCATCTAATTTCTTTTTAAAGGAGGGTACCTATATATTTTTTTATATCAATTTCATTTTTAATTTTGTTTCTGAAATCTTTACAGAGGCAGTACTTTTATATTGCATGTTAAAATAATTTGCAGCTCTTCATAATACATCATTTATACATACAAAAATGTTCAAGCATTGCACAGTTGCATGCCAAATGTGATAAGATTGAGAATACAAAGGAAAAGCACAGTTTTCCTATAAATCAGAAAGCTCCAGACAGATAGACAATCCCACCTTCTTTCTTTTTCTCTCTTCTGCTCTTTTCTTTTTCTCTTCCTCCTTTTTATTTTTGAAGTCTTCTACAAGGTCCAGACATGACTGGAGGTTATCTATAGGCTCCCATGTGTCGTCTGCTGGTCCATAATTCTTCCATCTCACCTTGTAGGTTTCCTGTCCCTGTGAAAATAAAACAATTGGAATTAATACTAGGATATCCTCTTTGTCAACCCCACTGATCTCTTCACCATTGATTTTATTGGTTTGTGTGGATAAATCAATCTACTCTACCCCCCCCCCCCCCCCCCCCCCAATTCTGTTCCTTGTCTACATGACAATGATTAGTAAGAAAAGATCCAAATTTGAAGATACCGACAGATTCAATACTGCAAAGTCTGTTTGATCAATTATAAAAATCATCATGTAGATGTATATCTATTCACCAACCCCTTCCTTTTCTTTTATTTTAGAATCGCAAATTTGTATAGCTAGCATTCTAATGGCAAATACATTAAAGTGGGAGAAAAACCAACATATCAATGTGCGTCCCCAATCAAATGTCCATAATGTCATGCTGATTTTGCCTGCTTATCTTAGTTGCCTAATGATGTTGAAAATGTAAATTTTCCCACGAAACATGAATTTGACTTTCATCTTGGTACGCTTTTCTCTGTTAGAACACTTAAAACAGATGCTTTTACATATAGGCTTTGCAAATAAACAAAAATAAAACATACATGTACTAAGACTTCACAGTGTCATTACGGCAAGTCAGCTAAGATGTCAATATAACATGTTAATCTATGATTATATCCCATACCGTCCCCCCTAACCTCCTCTCCCCTCTTTTTCCCCCTTTTCCTCAAACATACCAAATTCATCAAGCAATAAAGCTGACAAATATGGAGAGAGCATCATCAGGTACTACCTAAAGTACCCATTATAAAAGTGGCAGACTAGAAAATCTGTATGACAACAGATTGTTTGATGTTCACTCTTTTTCCATGTTTTCGGTGATTCAGAATTTCTAAAACAATACATATTATCAAGTCTATCGAATAAAATAAGATGAGGACCATGATAACTATTCGTCATCATGGTCATAAATTGTGCACATTCATGAAATATAAGAAGGTACCAAACATAGTTTACGTGTTCAGTGTTTTACAAGTATCCCCTCTTTTCCATTTCCTATTACTCACTTACTAACTCTTACTATAAAGATCACAAGGTGTGATAATGAATAAAATGTGTGTCAATCAAGAAGTGTCTTTGTTCGGCCGCCGTCGAACCGTACAAACTACTATAATTGACAAGCGCGGGTCTAGAGGGGGTAGAGTAAGGAAACATCCCCTCTTTGAATTTGTTTTTTTTAAATCCTTATTTTCCCGTTTGTACGTACTTTTTTAAAATCATAAGCTATAACCCCCCCCCCCCCCCGAAAACAAATCTAGATCCGCCCATGACTTACATAGTACTCGACACATTCTTTCTACATCAATCATATACCACATAAAAGCAGCCCGATAACTTTGACCTCACAGGGTAACCCCTGTGGTTAGCCTTGGAGTAAATACAAACTACCTCCCACTACAAACGTTAGGATGAGTGGCACCAGAGTACATTAAATGTTCGGGCAAACGACACGACCACTCCCAACTCTGGCGCCCCTCTCTTTAACTTGAGGCGATATACATGTTTATATTTGTTATAATACTTAGGAAGAGGAAAATGTGATTTAGACAAAGATATGTTATTGAGATGGCCGTGATATGTACATGGTTTAATAAATAGGTGTGGGTAGATAATTATTTATACTGCTAGGGGTTCTCGATCTCGTTGTTGTACTTTGGTCAATAACCAGGATTTCCAAAGGACAAAGCCCTCCAACTGCATTAAAGTCAGATAATGTATTCTCAGCTCAACGACTCCGTACTATATTGATTTCGCAGCTCTGAAGTAAAATCTGGGACAGCCTAGATGCTGGTCGTGATGCGTAGGTTGTTATATAGAGTGATGAGGGCGTTCAAACCCATAATACCTATAAGGGTATACCGGCTTAACTGTTGTTTAATTTTTTTTTTTTTTTTTTTTCGTTTTCTTTTCTTCTTTTTATTTGACATTTCCTTGCAAAATACAAGGCAACAAGTCAAACGAGAATAATAATCTTATATATTAGAAATTCTAGAACAAGAATTGATTACCCAGAATCTCGAGTCAAGTTTAAATCAAACGAGAATAATAATCTTATATATTAGAAATTCTAGAACAAGAATTGATTACCCAGAATCTCGAGTCAAGTTTAAATCAACTTATATATTAGAAATTCTAGAACAAGAATTGATTACCCAGAATCTCGAGTCAAGTTTAAATCAAACGAGAATAATAATCTTATATATTAGAAATTCTAGAACAAGAATTGATTACCCAGAATCTCGAGTTAAGTTTTTTTACGGCAAAGAGAATTGTCCTCATTCAAATACATGTACACTGTTCGTAAAACATACAAGCACATCTAGACATGGTACATGTATATAGAATTCTACTACGTGAAAGGTTTCAATATACTAATTTATTGTCCCATTGGGGGATCTTGACAATATTTTCGGGGCGGGGAGGAGGGGGGTCAAGCAGTCAGGAGAGCCTATGGTTTTGAACAGAATTATACGTTAACCATTCCCTCTAGATTAGCCACTGATGTCATCTAAGGTCAAGGTTTGTCAAGGACAAGGTCCAACAATATGCTGAAATTGTTAAAATAATTTTCATTCTGATAATCGTCTAGTATGCTCTTAATTTTCATTGTTTCGAACTCGCTACTCAGTACTGCAGAAAAAAAAATCCGCCAAACCTGGGCTTGTCTTATTTCAAATTAATTTGAACGAAGTCTGCAAAATTGTGGGATAGCAGTCAATGCTCCCATATAACACTGCGACACACAATTGGTTTTGGCCGCTTGGTGAAGCTAAGGAGGAATCAATACTCAAGAGTGTGACAACCAGACCAGCTTCCATTAACTTTCCCACGAACCAATTATACCTTAATTCCATCACCACCTACAGCATGTACTGTCTATATGCAATGTTGCATGCACAATGTCTATTTGAATATGTTGAAGAGCCAAAAACAATGTGAAGAGCCAAAACAATGTACATAAAGAAAGATAAACTTACATGTGTAATTCTGTTTTTGATTTTATCTTTGAAGTTTTTTTTTTTTTGTCAGCATTACATCCTTCTCTGGTTTTTTTTTTTTTTTTTGGGGGGGGGGGGGGGGGAGGGGGCATTTAAAGGAGAAAGAAAGGATCCTCTTAGGGACAATTCAACAAGGACTGAAGTTTGAACTTAATCCACCGAGCCAACCAGGACCCAACCTTAGAGTCTTATATTTATTCTTTGGATATTTGGCAGGAAGTATGAAAATCATACACAAGTATGATCTGCCAACTTCAATGGCATCAATGCCAAGAAAATGGGAGTTTTGATATTTTCCTATAGGGTTCATTCACATATGTTCTTTAACCCAGACCAATAAATGATATTGATATATACAAAAGCCTCTGGAAGTGAGAGTCAATTAAACATTAAATATCTGAATTTCATACACAGACCACATTTTTCAGGAATATGGAGAAGGCTGAAGCAGAAATGCTGTTGGAGGTATGCGAGTACCTCCCACCTGGCAATCCATTATCATCAATACAGATGGTGGTATCACACCCAGACAATTACATGCCCTAATTATACAGAATCCATTCTCAACACACAGCACACGCCAGCACACCTTCCCCATGATAAGAATATACCACATATTAGCTGATTTTTTACAACAGATAGATTGATTTTTTGTACTTAAGTGTTTCTATAGATATCATATCAATAAATTCATCTTGAAAGTAATGTACGTTTATTTTTTTTACTGGATTTGATTTTATTCATTTCTAGTCCGAAAAACCTGACCTAAACCCAGCCAGTCTCCCAACGTCCAAATAACCGTCAAAGGCTGACCAGTGGGTTTAGGTCAAGTTTTTCTGACTAATTCATTTCCAATGCCAGTTACAACACAACATGACAAGAGATATCATTTATTTCAATGTTGAAATAATATCATGATAATAGCCTATTACATTTCATCATTTACATGTTGAAATAAAAGCCCTCTCAAATGTTGGAAGTCTGGACACTGAATGAGAATAAGAAATCAAGTACTTGTCATATTTATTGTAATTTATTGGTGAAATTTGGTTTCTCTTCATTCACACTCACAGAAAATTAATATATATGACAGGACGCTTTGTACATCAGTGATTGTTTTCACTGCTTTATTTTCCACATGATTTCCTATCAGGAAATCATATGGAAAATAAATCATGAAATACCAAGGACTGTTCTGATAGAAACTTAAGTTTTTGAACTGAAGCCTTGAACTTGAATATTATTAAATATAAGTCAGACAAGTCAAAATGAAGTTTGTCCCATATTATATATTTATTGTGAGCGTGAATGAAGACTAATAAATTACAATAATTATGACAAGTAGTTTGATATGGGGCAAATTAATTATTTTCATTTGTTTGTTTATTTGTTGCCAAATAAAAACAATCGCGCCATAAAGGTATCAGGCTTGTCAGCCTAAATTATTTCATTGTTAGACAAGTTTTAGTACTAATTTTGAAACCCTACCGGTCTGCTTTGATAACTTTCAAAATCAGACTCAGAGTGACACCCCCCCCCTTAAATTTTAAAACTTATTACTTTATACTTCAGTACTACACATGTATCATTGTATGTCAGATATTTGTTTTTTTAATCATTTACAAATCTACAATCTGGTATTGGTAATGTTTCCTTTTCTGTTATAATAAATTAGATCAGGGTGAAATCTGTCTTGAGACCCCATGTCCAAGGTGGTCGCCTCTTCCTGAATCCTGGATAGCCCGGCGATTTTCATTCATAGTATAAGTTGGTATCCCCAGACAAATGTGGACAAAAACCATGCAGTTCATATTTAAACCAGCTGCAACACATCATAAACAACTTAAAAAATCAAACGAACTCTAACACATAACTTATACCAGTTAAGAATTTATCAGGCGTCCTTCGCGAAGGAACTGTGTCAGTCGGGCACCTGCCAGAGGAAACGTGAACTGAAAGCGTAAACGTGTGACCGGTGTTGTATTTTACTTACCCCAGCTTTAGAAATGGATAAAATCTTCTCCACTTCAAACATCTCGGCCTCTGATTCACTACTTTTGGATTCCGATTCATCTGAACAGCTTTTATCGTCTGCAATGGACTCCATTTCGTCCTCTTCGTGTTTTGAACTCGACGTTGTCTCCGCCATATTTCTCATTCAGACGTCCCACTAAACAGGAAGTTTGAATATGCAAATACAACAGGGGTGTCAGGATAAATCGATAAAAACATTTTCTTCTGTTTGTGGCCGTGAACTTTGTTCAAATTGTTTTAAGAGGGATAATTATGTTTAATTAAGTGATTAAAATTACCATGAATGCACAAGTTTGACAAAGGCTTGAGCAATTATAATTAGATCAGAGTTGACCTATTTTTCGTGTTACCTGAAAAATGGACTCGTCTGACTACCTACTTTGCATATGACAAAGTTACATGCATTGTTTATTTTTACTTACAAAAAATACGGACTTTCGGTGCAAACCTCGCCATTGAAATATGTTAACACAAGTTTGCCCCAATGAACAACATGAAGCGAAGAAAACGCTTTAGCCTAATGAAGTTTTTGTTTTGTTTTACACATTCTAACATACCGTAAATACCCTAAAAAGTAAACATCGTTTCACAGTTGTGTATCCAGGGGGGAAAAGATGTTATTATGGCCCTATTACTCAATATTTAGGTAACTTATCTCACTGGTGCAGATTTTCGGCAAGAAAAGGATTCAAGGTCAAACACAATCGAAGGTTCTTAACGTGTATAGCTAGCAAGGACTTCACCGAAACCGTAATTTAGCCACCCCTCCCCCTTCTCTTGGTCCGCTTTAAACTATATTGTGTTGACGATCATATATATAGACACAATTTTTAAATCCATCAATACTGAAAAGTTGTCAGAGCACTTCCCAGGTAACACAAAACATTTTCGAAATATTTTCGAATGGTTTCAAACACTAGGTTTCTGTTGAAACATTTTTCTGGCAAAAGTTCCAAGAACATTTTTAAAACACTGTGCAGTTGTATAGAATATTTTTAAAACATTTAAAAAAAAACATTTAAAAGTGCTGAGCAAAATGGAATATTTCCCAAAATGTTTTATTGATATTTCTGGAACCATACAAAATCACGTTTCTATAACATTGACTGAAATATTATTGACACTTTTTTTAAAACATGCTGGTGTTAACTGGGATTGCACTAGTAGTCCCTTGTGTCCCCGGGGCTATGGAGGCTATGAAGACCCGATACCTAGAAAGCACTTAATTTTGCCCCTGCTACGCCACTGGAATTGTATGGGGAGCCACCGGTTTTACTCTTTTACCAGGATATTCTATTCTAAAATGGATAGATCACGTCTTGATCATCTATTTTAATTGGTGATATATGTATTTTCCGGCTTGTTATTACATTTGAATTCAACGTTTAACTGATCTTCCATGTACATTACTGAATAATTCAAATTGCATGGTTACCAAATATCTATAGCGTTGAAATTAGAATTATAATCCAAACGAAGATATCTTCAACCCGAATAGGAGACATTGATTCGAATACCAAGGACATATCACTTTGACATGTTTGAGCTCCATCTGGAAATTGCACCTTCTCGAATTCGAGGAAAATGAAATAAATACAAAGGGATTAAGAAGTTATGGTCTGGACAAAATTTTACCCATGCAGTGTTTTGTGGCATTGACCTTTTACATTGAAATACTATTGAAATCCTTGTTATGACCACGACAAGTATGGCAAGCCAATGTGGACAAAAATAGGTATTTTTTAATATTAGAAATTCATTTTTTAATATTACAAATTCATTTTCTATTATTTGAAATTCATTTTCTAATATTAGAAATTCATTTTCTAATAAATTTTCTAATATTTGAAATTTATTTTCTAATATTTGAAAATGATTTTCTAATATTAGAAAATGATTTTCTAATATTAGAAAATCATTTTCAAATATTAGAAAATCATAGGTAATTTCAAATATAAGAAAATCATTTTCTAATATTAGAAATTAATTTTCTAATATTTGAAAATCATTTTCTAATATTTGAAAATCATTTTCTAATATTTGAAAATCATTTTCTAATATTAGAAATTCATTTTCTAATATTTGAAATTCATTTTCTAATATTTGAAAATCATTTTCTAATATTTGAAAATCATTTTCTAATATGAGAAATTCATTTTCTAATATTAGAAAATCATTTCAAATATTAGAAATTCATTTTATTTTCTAATATTAGAAATTCATTTTCTAATATTAGAAATTCATTTTCTAATATTAGAAATTTATTTTCTAATATTTGAAAATGATTTTCAAATACGAGAAAATGATTTTCAAACAGTGGCGGATCCAGCGCCCCCTTTGCCGGGGGGTCAAGGGGCAAATTTTGCCGATTTTTACTGAAAATTGACCAAAGCATACCTGTTTTGGGAACATTTTGGGTCAGTGCCGGGGGGGGGGGGGGGGGCGGGCGCCCCCTCCGCACCCCCCTGAATCCGCCACTGTCAAATATTAGAAAATGAATTTCTAATATTAGAAAAAAAGTCGGTATTTTCTAATATTAGAAAAGGAATTTCTTATATTAGAAAATCATAGGCAATATCTAATATTTGAAAATCATTTTCTTATATTTGAAATTCATTTTCTAATATTTGAAAATCATTTTCAAATATTAGAAAATGAATTTCTAATATTACAAATTAAACTGAATTTCTAATATTTGAAAATGATTTTCTAATATTAGAAAATGAATTTCTAATATTAGAAAATGATTTTCAAATATTAGAAAATTAATTCTTAATATTAGAAAATAGTCGATAATTTCTAATATTAAAAAATGAATTTCTAATATTAGAAAATGAATTTTTAATATTAGAAAATAAATTTTTAATATTAAAAAATGAATTTCTAATATTAGAAAATGAATTTCTATTATTAGAAAATGAATTTTTAATATTAGAAAGTAATTTCTAATATTAGAAAATAATTTCTAATATTAAAAAATGAATTTCAAATATTAGAAAATGAATTTCTAATATTAAGAAATGAATTTCAAATATTAGGAAATAAATTTCTCATATTAGAAAATACCTACTTTTGTCCACATTGGCTTGCCATAGACAAGGTCTTACCCATACAGAGTACATTGATCTATGACCTTGGTTCTAGGCCATGACACGCTTGTGTCCTAAGCAACCATTCTACGAAATATCATTAAAATCCATGCAGAACTCCAGGAAAAAATTAATATTCTATATATTGTCCCGACAAGGTTTGAAAATGGGCCAAAATATAGCACTTTTTTGGGGGGGGGGGATTTTTGGTCAATGCGGAGGGGGGGTGCCCCCTCCACACCCCTTAAATCTGCCACTGCTTGGGTCCTAAGCAGTAATTAATTTCATGAGATCATAATTATTGAAATCCATGCAGAAGGGAAGAAGTAATGGTCAGAACAATTAAGGTTTTACCAATATACAATATACTGTGACCTCGACTTTTGATTTTGAGTTTGACCAAGCCTTGAATCAAGGTCATGATACGCCCTTTGGTTCTACGCAACAACTCTGCAAAATTATGGAAATTCATGCCGGGGAAAGAAGTAAGACCTGGACAAGCTTTAAAGTAACACATGTGACCTTGACCTTTGCTCTATATCATGACATAATCTTGGGTCCTAGAAAACGATTCTGTGAAATGTTATTGAAATCCATACACCGGGAAAGAATTATGACCAAGGCAAGGCTTTTACCAATCCATTTACCTTTGTCTGCTCACTCAAGCATGAAATGTAGGTCAGATGCAGCCTCCGTACCATGCATTATTGTTGTAAGCATCCTCAGATGAATCATCCATGCAAGTTTGGCTGGTGTAGGACTTATAGTAAGGCAGGAATGGACCTGTCCCATTTTACCTAACCTGCTCACTCAAGCATGAAATGTCGGTCAGATGCAGCCTCCGTACCATGCATTGTTGTGAGCATCCTCAGATGCATAATCCATGCAAGTTTGGTTGGTGTAGGACTTATAGTAAGGCGGGAATGGACCTGTCCCATTTTACCTAACCTGCTCACTCCAGCATGAAATGTAGGTCAAACGCAGCCTCCGTACCATGCATTGTTGTAAGCATCCTCAGATGCATAATCCATGCAAGTTTGGTTGGTGTAGGACTTATAGTTTGGCGGGAATGGACCTGTCCCGTTTTGCTTAACCTATAGTGTGGACGCCGACACCAACGACAGGGCGATAGCATAAGTCCCCCTCTACTTCGTCGAGGTGAGCTAAAAATACACATCAGTACCAAATAAATGGCGCATAAAACAAAAAATCAAGGTCAAACCAAGCATACATTGTTGTTGTTGTATTCTCTTCTATAATATCAATTGATTGGTAAAGAAAATCTGATATGTATCCATGTAAATGGTAAAGATACAATGATATTCACCCCCCCCCCCCCATTTCTTTTTCATAAAGATATGTTAAGATATGATAATTACCATACAGGCAATTTCATTTTAATGGCCTTGATCATTGAGCTTGATGACACTATAACATGTGTATTGACAAACTCAAATGCATTCTGAGATACAAGACAACCTGAAGCATAACATTCCCTTGCCTAGTCATAAAAACCTTGGAACTTTTCATATTGTCTCATTCTGAAGATGTTTTTGATTATTCCTGTAAGTTTTCTTTGATTTTGACCTATGAGCTTGAGATTCAACATTTGACCTTGAAAATCAATCAACTTTATCCAATCACCAAATCCATATAACAGTCACAGAAAATTGATTACGTCATCCGACTATTGGTCCTTCTTAAGTCAAAATTTCAGTGTTTGTTTGTCTCATTATAATATCAGCGCTAACTTTCAATTCTACATAATTTTTGTATTCTTTCATAGTAGAATACAATCTCAACAAACTAGTTCAATCACAATGGCAAAACTAAAAATAGGAGTGTGATTGAACAAGTTTTAATGAGATTGAGTAGAATAGAATGCATGAACTCAACATATAAAATTTTCATTACTTTGTTACATATGGCGTTTTGAGAATTTGACTTAAGTCAGTTCTTTGTTTATGGTGCCGGGCCAAGATGATTCAATTCATCTCACGAGAATTCCAAGTATTCTTCTTTGGTGCATAAAAATTCAAAGTCTGCATTGAAATATCCTCTTTTGCAAAATAATGTTTTTGACTGCGTCTAATGTTTAACATAAAGTGACAGAAATTTGAAGATATGGACCCATTGTCCTGGGTATTTGAAATATGGAACAAACTGAAAAGTAAAGGCACTTATAGCTATGGCAGTACATTTTAATTCAAATTGATCAAGAGTGCATATTCTTTATCATTTGATGTCACATACATTGGTATTTTTATGTACAAAAAAAGACTTTAACAAACATAAAGATTTATATAATATTAGTTCTATACAAAACAGACAAAAATGCTTATTCCTTTAGATTTTGGGTTTACCGTACCTCTGATTTAATAGTATATGCTAGAGACAGAGAAGAGACAAGTTTTTAAAATATCTATTATTTTAGTTTGAAGACAAAGAGGAGATAACTCTGTAACCAAATAACATGTAAAATGTTGTCAATCTATTTAAAATAAAAGTACAATCATAAATCTATAGTGTTAAAAAAGGTGAAATATCTCATAATATCATATTTATCATGGTTCTCCTGTACATTTTTACATAATTATCAGATGAAATAACAATGATTTTCATACTACATGTATATCAATAACAATGAAGTACCATATACATGTACTAGGGGGCAGACAGGGGGTACCTTTCTCCCCCTCCAACCCCCTTACCTTCCCCCTCCCACCCCCTCCTCCCTCCCCCTCCTTTTCACCCTTCCCTTACCTCCCCCCTCCCGCCCCTTCTCTCCCTCCTCCCGCCCCCTTCCTCACCCCTCCCCTTTTTCCCTTTCCTCCCTCCCTCCCTCCCCCTCTCTTCCTCCCAACCCTCTTTCTCCCCCTCCCTTTCACCCTGTCCACCCCCTCATATACCATATATCTCTGTATTTTTTTCATCTCAATCTTCACAAATTAGTCATTACAAAGACATGCAACACTGACATAAGCCATATACTTGCAATCTACCAGTATGTACATTCAAAAACTTTCAAACAGTACAAGTACATCCCTTAGCAACATGTATTTGTTAAATAAATACATTCTATGCTTGACAAAAACCTGACAATGAAGCAAGTAAATTCCATACAATATCTCTGATTTTCAAAGTTCCGTGTGAGTAAGAGCAATATCTCTGGTTTCCATGGCAGAGCCGGTTTTCTGTGATGATTATGTTTATAGGCCCCTGAAGTCAGCTGGTGGATTTCTGATGAACCGCATATCCTGAGAGTAAAACCTGGATAAAGTAAAAATAACAACAACATATATATATAATAAATTGTTTACCTCTTCAGATTTTGTTTACCTGTAATCTAATGTATGATATACTGTAAAAGACTTTAAATATTCCCATGACATTATTTTCGCACCACTTGATACAGATTAATTCGCGTGACTTTAATTTCGCGAGCTCCTCACAAGAAATTCTTTTATTAGTTTTTTTTCTGTATTGGTATATTTCATTTCCTTCTCACCTTCTATGCTTACTTCAAATAAGCTGAAATCAGACGTTTTGTATCGTATATACATGTATACCTTTGCGTACTAATCTTGTAAATGCGTCACTTGTTTACTTTTTCGTCTCTGATTGAAATTTATCGAAAACTATAAAGAAATGTGCCATGATTATTTCTTCTGAAAGATTTTACAGTTCTTTAGTATATTGTGTGTCTGGGTAATTAAGGCTAATTGATTAATTTATATGTTTGGAATTCAAACATCCCTAACATTGATGCATACTAATTAGGGTAATTAATTCTAATTGAAAAGGAAAATAAGACACTTTTGAATTTTGTCAAATTTGATCTACTTTTTATATTTTGGATGGACTTTTTATTAGTGAGGACTTAATTTATTATCGTGTTTTATCAAGCTCACGAAATTACGCGAAAATAAAATCCTCGCTAATAAAAAGTTGTTTACAGTATTGTAAACCTATGTTATGCAATGTTTTAAAGATAAGTGTGTGGTTTTTTTTTTTTTTTAGAGAAGTACATGTATAAGAAACACTTTTCATACATGTATTTGCTAATACATGTACATGTTCATTTTGTGATGGATTAATTGGCTACTGTAAACGTGGACATTTTCGCGTGGGGGTAATTTTTGAGTATTTTTCGAATCAATGATTCTTCGCGAAAATTCCCACCACGCGAAAATAACCCTGCTGCATTCTTACAATGACACAGAGGTTTTTATTGCGAATATTTCCCCCAAGTGTAATGTTTTGATGTTATAATCGCGAAATTTTCCAACAACAAACATATACAGTAAATGAAAGAAAGCTTTCACAAAATATCTTATTATGGAAGATATGCAAGTGCAATCAAACAATCTTTGAAAATATATGTAAAATCTTCTTACTTTCTGATAGTCTCTCTATGTCTTGACTCATATTAGTTTCTCAATTTGCTGCACAAGGCCATGCAGCTGGTAAAAGATTGCCTCACGTTTTAGTTCACGTAAGACCTGTCGATTTCTGGGTAACGCCTCAACCTGCACTCCACCATCTCTCAAATAATTCAGAATGTAGCGGAAATGTGTACCATCTCTGTCGATGAACACCGTCCCATCATCCTCTGTTTTAATTGGATGTCGCCCACTGAACATGGCCGCCAGCATAGATTCCGAGTCTCGGGTCAAGGTCAGCCTCGAGGTTGTATACTGACATCCACCTATGTCAAGCCTTATCCTCCCCTACAATAAAATACTTTCTGTAACACTGTTTCTACTTTTAAACATACATGTATTATATCTCATAAATATTTCAATCATGCTTACTTGATTTCATCACGCACATATACTGGTTGAATTTTTATGTGACATAATGTTAGCCTCTATTTTTAAATTCTTGTGTCATTCAACCCTCATGTGAATTTGTTCTTACAGTTTGATCAGTTCAACCTTTTCAACTTACTATGTGAATGCATACAGGTATAATAATGAGTACTGCAATTCCTAGCTGTACTCCCCTTTTCTTTTTTTTCAAATTTCATATAAAAAATCTATGGTGGAATATAATTACTTATAGGAGATCTTATAACCAGCAAAGGAAAAAATTAACTCAATAAATGACATTTGTAAATATTTGTCTGTAACTGTAGCATATATACAGAAGTTGATCACTTAATTTTTAGTTGAGTGAGAGACAGCCAATATTTAAAGCTGTGCCATAGATATGTCATAGCACTGACCACCAGCAAACCCTGGTCTTTCCTGAGACTGCAGATAAGCTTAAATACACTTTTAAGTTCTTTTGAATTTTCGTATCAATTGTGTTCCTGTTTAATTGCTAAGAGCTAGTGTGTATGTTCATACATGTACATCAAGTACGCATGTATATGTATTTTACAGAATGTAATCTAGTGCATCTGATTTTGACGACACATCTTAAAATATCAGTAACTCAACATTGTCTGGGTTTGCCTTACATCATATCTCTTCATATAGCAATATTCTCAACCTAGGAAACATACATCCACAGTTTCAGATGTCATACACAGAACAACATACATGTATTTATATAGTAATGATGCATGTATCATCGTTCAAACAATGATGAGATAACAATTTCTGTCACCACTGCTAGGTTTTGCAAGGAACCCAATATTTCTGAGTTTTCCAAAACCTGTCATTCGCGTGGGTTTCCAAAGTCTCTAAATAACGATATACCTTTACCTTCTGTTTTACTAAGAACTCACGCAGGGAAAAAGTATAATCTTCTAAATATTTCTGGGATACGTGTCGTTAATAGGTGCCGGGATGCACCTATGTATTACCTCCCTTAGTTATCCGATACAATTAGAAAACCTAAAGACACAGGATAAAGAAATGGACAAGGTAAAACAATGTAAAGAATATCAATGCGAACATGGTTAAAAATAACTTTAAAAATCCACGATAAAAGCAATGTAATCGAGTCAGAATTCTTACATACTTCAAAAGAATCACTTATACATGTATTACAGTTTCTCTATAAAAATAATGCAGAAAAGTAGAGCTCTAAAACCAGCTAGTCATTTACCCAGTCCTATGCGAATTTGATGTCTTTTTTTTCCAAGTCTCCCCCTCTCTATTCTTTTTGCCTCTGTGTTTGCTTGAGTATGTTAATTAAATGTACAATGTACCTATTTTTATCTTTTTCTTTTCAGATCAAACCTATTCAGCCTTTCGTCGTATATTTCATCATTTTCCTGTTCTGATTACCATATTACATTTATACTGTATAAGTGTATTTAAGTCATCAGGGTCAACCAATGATATCTACAAATTCAGTGAATTCAGAATCTTTCAAGTAGACTTCAACCTTGGTGAAAGTGACTTATTTGTAAATAATTTTGCCATATCTGAAATCTTTGAATTGAAGCACACTTTAGTTTCATGTATACATGTAACATTTTCACAAGCTTAATACAAGATTGAAAAATAGAAACTTTAACATATTCATTGACCTTGATACTTTCATTAACAAAGAGGCAAATTGTGAAGAACATGACATTGGTAAAAAAAAATACGAGTTCTTCAACTGTACCAAGTTTCATAAAAATATATTCAGTCATTCTGATAAGGTCAAAGTATTAAAGCTCTTAAAACAGCCAATGGTGATTTGGAGACATTGATTTACAACGGAAATGGCCTCAGGTAAGGGCAAAGTACAGCTGTGACAAAATGTACACCTATCTGCTTAATTCAGGAATGATGTTTAGTTTTTGTCTGTTTTATCATTTCTGTTTTTTCAAAACTTTTTTATATTCCAATATGTTGATTAGGAACGTGAAGCAAACAAAGAATAGAGTTTAAGACAGATTAATTTGTCAATCCGGTAATTGACCTACTCCCCTCCCTCCCATGGTTTTTTTTGTTTACACACTCATTCTGCAGAATTCCAAGATTGTGTTGTAAAAATCTCCAAGAATTAGAGCCCTCCATAATACTAGAGAAAAATATACTCAATACTAAGAACCTGTAGTACTATTGATGTCGCGGCAAAGACCGATGTCAGATATCCGGGATTACCTAACTGCCTAATAATGCAATTAAGCAATATACATGTACTTGAAAATGCCTTTATTTGGAAATTTGGGAGATTATCTAGTTCAAATCATGTAGGAACCCTCCGATCACGTCCTGCAATAAAAGATTAGTTAGCGGAAAACAAGATACAAAATGAAAGCTGTACAAATTACAAGTACGATGTCAATTTAACTAAGATTTGAGTTCATGTGACTATAGATACTGTAAATGTATATTTGATGACCATTTCTTTGTTTTGGATAATTGTCAAACATGACCCATGTCATTTAAAATTTCAAATGTATCTTACAATGACCATTTGTCCAGATGAAAACCTGAGATTGATTGCAATGTATTTGGAATACATGTATCGATAAAATAATTATGTAAATCAAACGGCTATGATAATTTTTTTTCATTGTATTTGCAATAGTACTTACCTTTAGATAAATTGTTTGGACAATTAATTCCAATAACTAAATTCTTGTAGTTTAAAGATTCAAACTAGTGACCATTTATTTTGCTCCTCTTTTCACTGCTGCAAATCCCCTTGTATTGTGTGTTACTGTTAAGTTTAGGTTGTGTTGTAAATTAAAGTAAAAGAAAACTTTCACTTTCAGACCTTTACACGTACACGTACGTCTTTCCTTGTGGAAGAAATTTAAATCTCATATTTCCTTTCTCCCATTTTTATATATTCTTATATACCCTCTACTATGTGTAAGTAAATGATGATCTGAATTCTAAAGATTAGTATAGCTTTATAAAGAAGGTATATCCAAGATTTTTAAATAACTATGCCTCTTTTTCCACAGTGGTACCAGATTTGAAACACTTGAACAATTTGACACATCCAACCATAGATCGGTCTTGGAGCACAAAATAATGCCAATATTCCCATCCTCAAGTTACGCGCAGTAACCGTAACTTACTCTAGGTTTCATTTTGTAAACCATATCTTTCATATAATACCTTTTGAACTTCATGCAGTTTCTCCATGCGAACTATCTCATCTCGCAGTTGCTGCCATTGACGACATATTTCTTCTTTCTCTTCTTGGGTTTCTTTATCTAATTTCTTCCTGTCTTCCTTAATTTGATTCTCTTTGTCCCTCAGATTTTTCTCTAATTTTTCAAGTTCTGCTGACTTCTCTTCTAATGCTGTTTTCATGGTTTCTAGATGTGAGCGGTCCTCCGTCATATCTTTGTGAAGGGTGTTGATCTCGTCAATTCGTTCCGATACGTAACTTTCTAAAGTCTGCGTCACGCTTTCATACTTTTTCTTCAAACATCCTTTTAATTCTTGCAAAAGACACTCTGTAAAAGATGTGAAAAATAATTATGAACATTTGGTACACAGAATATGGAAATCTTCACTACAGTACACATTTTACTAAATTTGACACAAAAAAAACCGCATGCATTCTCATTAATATGATAAAAGTTATGGCCAACCTATTTCAAGTCCAAAAATCTTTCAATACATAGGGCATAAAACTAGCAATCCAAGGAATGCTTGTGTCGCCTGCGAAGCGGATTTTTTTTTATTGAAAATAGGTCAAATATCAAGGGCAAGGTCACTAGGTCAAAAATTATGGAATGATTAGAAAGGTCTTTTCATAAGGAATACAAATGTGAAATATCAAAGCCCTATCACTTACCACTCAAAAGATATAGCCAATCTTAGATTTGTTGAAAAGTAGGTCAAATATATAGGGCAAGTGCACAAGGTAAAAAATGATGGTATGTGAAGAAATGTTTTGTCACATGGAATGCACATGTGAAATATCAAAGCCTATCTCTCAGCAATCAAAAGAAATAGCCAATCTAAGATTTTTGAAAAGTAGGTCAAATATCTAGGTCAAGGTCATGAGGTCAAAAGTTATGATATGTGTAGAAAGGCCTTGTCACAAGAAGAAATACACATATGAAATATCAAAGCCCTATCACTTACCAATCAAAAGATATAGCAAATCTTAATTTTTTTGAAAAGTAGGTCAAATATCTAGGTCAAGGTCACGAGGTCAAAATTATGGTATGTGTAGAAAGGTCTTGTCACAAGGAATACACAATCAAAAGTAATGGGGTGTGACACCCAAGTGTGACAGACAGAGGACAGACAGACAGACGGACGGATGGACAACGGACAAAGTGATCCCTAAGTGTCGCTGTGCTTCACAGGCGACACAAAAAATGCTGTCTCATGTAGCAAGAAAATCTCATATACAGTATGGACATGTAAATTTCACTTTTGATCCTACAGAACGTATTTCAATAATAATAATAAACGTAATAATAATAAATCAAATATTAATTATCCTAAAGTTATACACTTCTATAAACTTGACCTATATCTCTAAAGATTAAGTATTCATGGATGTATAGTTATGGTTATATACCATGTGCATATTTCATAAAATATGAACATGATCAACCACAATATTGTAACGTATGATTAAAACAGTAAGTTCATCATTACCTCACTTACATGTATAAAATTTAAATCATGCATTTTAAAAATGTGAATCCCTTTTCATATCTAAAAGTATATCAATTTTACCGAGTCTTGCATCTATATCTTCATAGTTGACAATAAAATTTTCCTTGTTTTCTTTCTTAAATCCCCCATCGCAGAGGTGAATCCCTCTCTCCTCACTGTTCTGTAGATTGTCTTTACAGATGATACATCTATACTCCCCATCCCCGTCTGAAGTACGAGGTCGCTCATGGGAACGTGAGGTTCCTTGTCCTTGGTGTTGATTGTGTTGCCATCTTGCTTGACCTTGACCTTGACCAAAGCCAAAACCATGACTGATTGTAGAAATTTTGATGAAAGTTGTTATGTGGCATGGGTGGAGATTGATTGTTTCCCCATATAGGTCCTCTGTATTGGCCCATTTGATTTCCATGGAAACCTGGAGGGCCATGCTGAATGAAAGGAGAGACATTATTTGCTTGCGGATTAAATCTGTCATCTCTGAATGGTTGGAAGCCTGGGGGAAAGTGCCCAGGCCAGTTATTTCCGCCAGGCTGGGGCCAGTTATTTCCACCAGGCTGGTAGTCATGTGCAAAAAAATGGGGACAATGTCCAGGGCTTGGCATCCTGCAAAATAATGAACCAAGTTTAGTTCTGTATTTTATCATTAGAATATTGTTCACCATTTGACTATTATATCCTGCTATATTTTGAATTATCTCCTTAAATATGTAAACAGACGGACAACGGACAAAGTGATCCCTAAGTGTCGCTATGCTTTGCAGGCGACACAAAAATAAGGGAAACATAAATCATAACATTACCTAATATAAATAGCTTAGTTGACGCTAGATGTACATACTTTGACCTTGACCTTTCAGTTTCACTTCTAATCTTACAGTTATATAAAAACTAAGAAACACCAGCATAGCATCCCCTCCCACAGCATCATTATACATGTATATGTACTTACATATACAAATAGGCAGAATCCTTTGACCAACACTTATCTATATAAAAAAAAAACAAATATCTTTGGTAAAAATCCAATCAAAATTGTGCCCTTAAGGCTGTATACAAGGATTTTAAACATTTCCCATCAGTGACCTTGACCTTTGACCTTGAAAATCAAAAGGGTTCTTCCTCTTGTAATACATGTTTGCAGTTTGGTCAAGACCCAATCAAAACTGTACTCTGTATGCTATATACAAGGATTTTAAACATTTCAAATCTGTGACCTTGACCTTTGGCATGAAAATCAATAGGATTCTTTCTGTTGTCATAAGCAATAAGTATATGAAGTTTGGTCAAGATCCAATTTAAACTATGTGGTGAGTGTGCCCTCTAAAATGTCTTAATACATGTACAAGGATTTTTAACATTCCCAATTTGCGACCTTAACCTTTGACCTATGACTTTGAAAATCAATAGGGTTTCTCTTCTTGTCATAAGCAATATGCGTATGAAGTTAAGTCAAATCAAAACTGTGCACCATAGGCTGTATACAAGGATTTTAAACATTTCCAGTCTGTGTGACCTTGACCTTTGACCTATGATTTGAAAATCTATAGGACCCTTCCTGTTGTCATAAGCAATAAGTGTATGAAGTTTGGTCAATATCCAATCAAAACTGCATCCTCTAGGCTGTATACAAGGATTTTGAATATTTCCAATTAATTTCTAAGTTTATCAAAAGTAAATAAAGATAGCAAGGTTACAATATGTCACTATCAGAAGAAACGTCTTTTCTAAGGCAATGTAAAGATTGCTTGAGAAATGTAACACCCTGTCACAAACCATTTGTATGTAATGCCCAAGGTTCAAATTTTTCAAAAGAGGGTCTAACTCAAAGGTCAAGGTCAAACATAGTGACAGTGCTCACCTCGACAGCAACACTGCATGACCAGCACCTGTACCAAGCATTGCACCAAGTATCTCCAGATGCATAATCCACACATTTGATTGACAAAGGACTAATATAGTAAGCTGGGAATAGAGATGTCCCTTTTCACTCAGGTTATGCAAGTGTGAAATGTGGGTCAGATGCTGCATGCAGTATCTGTATCATGCATGAAAATAGCATCCTTAAATGCATGAAACATGCAAGTTTGGTTGTTCTACTGTAGGATTTATAGTAAATTTAAACGTTGAAAATTGAGGTATCTCATTTTACCTTAAATCTCCAGCCTCTGTACCATGCAATGCAGAAAGCATTACCACCACAAGTTTGGTGATCAAGGACTTAAAGTAAGCTGGGAATGGACTTATATTGGTGGTGTACCATTTCAAAAACATTACCTAGTTGCTCAAGTGTGAAATATGGGTCAATTTCAATAATAGTTTTGGGAAAGATGAAAGTCTGATGGAGCAAGATCAGTTGAAAAAGGCCGCGATGCTCAATCAAATTAAAGCCACATTCATGAATGGCAGTCATGGCACTGACAGACTTGTGAACAGGAGCATTGTCCTGATGGAACAACACACCTTTTAAAATATTGAGCTTTCCACGGCACTTCAGCAGTCAGGGGTAATATAACTCATTTCAGTGTTATATTTTATAACAGAAACCAGTTACTTTTCTTTCCATAAAAATCCGTAATGTTAAGGTATGTCATGAAATTTCTGCATATGAACTATCAGTTACATGTATATACTTTCTGAGAATTGGTGACAGACAGACGGCTGGACGCAGGACACAAGGTGATCGCATAAGCTTGACTGGTCTTTGACTAGTAGAGCTAAAAATATAACTAAAATGAGAATTTTCCCGTAACTGTGTCAGAAAGGAAACATAGTACATGTATGTGCCATTGATTGTGTGTTCTTTTTGGAGATAATCCATCAGAAGAATACCTTCTGCATCCCAGAAAACCCAGGCTCACAACATATAAATCAGCCCTCGTATAGGTCAGTTTCTGCATCCATACGATGCAAATTTGCAGCAAGTTTCCTCAGATTGTATCACATACGGTACACAAGTTAGGTTGATCTGGGACTTATGGTAAAATGGAATGGAGATTTCCCATTTAACCGAGTCTGATCACTCAAGCATGAAATGTGGTTCGGATGCAGCATCCATATCACATAGTTACACACTGTAGCAATCATACTTTGAGGATGCTTGCTGTAATGTGTGGTAATACTGGATGCTGCATCCAAGTTTGGTTGATCCGAGACTAGTCACGCGCGGAATAGATGTGTCCCATTTTACTTTAAATACCTGCATGTAATAGATGCAGCATTTGTACTATATGGAAAATAAGGAAACTAAGTGGGAATTTCCAGGAATGATCAGTGAGGGGACCAATAATCCCTTTTCCTTGGAATTAGCCAAATACCTAAATTCGTATCATTCCCCTATTTTTCTTTGTTTTTTTAAGGGGGGTGATTTTTAGGGGGTTTTTTTCAAAATCATTTATGTTGCATGCCCCTCCCTTGTGTGAAAAATATAGTTCCACCTATATACTTCTTTAAATAGTAAAGATATCATTATTTGATTTCTCCCTTAGTGAATGCTGTCATTAAGGTTGTTGACCTAGTTTCATTTTACGTCAACAGCTGATTTGGTAAACAAAGCTAGATTCACTGTTCAAAGCGAGACGGAAACGTAAACACAAGAGGTTTTTCTCAGAAAACCTTCGTTACGAGGCATATTTCTCTCAAAAACATATTGAAAAATAGTCAGTTTAGTTGAAAGTTACAATACAATACACAAAAATATTCAATCAAACCTCTTTTAGCCTTGAATTTCTCAACAGATTCTAAGCTGAGACAAATTGTACTGTTCCGTTCTGTATCACGAACTTCGCTAATGTTCGGATATGTTCGTTCTTCGGAATTGTTCGGTCGATGAAATAACGAAATCGCACGAGCTTTTCAGTGTATCTAGTTACCACATCAAACCGAAAATCCAAGAGTATTATCTCAGCCAATTACTTTTACAGCTAATATGAATCAAGGCAAAGCCTTTTCGTGCGAGCGGAGAGAAAATTCATAAATTGAACTTATAAACAAAAATTGAGTGTAACATATACGTCTACTTGGAGTCGAAAAAAATTTAAATGGCAATATCCAGCATCTCCGCAGCAACTCTGTCTGCGAGGGGACGAAAATTTTTTAAAAGCATAGTAGTACATTCTCATTCTTTGATTCAGCATATTTTCTCAATAAGATATGTGTATACGCGTTACCATAAGGGCGAGCTTCGCTCGCAAAGGCCTGGCCTTTGCAACGAGCTCCGCTCGCTATTAACATTGCCTTGTTCCCAAGACGGATACCTTGTGCCTTCCCAAGGGGTCCCTGTAAAGTGCGAAACGAAACAAAAACGAAACGAAACGAAACGAAACAAATCGAAACGAAACGAAACAAATCGAAACGAAACGAAACAAATCGAAA
Organism: Pinctada imbricata; assembly: GCA_033119305.1. NCBI lineage: Eukaryota > Metazoa > Mollusca > Bivalvia > Pterioida > Pteriidae > Pinctada > Pinctada imbricata. The sequence goes on along the minus strand of VSWD01000007.1, from coordinate 48,163,459 downwards.
CGAAACGAAACAGATCGAAACGAAACGAAACAAAACGAAACGAAACAGATCGAAAGGAAACGAAACAGATCGAAACGAAACGAAACAAAACATAAAACTTAAAGAAAATGAGAAAAAGAGGAAAAATCGCCGAAAACGAATATTTCAAGACAAGATCAGCATGTAATATTGCCTTAATCGAAGAGTTCTACATTTGTAACTAGTGCCGAGAGCACAGGCGATTGTTTCATGCGAGCTCACACCCCCTACATACACCCACACCAAGGTGTGGGTTTATGTAGGGGGTGTGAGCTCGCATGAAACAATCGCCTGTGGCCGAGAGGGTTTCTTGAAAGAGTCAAAGTTGACAATTAAAAAAAGTAAATGTCAAATGCCATTCATGTATTTAAGAGGAATAAAAGGGAGGGGATAGAAAACCACGCTATGACACCGTAATGAGATCATAAATTGGGGTGGGGGCACATTTCAGGAAAAAAAATCTTATCCTTTTTCAAACGAAATGTGCCCCCCAGTTTTTAATTGTTCTCATTTTCTGATAAAATTTTCAAATACACATAACGGAACAGTTCCGTTTCCTCTGCGCTAGACTCCTCCCCTAATATTTTTCCGTCTGTGACGAGGTTATTCATTCCAATCACTCTCCTTTAAAATGAAATTGCGCTATATACCGTATATATTATGTTTTAATCGTCAACTTTGATTCTTTAGAAAAACCCTCCAACCACAAGAACTAACGGTTGAAGGCAATAATGAGGGGATAGACAGGGACAAAGGGAGGGGAGAGAAAGGGGGCGGGAGGAGGGAAGAAGGGGGCGAGAGGAGGGACAGATGATTGGGAGGGTATGACAGTAACCAAAAAAATTAGAAAAATTACTTTTAATATAAATAATCTTGCTCTTATGCGTTCGTATACTGTTACATAATCTCAATTTTAAAAATTACCACGAAATTCATTTATATATACCCTAAAAAAATTTCCCGATCGCTTCGCTCGTCGCAATTTTCAATTTATTTTTCAAATACTTCAGGCTCGCTTCGCTCACCTTAGTTTTTCAGCTAAACAGGTCTATTTCTTTTTTCAAGGTTTAAAAAAGGAAATAACCCAAATAACTTCACGATTGCACCAATTTACACTTTAAAGTTTAAACAATTGTCTTGACCGCCCAAGACCCCCTCCCCCCACGGGGAGGGGGGAGGCGGCAGGAGGAGAGTGGTACCCCCTAACCCTTCAATAAGATCTTGAAATATTCGTTTTCGGCGATTTTTTCTCATTTTCTTTAAGTTTTATGTTTTGTTTGTTTCGTTTCGATCTGTTTCGTTTCGTTTCGATCTGTTTCGTTTCGTTTTGTTTCGTTTCGTTTCGATCTGTTTCGTTTCGTTTTGATTTGTTTCGTTTCGTTTCGATTTGTTTCGTTTCGTTTCGATTTGTTTCGTTTCGTTTCGTTTCGTTTTTGTTTCGTTTCGCACTTTACAGGTACCCCTTCCCAAGACCCCTGTACATTGAACGGTCAACCTTGTCATGTACCAAGGACTTCAAATAAGTGACCTTGCACGGGCAATCACCGTTGGAATCAAGGCAAACAATATCATAAGCTGTAGTTGTACTGTAGAGCTGTTACAACCGACGTTTATGTCATTTATTGCGTGTTGCTACGGTATTCTATAAATATAAGACCAGGGACTTAAATAAGCGCATCGTGTGGACCCCCGCCTCATCGATCGCTTCTAGTGAGAAAAGGAGCGATGAGGCGGGGGGTCCACACGATGATATATGTAAACGTTCCTGACAATTTACTGACCAGTAGCTTTTTATGCCCCCGGAATCATTTTCGCTTATTTTTTTTTTTCACAATGAGCACCTGTTTTGCGACCAAAAAGTTTTTAAAACACGCAAACGCTCGCTCGAAAATACACCAATTACATGACGTGGGCAAATCGTGGAGGAAAAACAAACAACCAATACTACGGGGTACCGAATACTTGTCTGACTAATCTGAGTAAATTATATGCTTCTGAAGAATTTTCGCAAATGGACCCATCAAGCGCGAATCTATAGAGGGAGAGGGTCCGGAGTCCGGACCCTCTGGAGAGAGAGAGAGAGAGAGAGAGATCATATGGGCCATTTAAATTACTAAAAGTAACTGTTATCTGAATGGATTGATTGGTTTATTGATTTTTACAGTGGCGGATCCAGCGCCCCTTTTGCCGGGGGGGGGGGGGCAAGGGGCGAAATTTTGCCGATTTTTACTGAAAATAGGCCAAAATATACCTGTTTTTGGAAAATTTTGGGTCAGTGCCGGGGGGGGGGGGAGGGGGGCGGACGCCCCCTTCGCACCCCCTTGAATCCGCCACTGTTTTAAAAGTGTCGAAGTCAGATACATGTACTAAGAATAAATAATATCCATGATGTGGACATATATATAGTGAATTATTGTTCTTGTGAAAAGCAATACAATACGTATTACTATTTCAAACGGCTAGAGTGTGTTCGTTAGCCATAAAATAAAAGTGTATTCGTTGTCCATAAAATGAAAATTGAGATTTTATCACGGTCTGATTGGTCAATTTAAATATTATCGACTTTAGTATCTAATGACATACTGGATGACTAGGTAGTGTATACTGTTGTCAGTTTTCAGTATATGACCAAATATAAGTGGATTCGGTACTCATACGATGACGTATTAACAGGCGTAAACAAGTAACACTATACATGTAGCTACTGTCCTGTGCACTATTTTAAATCCAGAGCACCCGTTTTGGACAAAACTCTCTTAGTCGTAACAGAAAATGCCTATATTCGATAAAATCATTTTATCACATGGTTTCCGCATCGTCGGAAACTCACAGGCTATTGCCCTACGATTATCTTACGAAGTAGAACGGAGAAGATGCCGTGGGTTTCCGACGATGGGTTTCCGTGGCAAAAAAATACAAATACGTGTGTCATTGTTGATGTTTTTAATCTTTTGAAAAGTACTGTGCGCTCGCGTATCATTACCATGACAAACTTGATTCAAACTGCATGAATATGTAGCAGAACGGATCTGTGTAATCGATATTGATTAGGGATGTAACGATACACTAGATCACGATACGATACGTATCACAATACAAGGCTCACAATACGATACGTATCACGATACACATTTCTATCCAATCCAACACTCTCATATTACATGTATTTAAATCCAAAGGAAAACTGAACATACTTGCATCAATTTAGTTTTAACAGCATAAAGAGGGTTCTCACAAGTTACATGGTGATGGGAATATACTATTGGCTTTATACAATGTGCATTACAAGTAAATGATACAGAAAATTTTTGTCTCTATTTGTTACACTGTGCTTGATTTTGTTAAAAAATACTGTATCGTTGTGTATCGTTTGATTGGAAGATGTATCGTGATACGTATCGTCAAGCTACTGTATCGCGATACAAGTACAAACGATATATCGTTACACCACTAATATTGATCTATTTTTATCCTTACTTTTTACCTATACGCTATTTATAGATACATAGATAAGAACTGTTATCTTCGGCCAATCAGATTAATTGTTATAACTGTCAGTTCGGTAACTGCCATGTGATCAAGCAGTATATAAAGCGAGCGTTCAGCGAGCTCAGCTCAGTGCAGTGTTCTGCTAGACTTTCTGGCTTGTAAAGCCTCTCTAGTCGACTTCTGATTGTGAAGAAGAAACGTTTTGCATATCTGATTTGGTTTGGCTTTATATTTTTGATTATTTGATTTTGATATTGATTTGAAAGTTTAGAAGATTATATTTGGTTACGATTTATTTGGTTATTTTGGATTTGATTTGATTAAGAACTTGATTTGGCTTTTATTACGATTTTATTTTCAGTTATAGTATATTTTGGTTTTGTTTAATAAAGAAGATACTTGGTAATAAATATAGAAAAATCAGATTGTTTTGTCTGATTTACGCGCACAACCACTCGTCCACTACTACAAATACAATAGAGCACTTGCTTTTTTGTCTTTTGTTTGCACATATAGTGTGGCGCCTTAATTGCCGCTTGTCGGCAATTTCACAATTGGGGGGGGGGGGGGGGGATTAGCTCACATTGTCTATGCGCCACTTTCGGGATCAAATGTATATAATAAGGATGACAGCTTAATTCAGTTCATGTCTTTATTACCATGTGCACATTTCTTTTCTATATCTCCAAATAATGTCAAATATAATAACTCAAATACATGTACAAGTTCACACTTCGAGATTCTAACTAAGACGGACTAAATACAAGGAATGCAAGGAAACTCAATTGTAATCAAAGGGAGTGGTTCAGAGTTCCAATAAGTGGGTCCTATCATTCATTAGTGCATCACATGATAGATCCTCGGAATTTCATTGGTTAAACACGCGGGGACTATGAGAGAATAGTGCCCGGCACCCGGGCACTATTGCTTTTGGCTTAACAGAGTTACGTCCCTCAGGAAGTACTATGACGTAATGAACAATGCATGAATGTAAACATCAATACGCGAAGTAGGGGGAAATAAAGAACACTTTTCTTTGATATCTCGAGTAAATTTCTATTAATTAATCAATTGATACTACAGTCATGTGATGCACTAAACCCATTAATGCCCGTTTGTGTGGGTACTATTCTCTCATAGTGTTGCTTTTGGAAGGAATAGTGCCCGAGCGTTAGCGAGGGCACTATTTACCTTCTAAAAGCAACACTATGAGAGAATAGTACCCACACAAACGGGCATTAATAGGTAATTAAACATCCTTGATATGACATCTTTACCCAATCTACGAGAACGGGCGACCACCACGATGTGTAGAGCTTCAATTAGAGCCCCTAAACCCCTTAGTCTTGGAAAGTGGGTGTGATCATTTTCTCCTTTATCTCAACATGACTTATCTAGCCTGGGAATTCCACAAAATTCAGATTTTACGAATAACGATAAAATACATCGTCACAATAGTATCAGAGAAGGGGCAGTTTGCGAAGTTGCAACTTGATGATCAGTGGCAGATTCAGGGGATGCAGAGGGGACGACCGCCCCCCTCCCGCACTGACCCAAATTTTTCCAAAAACAGGCATATTTTGGCCCATTTTCAGTAAAAAAAATCGGCAAAATTCGCCCCTTTATCCCCCGGCACTGGATCCGCCACTGGCAATGCAGTTTCCTCACACAATATTGGACTCCCATGCTTAAAAATGTTGGTGTTCATGGCTAGATCTACGGAAGCGACGCTCCTAATGCAACATATTCTTATTTTCTTTAGAAGAAATTGGGAATTAGGAGATACTATCACCTAATTAGGACTTAGCTATCACCTAATTAGGAGATAGGTGATATATAGTAACTCCTAATTCGGTGATAGCTAAGTCCTAATTACTAATAGGTGATAGTAGTTGCTGATGAGCCTTCGGCTCAAAGTATTTTGAAATAAACATCAGTAGTATCTACTAATTAGGAGATAGTACTTCCTGATTAGGAGATAAAAAAATTCAGAATGTGGCATCAGGACGTTTCCGTATATATCTAAATTCTTTGAAGGAAAAAAATTATCTTCGTTATCCATCTTCATTTTCAGCAGCGTTGGGTAGAAAGCAATTCTACAAAGGGCAGTAACTCATACTGACAGGAAGTGGGCATGATAGTTGGTCTCGGCGTAATTTGTCATTATTTATTTTAAAACTGCAGCATGGACAAGCTGAAGAAGGCATTGAGTGGCGAAGACGAGGAAGAATCTGGGATAGTCACTCAGGTTTTTAGCCTATCAATTCTATTTTCATGTTGATTTGCCCATATCGGCAGACCTTGTACAATTGTATCCACATTGAGGCTCCTTCACGACACAACCTGTTGCTAAATCAATTGTATTGCAGAGCAGCAGATTCTCATGTTTCAATAACTGTGTAATCTGAATGTGATTTTATTTCTGATAAAAAAAAGAGCTAGGGGTGCACCTGACTGTAATCTCGGCATGGGTACTGGACTATAAAATAATTGTCCTTGCAGCTCAGCTTCAGAAATTGAAAAATTGAAGTTTTGTCCATTTTGTCGGTAAATTTTATATATGGGGAAAGATCTCGAACTCTCATAACTAATGGTGTAAGTTACATGTCTGTACGATCAATACTACCCTCACAGTGGCAGAAAATTAATAGATTTAGATGGATGTGAAAGGAAATAGAGCAAAAAATTCTTTAAAAATCGGCGATAATGACTTCTCCACCAGTAATCCTTAACTCTCATTTGAGAATAGTGCACGGGTCTATTTTTTTTTAATAAGTGACGCTCATTTGAGCATAGTAGTAATCATCATGATCATAGGCATCATACTTAAACAGCTTCTAGATTGAATAATCCAGTCTCTTGGCTGCTGCGTTACAAGAGACTGAATCCCGCTATGGTTGTTACAAAGCGAAGTCTGACAAGTCTGTTACCCAACAATTTTTCCATATTTAAGACCTTAAATATTGATTATTTTATGCAGAAGGCACTTAAGTTAACATTAAACTAACTGTCGATACCCACCTTGCATATTTTTCTCGCTTATGATAAGTTGGATCTCCAAAATTTCAGTCAGTCTGTTTGGTGAGGTAGGGAGTTAAAAATTCACAAAAATGAATTAATCAAGCGAGAATAAAAGCAAGGTGGGTAGCAACAGTTAGTTTAATGTGAACTCAAGTGCCTTCTGCAAGAAAATCAATATTTAAAATTAAGGAGTCCGACTTAAATATGCAGAAATCGTTGGGCAACGGATTTGTCAGACTGCGTAACGTCCATAGTGGGATTCAGTCTCTTGTAACAGCAGCCAAGAGACTGGATTATTCAGTCTAAACAGCTCTGTTCCAAAATCTCAAAAGAAATGGCCATTGTATTATTGCTCAGATGCTAACATTTAATTTAATCAACAGCATTAATAAATGGGTCTGTGCCAGAATCCCGAAAAATATTATTACACTTCCTTTAGGACCAGTTATAACTGCATGTCCACTACATTACAAAGGGACCAGAGATTATGCTTATAAATAATGAATATTTTCTAAGTTTAATAAATACCACACCATATTCACGAAAATATAAGTACATGTAGTTGTTGACTCTAAATGTATGTTGATTTTGTGATTTCAGATATCGGATGCCTCATCATTGAGTTGGGAGACGAGGATCAAAGGATTCATTGTTTGTTTTGTATTAGGGATAATACTCTCTGTTTTAGTAAGTAAAATTTACTGAAAAAGGTGAAGGCATGACTACATATCAACAAAAAATGCAAAAAAGTTGCAAAATGATATAGTAAACAGATAATAAATAATACCAGACCTGCCTTTTTACGATTTTGGCTTATTTTTTCTGATTTATGACCTCAAATTACGCACTACGCTTTTGCTATTCCATTTTACGCCCAAAATGTATTTTTGAGCAAATTGACGTTTTCCATTTTATGAGTGCTTGATTGAAGAAATTTCTTCCATATCGTATAGACACGCGCATAAATTCTCAAAATTTTGTAACAATTGCCGAAACGGCCAAACGACGATTTTCTTTCTCAGACTTGCAGTGGTTATTACGCTTTAGTCCCTGAAATTACACATTTTTGAACAAAATATTACACTTATGGCGAGAAACAGGTAGGTAGGTCTATAATACTAGTAATAAAATAAAAAATTATAATAAAATAATTGCAAAAAAATTCTAAGCTCAAAAAAAAGTTTTGAATGTCAGGGTCTGTCATAGACTAAGACATGCAGTCCTTGATAATGATGCTATGTTTGGCGAAAAGGCTACAGTAACACCTAATTAAGTCAATAAGTGCTAAAAAACAATTAATATATGATATCATAAAGTAAAACAATTGATATTCAGCATACCAGTATTATAGGTAGCAGCTCTTTGCTTTGGATCAATAATCTTAAGCAATGCATGTGGTTAAATATTTTGATTTATCTCAAATCATCTTAAAGATGTAGGTTCAGAGTAAGATATCCAGTAATTTGATAATTTTGGTATACTAGTATATAATTACAAATGTATATTATTACCATTTTTATAGGGCAGCTGTTTACTATGGTTGGGCTCCAAAGGATTGATTTTATTTGCAGTTTTCTATACATTTGGAAATCTTCTCTCATTAGCTAGGTAAGTAAGTTACAGCCTCTTTGATAATATATTATAATATACATAAAAAGAAACAGAAAGGATTTCAGCTGTATGTCTTTCTTTATTTTTAGTTTCCTCTAGGCACAATCTTTGTCATCTTGTGAACACTATTCGATTGAGAATTGAAATTATAGATAGTAATTCTTCTTTTATTATGATTTTCTGTTGTGCACATTAAATTTTGTTAAATTAGTTCCTGAATTTTGCAGAAAAAAAATTAATTCTTTGTTTTAGTACATGTTTCTTGATGGGACCAGTGAAACAACTGAAAAAGATGTTTGCAAAGACGAGAGTCATTGCCACAATTCTTGTACTTGTAAGTCACAGATACAACCACCTTCATCAGATAAGAACATTTCTCTCATACCCGTGTATGTATTACAGAGAAGGCCAATGAGATAAAGCTACAAATGTATGTGAGTGACATCTGTGTCACATATCACATGACAGCTGTATCTCATATCACGTTATGCTATTGTTTCAATTGTTAATGCTATTGTGACATCATGATTTCAGCCTGCTATATAAACAAGGTAGCAGCGACGTGGCAATAAAACATCGATTTTAAGATGGTTTTTCAATGTATTCTTGTGTTATACTTTGAAAAGCCTCATATTTGTAGGTTATTCTTATAGAATAAACCATTTTCTGGGGCACTGAATTCGAATATCGCAAAATTTTTTCGATTAGATCAACTTGATATTTTTCAAATTACGTCTCTTTTCTGTCAGTATTATTTTTGGCCCTGAGATATGAGAAAAAAATACTCTTTCAGGTTCTTGCATGAAGGATACATCTTTTCCACCCTTGGGGTCTCAAAGTTTTGCAAAACCCTCGACAAGCCTCGGGTTTTACATGATTTTGAGACCCCTCGGGGTAGAACCGATGTATCTTTCATAGAGGGCCATGAAAAAGTCTTATAATCTTTCTGATATATTGACAGTTTTGTAATATTTCTAGCATTACTTCATTATTCAGTATCTGTATCTGCAAAAGGCAATAAAAAAAAAAATCAATTTGAGACTTTCGAAATACATGTAGTATTCATAATGCATGTACATATACAATTTTGAAAAGGAAGAAGTGTTGTGAGATGACAAGCTTTCTGTGCAAATATACTGACATGCATACATTTGTGTACATTAGGATGATTAAACAATACTGTTTTTCTCTTTCAGGTAATGTTTGTTTTAACTTTGGTGTGCGCATTTGCTGTAAGTATTAACATATACATACTTGCCATTGTCAAGCACATGCCTAAAGGTTCTTGTTTCAGGAAAAGAAATAAATTCTGTGTTTGACAATCGTAAAATTTTGAAATTGAAATGAATTGTGTTTACAAATGAGACATGTACAGTAAACTTCACCTATAACGAACAGGTTTATAGCAAAATTCTGCTTGTAACGAAGTAAAACAAAAGTCCCTGCAGAAGTCCTATTACCCTCCATTGATTTTTGTACGCCTGTAACGAATCTGTATGTAACGAATTATGGGCTTTTACGAAGCCATCTCGTTTTCCCGTGGTCATAATTTCTTCACTATTTTCACCAGATGTAACGAAATGCTCTTCCCCAATTAACACACCTGGCGGACAGATAATTACTAATTATCAAATAATTGATCTCCCCGTCTTTTGTCCCCGCGCTAATTACCTATTAGGAGACGTTTTGTATATACATGAGGAAATGATTGCCAATCATTTAATACTCTATCGGCATGTCAATTGTAAAGAATGCTTACTTATTTACATATTTAGCATCAAATGCATGTAACGAAATATGGCTATAACAAATTTGGACCAATGGTCCCCTGGGCTTCGTTATGTACGAAGTTTACTGTACATAGAATTATTAATTTGGGGATCTAATGCACAGACACAATCAGAGGTTATAAAAACAACAAGTCAGTAAATACATCTTTATTTTTAGCTCACCTCTCGAGCTTATGCCATCACCCTGTCGTTGGCGCCCACGTCGGCACTAGTATGTTAAGAAGTTTTATTTCTTTATTATACATGTAGGTGCTAGGAAGTTCAAACTTGCAAAGATGATGCGTCTTTATGAGTAGATAACAAATCTACTTCCAAATGTAGGTCATGACCTATATTTTCCGCTTGAGTACACATGTTAGGAAGATTTGGGTATAAATGTTAAGAAGTTTTATTTCTCTATTATACATGTAAGTGCAAGGAAGGCCAACTTGCAGAGATGATGTGTCTTTTTTGTGTTGATCACAAATCTACTTTCAAATGTAGGTCATGACCTATGTTTTTTGCTTGAGTGCACATGTTAGGAAGATAAGATTTGGGTATCAATGTTAAGAAGTTTTATTATAAGTACTAGGAAGTCCAAACTTGCATAGATGATACGTCTTTATGAGTAGATCACAAATCTACATTCAAATTTAGGTTATGACCTATATTTTCCGCTTGAGTGCTCATGTTTGAAAGATTTTGGTATCAGTGGTTAATATGAAGTTTTATTTCTTTAAGTGCTAGGGAGGCCAAACTTGCACAGGTGATGTATCTTTATGAGTAGATCACAAATCTATGTTCATTTGACTATGATCATGATTTATGTTTTCCGCTTGAGCGCTACGATGTTCGGGAGATTTTGGTATCAATAGAGTATACCCATTCATGCAGAATTTGAGTCAATAAATGAAATACTCTACTTCCCTTTTTCTATTTTGTTTTTGTGTGGTAGCATTTTTGTTGGTTCTCAGTAGAACAGACTTTCAAATTCAAAATTGTATAACCTTTGACTACTTTCTGTTCGCTGCCATGATAAAATGCTGCCATTAGGTGAGCTTTGTAATCTTTGATTACACTATGTTTAAAGTTATTGCTTGAATGAATCATAGTGTTTTATTCACCATCAGAAAGAGGGTAAAAGTAAGTACATGTAATAATAAATTGTTATGAAATAAGGCCATAGCAATTTAATAATTTGTTTAACGTCCCGAACTGCATCTTGCCAGGCATAAAAACACACAAACTCATGATAAATATGAAGGAATTTTGGAAGAAAGTCTGAAAACAAAAAAGAAACATATCTTTCTTTAAGTGAGATAGGTAATTCTGACTTTAGTGTAGAAAAGCACTATTATGCCATGATATTTATGATGGTATATGCATTTTATGGTATTAAAGACCTTACTGATATTATTTTTTACCTGAAAAATGTGTTTGTGTGTGTGTATTTTTTTTTCTGAGAATTTCTCCTAAAGGTACATGTTCCCGCTAGCAGACTTAAACAAGATATTTAATTACTATGGCCTAATCTGAAGAATAGGTATGATCATAATTTAAAAAAAAAAGTAAATTAATATTTTCTTTATTTTCAGCTCAAAAATGCAGCATTGACATTAGTGTGCTGTGTGTTACAATTTATAGCTTTGACATGGTACTCATTGTCATACATCCCATACGCTAGGTGAGTTATCAGTTATGAAAATAGGGATCTTAATGTCTGAAAAACGTGCACTACAAAGGTTATTTTTTGTTCATAAATGAAATTTGTGTGGTTGGTTTTTATGCAACATGTACAGTTTAAATGCAGGAAAATGTGAATGTCCCAGAATCTTCATTCTAAGGAATCATTGAATAGATTTATCCTCCTAAGAAAGATAAAATTGCATGTGGGAAATGAATCATGAGCCCATGAGAAAAAGAGATTTTGTTCATATTAATTTTTCCACATTTCTCAAGCCATGCAAAACTCAGATAGGACTCTTATATATTATATGTATTAGATGTAAAACACATTGTAAAATTTCCTTCCACAAATTAATTACTGTACATTATGACATTTTACCTATATGTTGGTGTAATATGTGAGGTCATTTCTACATTGTATAAAAAACAACAAAGCAATAAATGATACATGTACATGCACATTGTATTTGAAAACAATTCTGCAGATTTTTTTAAGTGCAAGTGCTCATATTTCATTTACATGTAAAGACAAAATATGTTTTATATACACGCTTATAAATTTTAAAATGTTGACTTTGGAGAACCTGTTTTAGTTTCACAAATTAGACAATTTAAGAAACTTACTTCTTGATTTCATTTCAGAGATGCTGTGAAGAAATGTTTCTCATCGTGTATAGAGTGAAAATCATGAGTCTGCGAAAATCAAGAATCATCTCATCCAAAGACAGAATTTCAATTTCATCCGTCAAATCAGCATATAAAATCATCTATATATTGACTTATATTGTTTGCTTCAAACAGAATAGGAATTTTGCTATATCAAATCAATCTACATTAATTTTTTTTTATCGTTGAATCATCTGTACATTAAAAAATTGCCATCCTACCTGGTGCTCTGTTTCCGAGTTACTTTTTCAGTTTATCTTTGAATACATGTATATATTTATTTAATAGTTAGAAAATGTGCTATTCTACAATCTTTGTACATGTATTTCTAAATAATATACACTGTACGTCCATACTGAATTGTTCTAGGTTTTGCTATTAGTATTGTCACAGTAACAGTTTTGCTGAGTTAGTTATCTTCTTGATAAACTGATTTGAGAATTGTTTTTCATGAATTTCCAACATGAGTGCTATTTTTGTAATCCATATACTTTAAATATTATGTGCCTAGTAAAGGAAAGACACAGGTTATTTGATAATGTATTTTCTTGAATTTTGTACGTTGCACATGAAAGTTTTAACACCAGTAATTTATTTCGACACCACTAGTTTCTGTTTATGAATTTTCAAACTGTGCCTTGATCAAATTATGAATGATATACATGCATACAAAAATTTTTAATTTAATTTTTTTTTCATGAATTAAATCATGTAGCATTTTTAGATGCCGAGTCTACATCTACATGTCCATTGGGATCACACATGCGGCATGCTTTACATTTTTCCAACAGATGTTTGTTTGTTGGCATACCGTCAAACTATTTAAATTTGAATCAATTTTTGCATTTGCATCTCAAGAAGCCTGCAATATTTTTATGGATTATTTTTTTAATAATAGCTTAAGTTTCCTTTATCTTTTACAAATTAATCTACATGTATTTGCAACTTTTGAAATGAGCAGCAATTTGACCTTAAAAGATAGTATTATATGAGTAACAAATGACCCTAAAAGAAAGTATTATATGAGTAACAAAGATATTTTAAAATAGTGAGATACACGTCTAAAGTAGAACTATGATTATTCTCTATTTTGTACTGGTTTTATGTGATGACTTATCTATAATTTATCAGAAAGAGGATGTGAAATTCACAACATAGAATTTGACTAAGAAATATTATCTGAAATATTTTTATCATAAAACGATGTTTACAATTATCTTCAGAATAAAAGTTCAAAATCATCATGTGCCAAACCATCACCTCATTCCATATGGAAATGGGCCAATTTTTCTATTAAAACAGTTCTTTGAATCTGATCCATTTAGAATACTCCAAAGTGTTTTGTCCCTTGCATGTATGCCTGCTGTAGAGTTATAAAATGTTTTTAAAATTGTGGTATATCATTATATTTCTGACATTGTGTTATTGAATAAACTTTTGCCAGATACAGCTACATGTACATACATCCAGTATGACTGATTGATCAGTTTGTATATGTGTCCAAGTGAAAAGTTGTATTTTGTGACTCACAGGTGATATGTGTAAGCATGACCAACTGTGATTATACAACTGTATAATGGAAAATGTAGCCGACATCATAGTTCATGTGACAAAATCTTCATTTGAAGCAAAATCAAAGTTATGTCTGATACAATGTATTTTACAAGATCTATTTTTTCAATAATTTTTTACATTTATTTCCTTATTTTCAACTTTGGTTATGGTTTCCCTCAATTTTGATTTTTTTTTCGTTTATAGAATATACTTTCTTACAGTAATAAAATACTCTTTTCTTCCTGTACATTATACAGATTTGCCAATATTTTGGTTCAAGATGATTTTAGCTCAGTTTATAATCATGGCTTGCATACATGATTAAAAATGGTTGAATATTTCACTTAATATTAAGTTGGAATTTTAATTGAAAGGGAGGTCCTTGAGGTTAGAATTAGATCTATTTAAGAGCTTGTGAGCATGGTGAAGACAATAAGGTAAAGAAATAAAGAACAATTCATTCATTTGAGCATCAGGGATTACTGTTGTTTATAGTGAATTTTTGAGAAGAAATGTATTTTAATTTCCCTATGGTGTATTTATTTGTGTAATGGTTTAGGTTCAAACTGTACAAATGTAAGCCAATTATTCAACCTCTTGATTTTGTATGGTACATGTATGTGAGAAATAGTATGTGTATGTCTGCAATATAGATGAATGCAGTCCTGTGCCATAATGTGAAATGGAAGGACAGATATTATCATAATTTTCAGATGTTTATTATTTGTCATTTTTGCTGTGATGAGAATTACCTACTGCAATGAACGTTAAACTTTAATACTGAAAGAACAGGTCCTGTTCAAAGTGATTGTGATTTTGTTCTAAGTGGTCCCTATGAATTTTTCCCCAGTAAACATTGAAATTAGGTCTATAGCTGTTTCAAATCCAACTGACACCAAATTGAAACTGCCAATGTAAGGTTTCAATCATGTGAAGTATTCATGTATTTTCTTTCACAAAGTATAATTGACCCTTCCAAACGCGGGAAAAATTTGAGAAATTCCATGACGTCACAATGCAATTTCAATGTTTGATCAAGGTTCGAAGCTTGTTTGTCCGAGGTACATGTAAAAGCATTGTGACGTCACGAAATTTTGCATTATTTTCCTGCAATCGGATGGGTCAATTGACTAGTTAGGGTTGATTTTGTCATTGTTACTTGGTATCATTGTCATGTTATTTTATTGTAACTTTATTCAAAAGAAATAAAAATTATTCACTATTTAGTACTGGTACCTTGTAAAATTTGTTCACAGTACAGTACATACAGTTTCACAAAATGCATATTATTAGTCCACCACCTGTGAAACCAGATTTACTATAAATTTCCACTCGATCTGTCTGGCTTTGATCCTTAGGCTCTGTGAACTTTATTATAGATATTTGGATGTTGCTGTTGATCCTCTTTTAAAGGAGTTACAATGAGATAAACTGCCTTTTGAGGACAATTGGTTTTGCAGACTTTCCTCCAACACCTTAACAGCTACATGTATTCGGATGAAACTTGGTGTGAAGTTTCAGTGATGAGTTACAGATCAAGTTTGACTGTGGTTACTGTTGACCTACTTTTACAATAGTTATTTCTCTTTGAAACAGAAATGGTTTTTCGAACCCCAGATGGCAACCAGAGGAGGACGTATTGCTATAGCAATTCACTCGATATTCTTGTACATGTACTAGTATTATTGGTAG
Organism: Pinctada imbricata; assembly: GCA_033119305.1. NCBI lineage: Eukaryota > Metazoa > Mollusca > Bivalvia > Pterioida > Pteriidae > Pinctada > Pinctada imbricata. The sequence goes on along the minus strand of VSWD01000007.1, from coordinate 48,147,953 downwards.
TCCACAGACAAACAGCATACAAAGGTTTTGTAACATGTGTAAGGTTTGGGTCTACCTTTTGTAAACTGTCTTTTGTTGTGGCGTCTTAATTTTGTGAACAGGATTGAGATGACTGGTTCGCAAGGTTTCATTTTCACAAAATCGTATAAACATATCTTGCTGCACATGTGTTGGGATATATTAACGGTGTTTTATTTTCAAGAATCAAAGGACCTCACGAATATCACAAAAATAAAATGCTCACAAATAACAGATAGTTTACAGTATTCCATGCACAAGGTAACTGTAGCCAGTCAAGTTTTGCTCAAGGAGTCATCCATGATGGATCTACAGTTTACAGATCTGTAAATTATGGAGGAAAATGAATGCTTTGGATGTGTACCAGATTCATTCACTTGAAAGGTACATTTCTCTTGTGACCTTCATCAAACTTGACCTTTTTATTGAGCATAGAGAGTAACAAAGTTGATATTCAGGGTCACATGTAATGAAGGTATGGAAACGAGAGAGCCAAAGTGCTCACTCGAGTTGTGAAGGAAGGGCTGAAAATGGCCACCTTTAGTACTTGCATCCTAAAGGTTTTGTGAAATTCTATGCAGCATATAAGGAGGAGACACAAACTTGGTAGAGGACCTTGAGTACTTGCTTCCTGTATGGCTAAGTGAAATTCTGTGCAGCAGTTGCAGAGGTGATGTCAAAAATGTGTCAGCCAATCAGAGCCCTTTGTGACCATATTTGTTGACCAATCGGCACTAAAAACAAAAACTTGATAGAGGCCCTTTAGTACTTGCTTCCTGTCAAGTTACGCTAAATTCTGTGCAGTGGTTGCAGAAAAGATGTCGAAAATGTTTCAAGTTTATGCTGGATGGACGGCACACTATAATAATTGCTCAATTGAGCTTTTCTCAGGTGAGCTTAAAATCATGAAGTGTTCTATTCAAAACTCTACAGTTTTGAATAGTTTTTCTGGACAAGCAAAGTTACTTTATCGTCAGCAAGGAAACTGAAGTCAAACAAAAATGTTAGGGTTTCAAGATTTTCCTTAAAAGGAAACTGATGAGAAGAGAATGTTTACTATATGAGGTACATCGGTCTCTTTTGAAATTTCATCATGGACAAAACTAGTGAGGGGAGAAAAGTGAAAGAAAAACATCACCAATATCATACACTATGATGTCCCATTGTCCAGAATGCTGGATGATATTCTCTCTTAGACCATTTGAACCATCCAATCACAGAATATACTCGTATCTTCCGAAATGGAAGTACCATAATCGGATGCGATATTTCTGTCAAACTGAAGCGACAGGTGTTGCATGGAAGCAAGAGATGCCGACTCTTCCTGGACACCTGGTCTCAATCCCAATTTGGGAGTTCATTTCTTTGCATGTGGTGGAGGTTTTTGTTTGTTTGCTTTGGTTCCTGTTTTATCCCGATTTTGTATGCCTTTGGTTTATGATTTTCTTAATTATCAATTTCTGAATTATCAATTTTGTACTGTCTATTGGGATATGGTCATTGTCCATATTTGTCATGCATACCATTCCCCCTTGCAGCATTTAATTTGGAACATGTTCTACCAGTAAGCTCATATTGAATGTTGCTTGAATTTATTCAAATATGTACCAGATTCAAATGAACTTTCCTGTCAGGATGAAAACCACCTTCCACAGCAATAATATCAATACATAGTCTCAGTGAGAGCATTCATGTACATGTAGATATGTGATTTAGACATGATATTTTACATGTATATCTTGTTGCCTTGCCTATATGACCTTGGTTCTTGGAAATCTCCACACTTTAGTTCTGGGCAAAAATTCTGAGAAACCATAGTCTAAAAACATGTTACCTTGGCATAGACACTGACTTTGGGTTTTAAATTATTAGGGGTATAATAAAAATATTGTTGAAAAGCTAGAAATTATGTACTTCCATATTTACATATTTTAGATATTTGATTTTTTTTTTTTATGTTTCATTCAACTCGCCATGAAAATGTATGGTCTCGAACATTGCCGAAGTCATGCATCTTCGGCCAACTTCGTGGTATTTAATTTTTCTGTTATCAAAACAACCGGAAGTAGAGTATTATACCCATAATTCCTTAAGTTTCACAATCCTTGACCATTTTTGCAAGTTTGATGTAAGTACAATGAATACAATGGATGTAAATGTACAAGTATATGGTAATCTTTGCTTAGCACAAAGGAAATCCAAAGATAAAGGTACAGATTTATTATTTTCATAAATACATGTACAAAGTGTATTTTCTATATACAACATATGACACAATTCTTTTCTGCTGAAAAGTTCCTCTAAGGAAAGACAGAATTCCAATTTGAAAATCTTTAAATCCTCTTGCACCAGATGATGTTAATAATTCATCGAGTAAATGCCTTATAAACCAGTACGTCTTATCGTAAATTAGCGAAATCAACTTTTCTGGCTGACTGGCTCCACCTTGATTCCTTGTCTAATTTGTCCCCATCCAATCAATCTACAACAAATACAAATGGTTTGTTTTTATAAAATAAATTACATTTCATATGTACATGTAAATCAGGAATCACTTTATTGGATGCAAAGTTCAAATTCAATTCAAAATTCTGTTATTGTTGACACCCAAGCTTTCTACAAATGACAAATGTTATCAATGATAACTGTTTATAAGACAAATGCATGCTGTATCTTTTTAGCTCACCTGAGCCATAGGCTCAAGTGAGCTATTGTCATAGTGTTGCGTCTGTCGTCCGTCGTCATCGTCGTCGTAAACTTTTCACATTTTAAACTTCTTCTCCAGAACGGCTGAAGGGATTTTGATGAAACTTGGTAGGTATGAAGTACTTATGGTCCCCTACAAGTGTTGTTGTTTTTTTCGTCCGGATCTGTCAAGAGGTGGCGCCACCACAGCCAAAAGTAGGTCACGGGGGGTACTCTCCTTTGACAAACTTCTTCTTCAGAACCGAAGCATGTATCGACAAACCGAAAGCATCAGGATGATCTAGAGAGATGTCTTGAGAAGTGTTGTTATTTTTGGTTCCACTTCAAAGTCAAATTTTTGACGTGTTTTTGACGTCTTTTCGGACTTAGTCAGAAATGCACATTTTTGCACTATTTCTTTAAATAACTCAATAAGTGTATGATTTTACACACTCATTTACTACATATTTATCATATTTAATTTACTTAATGCTTTGATGTTTTGATTTTTTATGAATTTTTTTCTTATGTAAAAAGGAAAGAGGGGGAGGGAGGGGGGGGGGGGGGTGATTTTCATACATTTTCTGCTTCTTTTCTATAACCACTCTTCAGATTGTCATGACAATTTGTAGGTATGAGGTACTCATGCATGGTACCCTACAAGTGAAAGAATTTTGTCAAGATATCCACTTTTGGATTTTTAAAGAATATTTTTTAAGATTGTACATAGGTATAATGTATGTTTTCTTACCAAAAATAGGAGAAAAATTCTCAAATCGCACCGGGTTAAACACATTGATACTACTTTTGAATGAAGAAATTTTATTTGAATCACAAAAAAAAAAATGCCGTAAAGATTAAAAGTACACAACTTTTTTAATATTTTTTCAAAGCCATGCACCTGGTTCCGGACCAGAATTATTCGAATTTTATGATCTGAGGACCCATTTTCACACGTATTCTTCCACACATGTAGATGTCTAAAAAAAAATGCCGTAAAGATTAAAAGTACACAACTTTTTTAATATTTTTTCAAAGCCATGCACCTGGTTCCGGACCGGAATTATTCGAATTTTATGATCTGAGGACCCATTTTCACACGTATTCTTCCACACATGTAGATGTCTCACACACTTTAAACTATATTCAAAATTTTATTTCATCTATCTAGTAAACAATCACGGGAAGACAATTCAAGATAAACATTGTGTGTATTTTCCACCAATTGTTGAAAATAATAAGAAAATAATCGGAACTATTTGACAGGACAATGACCTAGATATGCATTAATTTATCTTTGTCCCCAAGGCGCATCGTATTCCGCTAGGCGCTTCATTGCAATACAAATCGCAAAGTAGTACTGCGATACATTTCAGGAGATACAGTGCAAACGGAATAGATTTTTATACTTGGAACACTTTCATAATGGTTATCATTCATGTACTTGGAACACTTGCATATACTTGTTATCATGTATAAAGTTTGCTCGAATTTCCTCTGTCTTAGACTCTCTTAGATGAAGTAATTTAGGGACTGATTTCTTGAAGAAACGTCTAATGAGTAATCTCTTCCTCCGGATTTTGAGAATGCATAGGACATTTAATATCTGAAATTCTTGAAATAAATAATTCAGTTCAGAGTTCCTGAAATCTTCCTATGAAATGTTGGACCACAGAAAGCTGTTGTTTAAATAGAGTAAATAAATTATTATTTACAACCATAAGCCACTGTGTTCGACATCTTGTATGTATAATATTTCTAAGAGGAACACAGAGGCCTGAGGTTGTGAATAATAAAACATTTTCTCTCATACATGTAAAATGACAGGTTCCTGTGATAAGACATTTGGGAATTTTTATCTGTTCAAATAATAGATACATGATGAGTTTTTATCGGACCAAATAACTTTTTGTCTGCAAATCCTATGCAACCGATACATTTCATGAACTCTCTCCGCTAACAACTTGTCCGTGTAACAGACCTTTGATGAGGTAAAACTATTTGTTAACAGTAAATAACGATGTCGTAGGTCTGCTAGGCAAGCTTAACAATTTCATGGGCCTTTTAATTTGTTTCAAACTACGAAACCTAGAGAAACCACTTGAGTTGTTGAACAGCGTATGCTGAAATGCGACGCTCCTTCTCGCCTGTTGAAATATGCATACGCAAGAAGCGCCGCATTTCAGCATATTCACTGAAAATTATTTGTTCAAGTGGCTTCACTGGGTCATGAGGTTTGATACACCATACACTGCTTTTTGGAAAACAAACTGGCCCAATTTCTGCAAAACTCACTTGAATTGATAAATATTGGATTAAAACGATTTTAACTGTACGTTTCATGTATTTGAGATGAAATCAATACTATTCAAAAGCATTCACAGATTTCAGTATACTTTAATATGAATAAAGGCAAAACCGAAAAATCTTTGTTTTTTATGCCCCTGGAATAAAAGATTCGGGAGCATATAGTTTTTGGCTTGTCCGTCTGTCTGTTTGTCTGTCTGTTTTCCGAAAAAATTTAACATTGGGCATAACTTTTAAATGGAAGCTGGTGATAGAGGTTTCATATTCCACATGTGTATTCCTTGTGACAATACCTTTCCATTGATACCAAAATTTTTGACCTCGGGACCATAACCTTGACCTTTGACGTACTTCTCAAAAACTTTAACATGGGACATAACTTTTGAATGGTTAGTGATAGAGGTTTCAATTTTTACATGTGTATTCCTTGTGACAAGATCTTTCCATTGATACCAATATTGCGCTGACCCTGACCTCTCACATACTTAACAGAAAATGGCCTTTATACTAACAAAGATGCCGCCGGGGGCATTCTCGTTTCACAAACACAGGCTTTATAATTTCTGGCATGCTAGCTATCAATAATGAAAGGTTTTGTGTTCAATCTTAAATAAACTTAATTTATGAAATCATTTCATTGTTTTATTCTTTTTCTGCTGCACATTAATGTACAATATATTATTTTTGATGTTGCATAATAGAACTATACTAGCTGGGCATATGACGTTGGACCACTTTATCCGTCTTTTCAAATCAGTAAAAAAGTTATTGTTTTGAAATGTGGCTATTTTTTCTTTTTTGTACTTTTAAAGGTTGTCTGAAAAAAAAAACTTCTCTGCATCCGGCAAAAATCTTTTTAGAAAGGTTGTGGGCTAAAATCCTGGTACTGGCACTATCAGTATTCAATGTCAGTATGTCAATTAGAGCGTGCATGGGTATCAGGTGAGTGTTGTGCCCCCTGGGGCTCTTGTTTTTATTATGCTCTGCAGTACATTGCTGACTTCTACCTATATTACTGTTAACTTGACTTTTAAAACTACAAAATTACAAGACACAGATAGAA